>CM039516.1:33739760-33948123 GCA_022432975.1 Begonia masoniana | reverse complement strand
AAAAAAAAAAATCTCACATTCTGGATTTTCTCCAGAACGTGGCCCTTCAGAAGCCGATCGTTCGCCCCTCTTTTGGCGAACGATCGGGAACTCCTCTGGAAAACCAGAGAGTTTTGTGTTCGATCGCCTCCCCTCCCGCGATCGAACGCCTCTCCCTTTTTCTTCTACATCTTCGTTCCTTGCACACCACCCTCACACACACTTCACCACTTCTTTGCTTCACACCTTGAAATCTCTCCAACCCCAAACACCTAGCATCGACTCATATCAAGCACTTAAATCTCCCTACAATTCTCACTCAACACATCACACAAAAACCAATTCAAAACATATTTATACGTGGCTAAATTTCGTAAAAACGAACCGCGTGGTTCAGTTTAAAAGTTTAACATTTCCCTCTGTTTGAAAATATAAAAAACATTACAAAATACTATACGATATCTATCCAGATCCAAGTATCCTAAAATGTTCAACTATACAATTTTCTATATTCCTATCTATAAATTTTCCAAACCATTTACCTACGTCCCCACGGGTCAAAATAAGCACCAACTGCACCAGCACACTCCCGCGAGCATTCTTCTTCAACCTGCTTAGACTTCGGGCGTAGGAACATCATCCTCACCTATATCGAGATCACCTACACCATAGAATTTAAAATGTGAGCTAAAGGCTCAGTAAGTCTAAGTGAATGCACGTGAATGCTATGCATGTACAGTTCATAAATCATGCTTCCTACCTTTTCGCTATTCATTTCGTTTCATTTTATGTCACCAGGGCTTCACTCTCGCTAGATAGGAGCGGCACATCCGGCAATTAGATAGCCCCTCGTATCTAACCGTGGGGAAAATATGTTTCATCCGACAGCCATGTCTGAACCACCGCCATTGACGTGACCATCATTACATTCATTTGCCTTTTCGTTATTCCTTTCCGTTTTGTAAATGCATAGAAATTTCTTTTTATGCTTTTTATAAAACCATGATGCGTGTATGTATACAATGACATAACGAAAACAAAGCGCAATAAACAATAAACTTATACATTCTACAACATAACTAAACTAACTACCCAACCTAATTACCCAACACAGCAAACATGTAATACCCGGCTATACGGAATATTAATATTTTAATGTAAATGACATTTTGTAATTATGTCAATTAGGTCGGTTTCGTGAAAAGAAAGCGTTATTACAATCCTAATGATTAATAAGGATTTTAAGAAAATTTCGGGAATTTTAGGAGTTTAACGCTAATTTTACGAGAATTACGTTTATCGTAATATAAAAGATATTTTGGTAAAAATAGTAAACGGGGTCCGTTTTGTGAACGGACAGTTTTAATAGAACCCTAGTAATAAGTTGGATTTATTGGCGAAATAAGGAAATTTAGAGAAAACGAATCGTTAGCTAATTAACGAAACAAAAGACGAAACTAATATAAAAATAAAGGAAGGGCGAAATGGTCATTTTACAAGTCAATTTTTATTAAAAAGGCAAAAGCCTTTCTTCTCCTACAGAACACTAGTGCGATTTTTCTTTGCTCCTCCCTTTCTCTCGGCGATTTCCTTCTCCTCACCGCATTCCACTTTCCGGCGATCGATTCCTCCTCCATTTGACTTGTTTTCTTCGTGATTCCTACTCCTCTCGCAACCCTAGGTATGAATCTATGGTTTTAGAGCGTTATATTTTGGTTTTCACCCAGTTTCACGGTTAGGGTTTTGTTTAGGTTTTGTTAAAACCGTGATTTAGGGTTGAAAATCGATAGCTTTACCGTATTTGTGAATATAATGGACGTATTGGGCGTTATTGGACGAAGTTGATTGATTCGTCGAGGAACATTAGGGTTTGAGAATTCTTGAAGTTTTAGAAAACTCCGTTAATTGAGGTTTTGAGGTGTCGAACGTGAAAGGCTCAACGAAATGCCTCAATGTAGTATTCTAGAGTTTAGGAGAATTTCTTTAGTTAAGGTTTCATTAAATTTGGACGTTTAATAGTTCAAACTCGTTTTAACAAAAAAATTGTGAAATTGCCTTAGGTGAACAACGCTCGTGAGCTTGGATTGCAACGGACACGAGGTAAGTTCTCGTGACTTACTCTGGCCGATTGGCCTACA
Source organism: Begonia masoniana (assembly GCA_022432975.1). Taxonomy (NCBI): domain Eukaryota; kingdom Viridiplantae; phylum Streptophyta; class Magnoliopsida; order Cucurbitales; family Begoniaceae; genus Begonia; species Begonia masoniana. Next base: position 33,946,006 of record CM039516.1, on the reverse strand, counting down.
CCGTACGTCGAAGTCGTCTAGAGGAGTTTTGGTGACGTGTTTGTTTAAATTGCTTTGATTGGGTAGTTAGGTTTAGTTCTATTATAGATTATGTTTTTATAGTCTTGATGGTATATATGCTGTATGTTTAAATTATGCTATAAATTGTTCATGCATCACAATTTTGAATTACGCATAGAAAATGAATTTCCGCACAATGTTTTAAAGAAAATTGCTATGTAGCCTGAAAGGGGGCTATTGATCTATTGTGTGGATTGATTACGGGTCTGTCACAATACCACATCTAATACAAATTGATATATGTTTATGGTCATGCGAGGTGGGATTCAGGCATGGCTGTGGGTGTTGCAAGCATGTACCCCCTCCTCTAGGTGGAAAGGTGACATGCCTCGGACGCCCGTCACAAGGTCACAAAATCCGGCACATAATTTAATCACCCAATGTTCTAATGAATGGTCTCTTTTTGCAGGTTTTGATTCCATCATGGACTTCACGTGGGAGCCAACGTCTGAAGATGAGGAGAAACCGTGTCACGTCATTCATTGGAGCATTCCTACGGAGCTTGCTGACTGCCCTATGGGAATTTGTCTTCCCGGGCCTTAGTTTTTAATTTTTAATTTTTAAAACTCATTGGCATACATTCGCCTTTATTGTAAGGATTTTATAATTGCATTTCATGCATTAGATTGTGTGGTTAGGACTAGATGTATGGTGGTGGATTTGGGTTGGAGGAAGTTCAACAAAATATTCAAAGGAAAAGGCCCTACAATAAATGGAGCCCAATGGAAGGCTTGGCGCAAAGAAGAGCCCACAAAAAAGGTATAATTTTGCAAGTACAAAAGTTAGTGGCAACATGGATTGATGATGTGGCAAGATTCCCTCCATTGATCCATTTAGGCATGGCATTCATCTCCTCCCTAGGATGTGTGCTTGTTTGCCTTGATCTTGGCCATCCATCCTTTTTGATCCAAGGGCCCTAATCCACCTAGGACTTCTATAAATGCATGGTATTAGTGATTGTAGACAACTTTTGCTAAATCAATATACTACTATTTCCCTAAATCTCCCAAATTTCTTTGGTGTTTTCCTTGGTTCCTTGAACCAAGAGGAGTTAGCCTCCATTGCTAGCCTAGCTTGGGTTGCTAGGTTAGCTCTTATCCATTCCCTCATCATCTCCATTGGGAGTTGAAACGAAGACGAAAATCCCCGGCCTACGGTGGTCGTTTTCTTCACGGAAAACGTGAATCCGGGAGCTTAAACCGTAAGCTCGCTCCTCGGATCCACCAAGGGTTTTCTTTACTTTTATTGCTATCACTTTTGCACACAAATCACTCTTTACTTTTCAGCTTTTCATTATCCACACACTCACTTTCTATTTTTCATCGTTTCTTTATTTCCATTGCTTTACATTTCCTTGTCATTTCTAACATATATTGTCATCTTATTCTCTTTATTTTCTTGTAATTTTGCTTCTCTCCACTAACCTATAATCTCGGCCATTATATTAATATTTGCCTTCTTTATTTCTTGTCTTTAGTTTAGTATTTTATTATTTTATTTCAATATTCAAATATTGTTCACTAGCACCCAACCGAGCACCAACCTAGCATATTCGTGGGTCGTACACGGGCCCCTTTTCTAAGGGACCCCGTGTCAAGTGGTATCAGAGCCACAAGGCTCCCCAATGTGTTTTAGTTGTCTTTGGCAATAGCCAAAAGTTGATACAAAACCGGGGTAGCGGCTCTTTTATTTTCCGTATTAATTTCCTATATATTTGTGCTAATCTTGAGCTAACTTGTGCTAATCTAACTTTTATTCTTGCTACCATTATTTTTGCTATATTAATACTTGTTCTAATGTGGAAAAATATGGTAGACAATCCTATAAGAAAACGCACAAGGTAAAGCCCCAAATCTCTTCGTTTCTTCCCTTTATTTTTCTCGGTTTCTTCTCCTTTTTGTGCCACGGTTTTCTACCTTGTTTTTGCTTTATTTTGAGTCCTTATTTTCCTTTAGATCTAAGCCAAAACTCTGTCGAAAATTTGGTAGAAAAGCAAGCATAAAATCGGCCTAAAGAAAATTGCTAAACCGGGTTATATTTGTTGCATAATCTTCACGGTTTTCACTATATTTGCCTCGGTTTATTGCTCCTTTAGTCTCGATTTTTGTTGGCATTTCTTGTTAGCATTTTAACCTTGTTTTAGCACTTAATTATTGTCCAATCACTATATTAAAATTCTGGAAATTTTGGTGCTTCAATTCGGCTTGGAACTATTACTATCGAAAATAGGATTATTGTTGAAATTATCGCATCAGATTTGTCTCTTTTGTTAAGCTCGAATTTGTCTATTATTTTTGCTAAATATTGCTCATGTTTTAGTTCATAAATTTACCTAATATATGCTGTTAAGTGAATGCATTAAATTGGTTAACAAGAAATTGGCAAAAGCATGAATTAAAGTAGCAAATTGGAGCTAGACATTAGATTAACAATTCTGCTATATTTGAATTAAATTCCAGCATGTTATTTTGACTTAAATGATGTTCTAAATTTTATCATTTGCTGTTTTTAGAGTTAATTAGTTGTCATTAATATTGCTCTAGTTTGTCCTTAGTAAAAATTGATAACTTGATTGAGTTTCTTGACAATTTATGGTGAAAATGAATTATTGAAAATATTCACTTCTTGGTTGAGATATTAAGTGTTATTAAATTGTCTAGTTATCATCCTAATTAGCATGATCCCTATTTTTATTGTTGTCTTAGCTAAGATTGTTCCTTAGTTCCTAAAATTGTCTAAGACATTAAGAAGATAAAAATCACACTAATTTAGGGAAATTTACTTAGACAAGAATTTCAATTTTTAATTAAATCACTCAACCATGCCTAATCGAAGTGGACTCAATCGAGAATCACCACACCAAGAACCACATCGGACTAGGGATACTTCCCCACCCGAACACACCCGTTACGAAGGAGAAACTAGCTCTCAAGGAGGCATGCAAGGACAAATTGATGCCTTAACGAATATAGTTAATAGCCTTGCCCAACAAGTCCAAACTATGCTGAACAATCCTCCTCGTAGAGAATTTCATGAATGTGTCCCCTCTCAAGAGACCTCCTATAGGATTATTCCCGAACGCCCTAGGCGTAGAGCACCTTTTCAACCACCTATAGAGGAAGAGGAATGGGTTGAACCCCAAAGAAGGAGACCACGTCATTTTAATTAGGAGGATGATATTTGGACGGAAGATGATGAAGAGTACCGACCTAATCGTCGTAGGGACAACGACGACCTCCGTAATGTCAAGATGACAATTCCCCCTTTCAATGGGACGTGTGATGGAAACACGTATCTTGATTGGATTGATAAGGTAGAGAGAATCTTTGAGTGTCACGACTATTCCGAGCGAGTCAAAATTCAACTCGCCTCCCTTAAACTAACGGGCCACGCCGCATTATGGTGGTCCAACCTTAAAAACCAAAGAATGCGTACACTAGGATACCCCATCTCAACCTGGAATTCCATGAAAGAGGAAATGCACAAGAGGTTCGTTCCCCGACACTACAAGCACAAACTCTTCCACCAACTTCACAACCTTAGACAAAATTCTCTCTCTGTCGATGAGTATATCACGGAATTCGAAACTCTTAATATGCGTTGTGCTATTGATGAACCCCAAGAGCAACTCATCGCGAGATTCATTTGAGGTCTTAACCGCGATATTGGAGATGCGGTTGAAGTACAACAATTGCAAACCATGGACATGGTCATTCAACTCGCCCTTACGGTGGAAAGACAACTCAAACAAAAACGCAAGACCAACTTCCCCACTAAATTTCCACCTAGGCACCTAGATCAAGATAAACCCAAACCTCCATGGAAGAATGAAGAGAAAAGGCCCATTAACCGTAATTGGCCACCTAAAACCCCATTCAACCAAAGCAAACCCTCTCTTACAGACAAAAATCAATCAAACCCTCCTAAAGGACTAAGAGCCCGTTATGTCCAATGCTACAAGTGCTTAGGCAAGGGACATTACGCAAATGAATGTTCTAACCGTCGAGTGATGGTTATCAAGGAGTCAACCGGAGAATGGGAGAGTGAGAACGATGAAGGTCAATACCTCGATAAAGAAGTAGGAGAAGAGGTTGGTGACGAGAGCGAGCACGAGTCGGATGAGTGTGCTGCTCAAGACGGACCACTTTTAATGGTGATTAGAAGATCCCTTGTCTCTAAAAATGTTGAGGAGGACTGCCAACGCGAAAACATTTTTCAAAGTAGATGTGCAGTCAAAGATAAAGTATGTTCGGTGATTATAGATAGTGGAAGTTGCGTTAACGTAGCTTCCCAAGATATGGTTAACAAGCTTGGATTGGAGTCGACAAACCACCCTAAACCATATAAGTTGAGATGGTTGGATGATAGAGATGACATTAAAGTGACCAAACAAGTAACTATTAATTTTACTATTGGAAAATATAAGGATTCAGTTACTTGCGATGTCGTGCCGATGAAAGCGAGTCATCTTCTATTAGGACGACCATGGCTCTACGACCGTAGGGTACATTATGATGGTTACCTCAACAACTATAGTTTGAAATTCGGCGGTAGAAATATCAAATTACTTCCTATGACCCCTGAACAAATTGCTCATGATGATGCGCTTAGGAAGGAGGAAAAGACTAAAGAAAATCTTTTGTTGACCAAAAAGGGATTAAGGGCTGCTGTGACTAAGGGAAAAACAGTGATTCTTGTTTTATTTAGGGACCGAATTATGGAGCTTGGAGAGGTTCCCTTACCGATTCAAAACCTACTTAAGACTTATCAAGATGTTTTTCTTGAAGAACTACCCCCTGGACTACCCCCGATTAGAGGAATAGAACACCAAATCGACCTCCAACCCGGTGCTATGTTACCAAATCGACCGGCCTATAGGATGAGGCCTGAAGAAGCAAAAGAATTACAAGATCAAGTCCAAGAATTATTAGGAAGAGGATACATAAGAGAGTCGATGAGCCCATGCGCTGTACCTACCTTGTTGGTACCTAAAAAGGATGGCTCTATGCGAATGTGTGTTGATAGTAGGGCTATCAACCAAATCACCGTTAAGTATAGGTATCCCATCCCTCGATTAGAAGATATGTTGGACGAATTGAGTGGAGCATCAATTTTCTCTAAAGTTGACTTGAAAAGCGGATATCACCAAATACGTATGAAAGAGGGTGATGAATGGAAGACCGCCTTCAAAACAAAATACGGATTGTTTGAATGGATGGTTATGCCATTCGGTCTTACAAATGCCCCGAGCACCTTTATGCGGTTAATGCATCATGTTCTTAAGGAATTCCTTGGGAAATTTGTTGTCGTGTATTTCGATGACATCTTGGTGTATAGTCGCCACCTCCCACAACATGTCAACCATCTCGGGATGTTATTTCAAACCCTCCGTAGCACTAAATTGTTTGGGAACTTGAGTAAGTGCTCCTTTGGACAAGAGAAAGTTTACTTTTTGGGTTTTATCATTTCTAAGGATGGCTTGGAAGTGAACGAAGAGAAGGTTAAAGCCATCAAGGATTGGCCCACTCCTAATAGCATCACTGAAGTCCGTAGTTTTCACGGATTAGCTTCTTTTTATAGGAGGTTCATTAAAGACTTCAGTTCTTTAGTCGCTCCTATTACGGACCTCACTAAGAAAGGAGTTGACTTTAATTGGACACCGGCATGCCAAAGTAGCTTCGATATGATAAAAGAAAAACTTTGTCAATCCCCCGTTTTGGCACTCCCCGATTTCAATAAGGTTTTTGAGATCAAGAGTGATGCCTCCGGTATTGGCATTGGAGCTGTATTGATGCAAGATGGTAAACCTCTTGTGTATTTTAGTGAAAAATTGAAAGGAGCTGCTTTGAACTATTCAACTTATGACAAAGAGTTTTATGCTGTGATTAGAGCTCTCGAACATTGGCAACATTACTTACTTTCAAAGGAGTTTGTGATTCACTCCGACCACCAATCCCTTAAGCACATTAAAAGCCAACACAAACTCAACAAGCGTCACGCAAAATGGGTGGAATTCTTGGAAAGATTTCCCTACATTCTCAAATATTTGAAAGGGTCTGATAATACCGTTGTCGATGCTTTATCTCGTAGACGTATCCTCTTAACGGAATTAAGTGTTAGATTTTTCGGATTTGAATGGATCAAAACCTTGTATGCATCCGATAAAGATTTTGGATTGCCTTATCACGTTTGCCAAACTAAGGCTGAAGGAGGATATAGTCTTATCGATGAATTTCTATTAAAGAATGGGAAATTGTGTATTCCTAATTGCAGTCTTAGACAATGCCTCATTAAAGAAGCTCATGGAGGAGGATTGTCTGGGCATTTTGGGGAAAAGAAAACCCTCGAACTATTGAAAGAAAAATTTCATTGGCCTCACATGATGAAAGACGTACACCACTATGTCGAGAAGTGTATTGTTTGTAAGAAGGCTAAAAGCAAAGTTCTACCCCAAGGACTTTACCTTCCTTTACCAGTTCCTACACACCCTTGGGTAGAAATTAGCATGGATTTTGTTTTGGGGTTACCACGAACGGGACGTAATAAAGATTCTATACTCGTGGTTGTGGATAGATTCTCCAAAATGGCGCATTTTATCGCCTGTAACAAAACCGACGACTCTGCTGCTATAGCCGACCTCTTCTTCAAGGAGATAGTTAGACTCCATGGAGTGCCTCAATCTATCGTGTCAGATCGAGATACCAAGTTCTTGAGCACTTTTTGGAAAACTTTATGGAAGAAATTGGAGACTACGCTATGCTTTAGTACATCTTTCCATCCCCAAACGGACGGCCAAACGGAAGTGGTCAATAGGACCTTGGGAACCCTTCTCCGAAGTGTCATAGGTAAAAATCTCACTAATTGGGACATAGTACTACCCCAAGTTGAATTCGGTTACAACCGAAGCCTTCACTCCACCACTCAGCAAACGCCCTTTGAGGTAGTCTATGGATTTAATCCAAACACACCCCTGACACTTATTCCTATTCCAACCCAGGACCTAATCAACCCTTCGGGAGCAAATAAAGCAGAGCAAATGAAAAAGTTGTACGAGAAAGTTCGCCAAACAATTGAGAAAAATAACGCCAATTATGCTAAGCATGCAAATAAGGGACGAAAGGAGGTAATTTTTAATGTTGGAGATTTGGTGTGGTTACATCTTAGGAAGGAACGATTTCCCGCGAAAAGACACTCTAAACTATTGCCTAGAGCTGAAGGCCCCTTTAAAATTTTAGAGCGCATAAATAACAATGCTTACAAGTTGGAGTTACCCGGGATTATGGGGTGTCATCCACCTTTAATGTACAAGATTTGTCCCCTTATATTGGAGAATTGGGACATGAAGAGGAGGCTGAGCTAATGGATTTGAGGTCAAATCCTCAGCCACCAGAGGGGATGACATGCCTCGGAGGCCCGTCACAAGGTCACAAAATCGGGCACATAATTTAATCACCCAATGTTCTAATGAATGGTCTCTTTTTGCAGGTTTTGATTCCATCATGGACTTCACGTGGGAGCCAACGTCTGAAGATGAGGAGAAACCGTGTCACGTCATTCATTGGAGCATTCCTACGGAGCTTGCTGACTGCCCTATGGGAATTTGTCTTCCCGGGCCTTAATTTGTAATTTTTAATTTTTAAAACTCATTGGCATACATTCGCCTTTATTGTAAGGATTTTATAATTGCATTTCATGCATTAGATTGTGTGGTTAGGACTAGATGTATGGTGGTGGATTTGGGTTGGAGGAAGTTCAACAAAATATTCAAAGGAAAAGACCCTACAATAAATGGAGCCCAATGGAAGCCTTGGCCCAAAGAAGAGCCCACAAAAAAAGGTATAATTTTGCAAGTACAAAAGTTAGTGGCAACATGGATTGATGATGTGGCAAGATTCCCTCCATTGATCCATTTAGGCATGGCATTCATCTCCTCCCTAGGATGTGTGCTTGTTTGCCTTAATCTTTTCCATCCATCCTTTTTGATCCAAGGGCCCTAATCCACCTGGGACTTCTATAAATGCATGGTATTAGTGATTGTAGACAACTTTTGCTAAATCAATATACTACTATTTCCCTAAATCTCCCAAATTCCTTTGGTGTTTTCCTTGGTTCCTTGAACCAAGAGGAGTTAGCCTCCATTGCTAGCCTAGCTTGGGTTGCTAGGTTAGCTCTTATCCATTCCCTCATCATCTCCATTGGGAGTTGAAACGAGGATGAAAATCCCCGACCTACGGTGGTCGTTTTCTTCACAGAAAACGTGAATCCGGGAGCTTAAACCGTAAGCTCGCTCCTCGGATCCACCAAGGGTTTTCTTTACTTTTATTGCTATCACTTTTGCACACAAATCACTCTTTACTTTTCAGCTTTTCATTATCCACACACTCACTTTCTATTTTTCATCGTTTCTTTATTTCCATTGCTTTACATTTCCTTGTCATTTCTAACATATATTGTCATCTTATTCTCTTTATTTTCTTGTAATTTTGCTTCTCTCCACTAACCTATAATCTCGACCATATATTAATATTTGTCTTCTTTATTTCTTGTCTTTAGTTTAGTATTTTATTATTTTATTTCAATATTCAAATATTGTTCACTAGCACCCAACCGAGCACCAACCTAGCATATTCGTGGGTCGTACACGGGCCCCTTTTCTAAGGGACCCCGTGTCAAAAGGGTTGTCCAACCGCAGGATGTGCCTTCTCCATTTAGGGGGTTGAGATCTCGGTGACAACCTATGTAAAGATAAGAAAATGTTGCATGATTTCTGAAACTCATTGGCACAGCATGCATTTGCATTTACGAAACTTGCTGAGATTTTTATCTCATAGATTGTCTGTATGGTGTGGGTGATCTTGACATAGGTGAGGACGAGATCCCTCCACCCGAGGAATGAAGCAGTTAAAGAAGGATGACTTGTGGGAGTGTGCTGGGCAGTCGAGGCGCCTTTTGACCCCTGTGGATGAATGTAAAGGTATTTTGGGACACGGTAGTTAGATCGTAGGAAAATTGTATAATTGAACATATTAGGATGTTTGGCAATCTGGTTAGTTGATAGGTAAATGAATTGATGTTCTGAACGTTTAGGTAAACCGTTTAATAAAATGTTTTGTTAAGGTTTTTATTGGATGTATATAGCTGTTTAGAGTTTCTTTTTTAAACAGGAGGAATTGTTAGTGTTTAAATGGATCCTTGCAGTTCGTTTCTATGAACATTGATTTTGTTTTAAATGTATTTTGAGTTGGTTTGAGTGATTTGTGTTGAGGAAATTTTGATAGGTTAAGTTGGTATTGAAATGGAGTCGAAGTAGTGTGCAGGGTAACGAAGAAGGAAAGAAAGAAAGAAGGAAGGGAAAAAGAAAAGGAGGGAGGCGTTCGATCGCAGAAGGATGGGCGATCGAACACAAAACTCTCTGGAATTCCAGAGAGTTGAAGCTGCATTCTGGAATTTTTCCAGAACGGCAGCTGACCAATCGCAGAACAAGGGGCAACGGGTCGGCTGCCTTGGGGCCGTTCGGTCGGCTGCCTAAGGGCCGATCGAGCGCCCCTTTGTTTCCTCGCCTTTGACGACTTTGCCCCAATTTCTTTCTGTATTTCGTCTCTTTTGTTTTAATTGTTTTTCTTTTTATTTAAATTGTTTTGAAGTTTTATCAAATGGTTTAAAAGCATAAACTTCAACGATTCCGATTTTAAAAGTTTTATTTCCACTCGAACGTTAGGTTTAAAGTTTTAAGTATAAAAAAAATAATAATAATACGGGAAAATTAGGAATAGTGTAAGGGTCGCTACAAAACATCTCCAATTCCTCGATCGACATAATCTTATGGTGTAGGCCAATCGGCCAAACAAATCACAGAGACTTACCTTGCGTCCGTTCAAATTTAAGCTACGTCCACGAGCGTTGTTCACCTATGGCAATACACAACATTTGTCATTTAAAACCGAGTTTAAATCCTTAAACTTCCAAACTAACGAAACTCTAACCAAGGAAATCTCCTAAAACTCTAAATTAACTCACTGAGGCATTTTATCGAGTAATTTGTGCTCGTGAATTTCCAAACTCCCATTAATGGAGCTTTTAAAACTTCCAACCACTCAAAACCTCAATAACCCTCATTAATTCAACTAACTCTTACCAACAACCATAAATACGCCCATTAGAGCCATAAATACGGTAAACCTATCGATTTCAAATTCTATTTCACGTTTTCAACGAAAACCCTAACGAACCCTAACCGTTTTAAACCCTAGAAATTGAAATCTAAAGCTCCAAAACTATAGATTCATACCTAAGGTCGGGTTTGAGGGAGAAAACGTGAGGAAATCGTTATGATTGGAGGAGGAGAAATCGTCGGAGGAGAGGCCGCGTGAGGGAGAGCAGAATCGCGCAAGGAGAGGGAGAGAAAATGGATTCTTGCGTAAGTGTGAGGGAGAAAGAGGGAGTTTGATGTTTTTATTAAAATTTGGCTTGCAAATTTACCATAATGCCCTTCCATTGATTTTCTATTTGTTTCTCCACTTATCTCGTTATTTGACTAACTATTCGATTTCTCCAAATTTCCTTATTTCGCCGTAAATTCCAATTTATTATTAAAGCTCCATTAAAACCTTCCGTTCGCAAAACGGACTTAATTTGACATATTTACAAAAATGCCATTATTTATTGAAATTAAAAAATCCCGTAAAATCGGGCGTTACAAGAACAACAATGATTTCGGCTCGGCATTAATAGAAAGGGGCCTGTAAGTTTCTGTAATGCCCCGAACCCGCCCCGGCTTGGGGCGCTACTTTGCACAACAATCCCACGTTTAAAATGTAATTTAAAATAATTTTCGATAAAATTTTGACTCTATTTTTGAGTTTTTTGAACCCTCAAAATTTTTTTGAAAAATGTGCCCAAAATACATGCAAAACGTACCAGAAAAGATCGAGTCAAAACATAGTAGAAATAGGAAATATTTAAAAAATAAAAATAAAAATTTTTATGCTGGGCGCCGTGCGCGCGCATCGCGCGTGCCTGCTGCGTGCACCGCGCGCGTAGCAGCGAGCCGCGTGCGGCAACCTCTTGGGTTGCTAGGCAATCTACAGTGAATTGCGCCAATCGATCGGCGTTGGGCGCTGCGCGCGCCCACGCAGCTCGCGCCCACGCAGCGCGCATCGCGCGCCACCGCTGCGCCCGCGCGCCCACTCCTTTGCCTGCACGCTTACACTTCGGCCACCAGCGTCCTTCCTCTCATTTTCTCCATTTTCTTCAAACCATTCACACCCATATCACCAAAAATTTATCCCAAAAGTTCCCGACATCCCCGAATCCGTGACACGTAAAAATCTCAGAAAATCGACTCCAAAACATCAGCGAAAACGTAGAAACAAGTGAAACCTGACGTTGTTTACCATAAAAAAAATGAGCGGCATAACGACTAAATTCTTTTAAAACCATAAACCTAAAATCATTTATAAAACTCATCCAAACCATATTCACAAGTGTTTCAAAACATGAATATTTACACAAAATAATATCTAACAAAGCCAATCCAAAATACCCAACCACACACTTCCCCGAAGACCCAGGTCGAGGCACCCCGACAACTACCCGCACCGGCGTACCCCGTGAATCTCCGACTGCTCCTATGCTTGATCTCCCTCATCAACCTCACCTGTGAAGATATCGTCACCTACACCACAGAACACAAAAAGTAATGCTTAGCAAGTAGGGAATAATGGATGCAAACAACACACAATGCAACCAATCCTATCACATGCAGTTTCTAACTCTCAGTGTTGCTAGTTTCATATTTGTTGCATTAATCTTTCACAAGCCGTGTGGATCGAGTAGGCTCATGTCCTATAACCGTCTAGGACGGCCACACTCAGAACCACCAGAGCAAGACCATATAGCAATCATCCTATAACCATCTAGGATGGCTATACACAATCTCCCTCCACGTCGATCGTAGAACCCTATAACCGTCTATGATTTCATATTCACAACCCATTACGTATTTTAGCCACACATCTTTCATACAGATCCCCTTGGGGTGCTACACCCCAAGCACTTAATCCCGACAAGGCACTCTACTCAAGACCAATTTTGCAATTTTTTTTATCTTATTACGTTTCCACGCTCACAATTCCAAACAATGCAAAAAAAAACTCATATCAAGTGAAATTAAAACCATGATGCATGTTTCAAAAATGTGCAACACAACACAACACCAACAATATACCAACCATTAAACCCTACCGTTCCATGGTGTAGGCCCGAAGACAACAAAAATATTCCTCTACTTACCTAATTGCTCGGCACTTGTATGTTCACTTCATCCCGTTAAATTACTCACTTGACAACCTAAAAAATAGGGAAAATGACTTAGCATCAATCTAGGGAATTCTAAGGAATACTTAAACTCAAAACTAACCACAATTTAAACCATTCAAAAATCTAAACCCTAAAACCCGATTTTTCCACAAATTTTGGTGTCCAATTTCAAATGGCTATAACTTATTTGTTTTTCAACGGATTTAGACGTGCCACCCCATTCCGTAAACCTCTACACGTCTATTATCTATTGAAACAATCAAATTTAAGCAACAACCAACTTGGCCGATAGAAATTGCAGAAACAGAATCGGTGCACTTAGTTTACAAAACCGGTTTGTCCACAACTCACACCAAAACTCAAATCTCTCCCTAAAAAAAAATCTAAACTAACATATCTAAAAGTTAAACCACTAATTAGGAAGAAAACCAGCAAGGGAAACAAAATTTTCGGAGTTCACCAATGAGGGTTTCCAAACCCTAACTAAATTCCCTTAAAACTCAACAAAAACCCACAAAATCTTCATCTAAGTGTATACAACATAAAACCCACTTAAAATGACCTAATTTCTTGCAAAACTTGATGGAAAATGAAGGAGAGAAAGCTCTAGGGTTGCTGGAATTTTCGTGGAAGAAAAGGGGGAAGAAGAAGGGAATTTGCTCTCTTAACCTTAAATTTCACTTTTTAATTAAAACACAATTACCCTTCTTTTAATTTTTTTCCACAAAATTTTTAAATTTTATAAAATTGCCTCTCTCTTTTGTTCCTCCAAAATCCCAAAGTGAATGCCTCCTTCCAAATCTCTTTCATAAAATTTTCTTTCCTTTACTTTATGTTTACTTAAAAGTCCATTTAACCATAACCTCTAAACCACTCCTCTTATATTTTTCACCTCCAAATTATCTTCCACTTTTACTTTCTAAATCAAACACTTAGCATCATCCTATATTATCGTTAAACTCGCATGACATCTCTAAACTAAGGCTACGTACATTAAGAAAATTTTTCAGGTGTTACAGTTTCTCTCTCTAAAAGTCCTGTAATTTTTGTTACAGAGTGCCAAAAATGAAAGCTGATCTCCGATTTTGCCAACCTTCAATTACTTCGCAACCTCTACTTGCAGATAGACGAATTGTCGACCGGTTGCCTTAGGTGTCGACCGAAGTTGCAAAGAGGTGCGACCGGAGACGAAATAGGTGTCGACCACGCCTATGGGGGTCGACCAGACACAGTTGAGGTGTCGACCGGTTTCCATTCATGGATTAAATTGATGATGTTTTTCTACTTGATCGCCTTCTGTCTTGATCACCGAAGAAATAAAACTCAAAACCAGTGATGTAATGGTTTGAAAATTTGTAAACGTATAAATTTTTACTTTATCAACTTTTAATTAATTATAAAAATTAAATTAAACTAATGGTGATTAGAGATTAATTAAGTTCGGTTTATGGTAATTATTCATGGAATGAAAGGTAAAAGAGTAATTGTCAAAGGATAAAGTTGGTCAAAAGAGTAAATTACCCTTAGGTATTTCTAGAAAAAGGGAGAAACTTGCTGAAGGTTGGGGAATTATCCACTTTAACTCCTTTTGAGTAAAAAGGTACTTCAGGCTTTTATGGTCAGAGAACACTTCACACTGCTGACCATACCAATAGTGTCTCCAAATCTTTAATGCAAAAACAACTGCGGCTAATTCCAAATCGTGAGTGGGGTAGTTCTGCTCATAACTCTTCAGTTGTCTAGAAGCATACGCTACAACCTTACCTTCTTGCATCAAAACACATCCCAGTCCCACTTTAGATACGTCACAAAAAACACTAAATCTTCCTTCTTCAGTTGGGAGTGTCAAAAGAGGAGCTGTAGTCAATTTCAGTTTTAGTGATTGGAAGCTATCTTCACAAGTTTCAGACCAAGTGTATTTGGTGTCTTTCTTTGTCAAACTAGTTAAAGGCTTAGCTATCATAGAGAATCCCTTAATGAACTTCCTATAATAACCTTCTAGACCAAAGAAACTACGGACCTCGCTGGCATTCCTTGGCTGTGGCCAGTCCTTAACAGCCTGAATCTTGGTTGGGTCTACGGATATGCCCTCGACAGAGATGACATGACCTAAAAAGTTGACATTATCTAACCAGAACTCACATTTGGACAACTTGGCATAGAGTTGCTTCTGTTCTAATGTCGTCAAAACTATTCTTAAGTGTTTTTCATGGTCAGATTTAGTCCGTGAATATATTAAAATATCATCAATAAACACAATCACAAACTTATCCAAGTACTCACGAAACACTCGATTCATCAAGTCCATAAAGGCTGCAGGTGCATTTGTCAGTCCAAACGACATCACAAGAAATTCATAGTGTCCATAGCGGGTTCTGAAGGCTGTCTTTGGTATATCTCCCTCCTTAACCTTCAGTTGGTAGTAACCTGAACGTAAGTCGATCTTTGAAAACACTTTGGCTCCTTGAAGTTGGTCAAACAAATCGTCGATACGAGTCAATGGATATCTATTCTTGATTGTCAACTTGTTTAACTCTCTGTAATCTATGCACATTCTAAGAGAACCATCTTTCTTCTTAACGAACAGGACAGGTGCACCCCAGGGAGAACGGCTGGGGCGTATAAATCCCTTGTCTACTAATTCCTGTAGTTGGACCTTCAATTCCTTCAACTCAACAGGTGTCATGCGGTAGGGGTTCTTAGACACAGGTAAGGCCTCGGGATATGTATCGATTACAAACTCGATTTCCCTATCAGGTGGTAGCCCAGGCAAGTCGTCCAAAAATGCATCTGGGAACTCTCGGACTATGGGAATGTCCTGAAGTTCTACCTTACTCTTTACTCGGACATCAATTATACTAGCTAGGTAAATCTCACAACCACCTTTCAGTAACCGTTGAGTCTCTAGCGATGATATAATTGGTATTTTAATTATTTTTGGAATAGCTTGGAAGGAATACTGATCTTCGTTTGGGGGTCGGAACTCTACCAATCCAGACCTACAACTTATCATGGCATAATGTCTGAATAACCAATCCATCCCTAGTATAACTTCATATCCCTTCATGTCAATTACGATCAGTTCTACGTATAACTTCTTATTTCCTAATGACACAACATCACCTTTTATTATCCGACTTCCCCGATGGTAACATGACACTAAATAACCTCTCGGCTGGCAAGAGTTCTAATTTATGCTTATATACGAACAGGGTTGATACAAACGAGTGAGTGGCTCCCGTATCTATAAGTGTATAAGCAGAAATACCACAGATCATAATTGTACCTGTTATGACCGTATGCTGCACTGCATCCTCATCCTCCATCAAGGCATAGACCCTAGGCGCTACTCTTGCACGGTTCGGGTCTGGCGGCATGGGGCAATCTCTGACCATGTGTCCAACCTTGTCACATCTATAGCAACGGCCAGAATATAGTTTACATTCGCCATGGTGATTCTTCTAGCAGGTGGAACATAGGGGAGCTAGAGGTCGCTTTCCTTTTCCTTGATCATCATTTCGATTGAAGGGTCTCTTCACACATTTCTACTGTTGCTGCGGTCCTCTATTTGGTTGTGGTTGCCAACCTCTGCCCTGGCGCGATGGTGGCTGAGTATCCTTGATGAACTTCTTTGGTGGTTCACGTTGTCCTTGTACTGTTAACTCAACTTCCTCCAATTCCAAAGCCTTAGCAGCCACTTCGGAATAAGGTATGTTATGGATCCCTGCAGTCTTTACTCCCTGGAAGAGGCTCGGCTTCAGTCCATGGACAAACTGGTGAATCTTTTCTTCCTCATCATCTACCAGACGGGGTGCAAACCTGGACAAGGCCTCAAACTTACAGATGTAGTCGGCCACAGAACCGGTTTGGCGCAGCTGCATGAACTCCATCTTTTTGCTGGCCTGAACAGCTCGGCTAAAATACTTGTCATAAAAGGCCGTCTTGAACCACGCCCAAGTCATAGTTTCCGAATTCGCAATGCTCTGAATTGAGTCCCACCAATGCCTTGCACCCAATGCAAGATGAAAAACAGCACAAGTGACCTTGTCCCCTTCATCGACCTTGGCATACTTGAACATGTCCTCGATTGTCCGAATTCACTTCTTAGTATAAACAGGATCCGAAACTTGACCATTGAATACTGGAGGTCGAAGGCGGTGAAAACGCTCGCTCCCATTGTCGTGAGTCGTATTTGAGCTAGAATTCCCTTGCTCATCCCTAGCAGTCACCCACTGCTCAATTTGGCGGGATTGGCGAATAACCAACTTGGTTAACTGAACAATGGTGTTACTATCCTCATTGCTCTTTCTTTGTTGACCTCTTACCATTTTGAGACTCGTGAACAAATAATCATAAACTCATCTTAACTTAATAAAATTACTAGAATCGTAAACACTTACAGTTGCTGGAGTGTACTCAAGTGGTAGTCAGTGCTGGAAGACAGTCTACATAATCGATTTTAGAACCCGGTTTGGCTTTGATACCATAATTGTAACGCCCCGAGTCTTTCAGACCCGGTTTACTACTCAAGACATTGAACTGAACTAAGAGACATTTTAGAAAATTTTAAATTTCCTTACAGTGATGAAAATTCTTATCTTTAAACCTCGACTTTTCAGCGGAAAAACTCAATAAGTAGACAACGTTCATAATTTGACAAAACGTTAAGACAATTGGCCGAAGGGAATTGGAAACTCACGGACATCTACCGATCACAAAACGACAAAGCATGGTGCACACTCCTACCGATTGACACATGCATCCCACGTGGTTCAGTAAACTTCATCCGATCACAAAACGACAAGACTTAATATCAGCTTCTACCGATTGATACATGCTCATCACGTGACTCATTAAACTTCATTCCGATAGGAGACATCACCCGAAAGAAGACATCATCCGATGGAAAACATCATCTGATGCCAATTGACACATGCTGTAACACCCGGCTTTATGCGATTTATTATTTTTATTATTATTCCAATATAAACGGTATTTTGGTAAATACGTCATAATAAGTCCATTTTGCGAACGGAAAGTTTTAACGAAGCCGTAATAATAAATTGGAATTTAAGGTAAAATATAAAAAATTGGAGAAAACGAATCATTAGTTAAATAACGAGAATTGTGGAGGAATAAATAGAAAATGAGATAAGGGCAATTTGGTAAATTGCAAACCAAAATCTTATTAAAAATCAACAATTCCCTCATTCTTTTCCCCTCACCCACGTAATTCTCCATTTTCCCTCTCCCTCACCGCGCGATTTTCTTCCTCCGGCGATTCATCATTTTCGGCGACGATTCCCTTTCTCCGGCGACTCGAGCCTTCACGTTTCTCTTCCGTCATCACTCCCTAGGTATGAATCTAAGCTTTTAGAACGTTAGATACCAATTTCTAGGGTTTAAACAATTAGGGTTCGTTTAGGGTTTTCGTTGAAAACGCGAAATAGAGTTTGAGATCTATTAGTTTAGCGTAGTTACGCCTTTAATCGACGTATTGGTGTTTATTGGGCGTAAATAATAGAATTATTGGTTGGTATTTGAGATTTGGCTAATTTAGAGCTTGAAAACTCCATTAATGGAGGTTTGGTAATCACGAGCACGAATTGCTCGATGAAATGCCTCAACAAGGTGTTTTAGAGTTTTAAGGAATTTTCTTTAGTTAGGAGTTAGTAATTTTTGATGTTTGAAGATTTAGACTCAGTTTAACGTCGTATATTGTGAAATGCATAGGTGAACAAACGCTCGTGGACGGAGCTCGGTGTGCAACAACGCGAGGTAAGTTCTCGTGACTTATTCTGGCTGATAGGCCTACACCATATGTCGAAGTCGTCTCGAGGAGTTTTGGAGATGTATTTGTTTAAATTTCATAGGTTGGGTAGTTTAGGTTTGGTTATTTATAGGTTGATTGTTATGTTTTAATGGTATTTGTCGCGTTTTAATGGTATGCTCGTTAATTACGTTATATTGAACTGTTCATGCATCACGGTTTTAAAAACGACATGAAAATGAATTTACGCACGGATTTTATGAAAAGAACATGCATCGTAAAAAGGCAAGTAAAGTATCACAGTAAACAACCATGACATGGGGTTATCGGGGATGAGGTTCAGACCTGGCGTTCCGTGGTGAGCGGGTTTTCCTCCCTTCAGATGGTGTGGGCTGTCTAACCGCTAGACGTGCCCTATCCATCTGTCGAGCATTTCCGATAACCATAGACTGACACGTACAGATATATGCATTGACATGGACGGTTTTCATTGCACTGAACATACATGATCATGCATTAGCATTTGCGTAGAGCTTACTGAGATTTTTATCTCATAGGTGTCTCTATGGTGTAGGTGATTTCGAGACAGGTGAGGATGACGTCCCTCCGCCTGAAGTATGAGCACGTTGAGGGAGGATGGCCCGTGGGAGTGCGCTGGCAGTCAGTGCGTGATTTTGACCAGTGGAGACGTAGGTAAATATTTTGGGATTTGATAGATGAAGAATAGAAGAATTGTATAGAAAATGTTTTAGGATGTTTGGAAACTGATTTTGAAAGTATTTTGTAACTGTTAGTGATTTTGAAAACAGGGGGAATATGTAAAACTTTTAAACGGAACCACGCGGTTCGTTTTTATGAAATTGATTGTATTTGAGTCGGGAAATGGGTGAGTGATAGTATGTGCGACGTATGTGTGTAGACGTGTGTTTGTTAAAGGTATGTAAAAGAATGTGATGAAGGAATGAGAAAAGAGATGAATGTGTTGTGTTGTGTGTGAAAATGATGTGCAGGGCGTGAAAGGAAAGAAGAAGGAAAGAAAGAAAAGGTGGGGGGGGGGGGGGTGCGACTGTTCGCAGAGGGAAAGGAGTTGGAACGCAGAAATCTCTGGTTTTCCAGAGAGTTTGGCGAACATACGCGGGAAGAGTGGCGTACAGTCGTTTTGAAGGTCTGATTTCACGTTCTGGAAACAGAACGTGAAGCGACCGAACGCTCGAAGATGAGCGTTCGGGCGGCTGTGCGAGGGGAGCCCGAACGCACGTCTTCATGCGTTCGGTCGCCTGTGCTTTTTCGGGCTGAATTGTCCCTTCAGCCCCTCCCCTGCTTCGGTTGTCTGTTGCCTCAAATGGCCGATAGTTTGATTGTAAATTAATTGTTTGTTTTGAATTGATTTGAGGATTTAAAATGCTTTTTGTTCAAAAAGCCTTCCAAATTATTTTCCAAACGACTTCGATGATTTTAATTCCGCTTAACGTTATGAGAACTACCTAGGTATAAAATAAATTTTTAAATTTATCGGGAATTTTGAGGAATAGTTAAGGGTCGTTACACATGCATATCACATGACTTATTAAACCTCATTCTGATAGAGGACATCATTCGATAGAAAATATCATCCGATGGAAAACATCATCCGATGGAAGACATTATCCGATGCCGATTGACTCATGCATATCACGTGACTTATTAAACTTTATTCCGATAGAAGACATCATCCGATGGACAAGAAACTTTCAGACTTCCACAAACTTCAACATGACCAAATAAATTAACACACAGTTAGACCATAATCTCATCTAGAATATGTGTAGCGAGAGACTCTAACAAAACAGATCATTCTCAAACTCATTAGTTAATTAGTCAGCTTCCAGTATCCGTTGTTTTAAGAAAACATCCTACATAGACCTCAGTTTTCATAACTCAGTATTCATAACCTTACCAAAACGATAAAGTAGTAACCAGGAGTTGAAATTGCCTTTCCAGCCACCAATCTGTCACCCTGAGCACCTCCCAGCAACCAGCCTTAAACATCCTCATTAGACTTGAAGTCCTCACCTGGTAGTTCTTCTCCTATATAATAAGGTTTAAACTATAAGCCTAATGCTTAATAAGAAATGCTATGCTAACATGTATGCATGAATGCACAAATTAAAGGAAACACATGTTCATGATCTTTTCGTGTTCTTGTTCTTGTTCATGTTCATGTTCATCGTTTTCATCATATGGATTAAAGGAGGATTTGTGCCGAAAGGGGGGTTGACAGTGAAAGTGTACATAGTCCCTTGCGGGTCGTAGTCATGGTCCTTCCTTTGGACAGTGACATACGCCAAACCACCCCCAACCCTCTCTTAACCCCTGTTATATAAGTTTCATATTCATATCTTGTTCATGGGTGAGAAATCATGCACTTAAAACATTTTCTTATGCTAGAGAAATATTCATGATGCATGAGCATGGGTAATCTTAGTTCATCAGACTACTGAACAAGCCATTCATTCATCAAAGGATCAAAACATCAACTTGAGTACCGAAAACAACCAGACGTTAGCACAGGTACTTTTAACATCATAAACAATTTCTACTTAGTACCCTTGTGATGTAGGGCTCTAATGGCCGGAAGTCTTAC
This sequence comes from Begonia masoniana, assembly GCA_022432975.1. Lineage (NCBI taxonomy): Eukaryota > Viridiplantae > Streptophyta > Magnoliopsida > Cucurbitales > Begoniaceae > Begonia > Begonia masoniana. The sequence continues at coordinate 33,925,235 of CM039516.1, read as the reverse complement.
TCACTCACTTACCTGGTTTCCTTGGCAACTTGAGCACTTCTCTTCAAACTTCTTTACTAGAAACATTTCACATTACAGTGTTAAATCAAAATCCTAACTAAAGCCATCCTAGTATCTAACATAAATATTTCTAAATCTTCCTAGTCTAGCGCCAAATGTGTACAGATTAAACTTCCAGAATCTAAATAATCGGATTAAGTCTAACAACTAAACACGGTCTGTTATCTTAATGTCCAGAATCGAATCGAAAATACCATTACTAACACAGATCATGATTGTCACTACCATTACTTTGCTAGTGAAGAATCTGAAACCTCAAGTTCTAGCTGAAGACAGAGCTCTAAGTAACTACCCAGTAACTACATTATCTAAGTCTTACCTAGCGCGTGGATTGTCGGAATGGAGGCTGAAGAACTGGTCGCCGGCGAAGGAATAGCTGGCAGAGAGGGAGCTCTGGAAAGAAGGAAATCGCCGAAAGAGGAAATATTGGCTACTGTGAGATTTTAATGAGGTTTAAGAATTCCCATAACCTATTTATACCAATTAAAATCCACCTTAATTACAAACTTGCCACCCAACCTAGTTTCACTCAACTTGTAATAAATAAGTCTTGGCATTAAATTTAGAATCATAAAGGTCAATAAAAGGGTGACAAATAAAATGGTTAAGAAAATCACCTGGCCGAAATTGTCGGGTGTTACAGGTAGCAAGCTCGGGGTACTACAGTCTAGCCGGTGAAAGCCCGGGAAGCTGTAGGGATGTTTTATAGTTGTACATGTTGGGTTGACATTGGCCTGCATTTTTAACAAATATCATGGAATGTTAAATTATGCAATGGATTTTTATTTGACATTGTGATTTTAAAATGCAAGTTTTAACTGAAATTGAATTTGATGTTAATTGGTGAAATTGTTTTCAAAATTATCGATTTCAATAAGCATATTTTTTTTAAATACGGAAGGCATTTGAAAAGAGTTAAATTTAAAGAACTTTGAAAGAAAATCAAAATAAAGATAGATGAAGGATGTTGGGTCCTAGATTATGGGATTGAGCCTAAATTAATTATTCTAGGTGTTTGTTTTACTTGCTGGGCGTAAAACTCATTTGTGGACTAATTATATTTTACAGATATTGGATACATTCACCAGACAAGAAAAAAAAACAAGATTAAAGGTAAAGATGTACAACGAGGCATAGGATCGATCCGGATTATGGTTTATTGTCAAAGTTGAAAAGTCACATGTCGTGACTTAGTTTTTTTATTATTATTTCTGCTGTCTCTTATGTTTGATGTTTTGAATGATAGTTCCTATTTTAGGATGCCACGTAAGAATTGTTAGAGGAAAGTCGTTGTGTTGATTTGTCTTCAGTCTTTCATTGAATAATTCCCACCTCAAGAATCCTATTCGTCGGGATCCGGTAGGGGCCTGGTTGGGTCCTGACAAGTGAATTCTCATTTTTTGAAGAGGGTAAAACTATTTTTATTGCCTGAATTCTTCTTTGACAAGCTTGGCACGTGATTTGCAGAACTGTAGAGTTCATCTTTTTGATTGCATGTTCTTTAAAAGCTTGAGCTTTTTCTAGCTCATTCTAGGCCTGCTGTGTAACTCTCTTCGCATTTGCAAATTCTTAGGCAGGTTTGCCATTGCTTGAGCTCTTTTTTACAAGTTCGTACGATTAAGGGGCTGTACTTGACAATCATTCACTCTCCCAAACTCTACTCCGTTGAATTCTAAAGAGGGCAAGACGGGTTGAGAAGGAAATTGTGAAACATTCGACGAATTTACGTAGGAACATGATGCAGTGCAGGAGGAGGATCCCAATTCAAACTTTCACTTTTTGACTCTCTTGCCTCCTCTTCCTTCTCCCTTTCTTTTTAGCACTTCCTTTCCACACTGCTTCCTTTTCATATTTTTCAACTCTCTCTCTCTCTCTCTCCAAAAACTGTTGCATCCTCTGCATTAAATTAAAGCAAGAGCATATGGTACAGAGTGGGAAGAGAGCGACGAAGAGAGCTAGGGAAGGAGAGAGAAACGAGGGTGAAGGGAGAAGAGGGCAGAGGCATTTCAGAAAGAAAAATTAGTCATGTGAAAAAAACGTGACTTTTTAACTGAAAATGTAATGGTAGGGGCCATATTGCTCATTATCAATACATTAAGGTTATTATTGCCCATTATCCAAGTTTATGGTGTAAATTGTCCATTTCACCTAGCTGTAGGGGCCAAATTGCACCTTACCCAACTAAGTTTCACAACTTCATATATCTTATTTCCCAAAAATTGAAGTATAAGTAATATATGGCCTGTTCTTTTATACTAAATAAGTTTCAGACACTATAATAGGGTATGCATAGCCTTTGAACAAATAGTCATGAGTAATATATTAAACAATGCCTCCTTTAGATTTATAACACCCACCCCAACAAGAAAAATTCTCATCAACAACAAAATTAGCTTTACTCCTTACTAATTCAAGTAAACTAGAGTTAAATCCGACTGGTAAGGTGTACCTTATAAATTGGATGTCACCCTCCGTATTGATCAAAATCGTCCACCCGGTAGTATTCACCAACTAAACTTTAACCATTAACATGTCACGGATTACAAAGTTAAGGAGACTCATCCCATTTTGTTCCAAAGGAAACTTGTTGGGCATATCATAAAACTTGACTTTGTTTCATGACTCCAAAAGTGATCGAAAAATCATCAAGTAATGGATGGAATTGTCATTGCAAACCAAAATGGCATCAAAATTATCGACCATAAACTTTCTTGAATAAACCTTCAAAACATGGTGCTAAGATGCACTTTCATTTAGTTGTGATAATGCTCCCTCCAAAGTTCCAAGTCATCACCAATAAAATAGGGAACTCTAATGCATCCATTTATAAAAAATACCAATCAATCAATTTATTTAACGACACATACCTCATTGATAAGGCACCAATTTTTTTAGGTAGTTTCCTCATCTTGGAGTGAACAATAATGTGGGTTACCTTAGAAAACCTATCACTAACAATCGTAATTCCACAACTAGGCAATGAAAAGCTATATTTGATGATGACTAGGTTGTCCACATGCAATGTCATAATGTCATCTCCCTTGAGCATTATAAAGGTAGGAATGACGTATGAATTAAGTGGTCCTCAAGTCTTTCCTTTCACTAGTAACTTTGTGATCGGCTTGTGCAATTCTTCAGCTTCTATTGGGTTCCATCTATATAAGACTTTTCTTGGTAGGTTGGTTGTTCATGAGTGATCAATTAGATGCTCCATCCCTTGTAAAAAAGGAAGTCCTTGTGTAAACTCTTTAGGAACCACATCTTGATAAAACTCAAGAAGTGTGATAGCATTCTTCGGTATTTCTCCCCTATCAAAAAGTCAATCCTAAAATAAGATTTTCGCTATGATTTTAAACTAAATCAAGGCCTCTTTCTTTGACATAAGCAAAACCTCTTTACCCTTTTCTTCTTCACAATTTGATGATTCAAACAAATTTGTTCTGGCCAAAGAGGAGCTAGTTTGATGGTCTTCTCTTCGAGCTTGAAAAAGTAGAAATTATTAAAACCATCATGTATGATCTTCTTATCAAATTGTCACGGTCTCCCAAGTAGATTGTGGCTAGCACTCATCACAAACAACTTCATCAATATATTTACCAATGGAGAATGAAACCCTTACTTGTTTGGTGACTTTGATGTTGTCCTTGTCGTTGAGCTAACTCAATTTTTAAGGATTCAGATACAAAGTAGTCTCCATACCAAGTTTCTCCTCCATGTCTGCCATGTTGATACAACTTCCTTAATCAATAATTAAAAAAAACATCTTGTTCATTATTAAGCATTTACTACTCTTTGACATTTCTCTTCTCGGTTTTGTGTTGTGAGAGCTCATCTAATAACCATCATGGTTCCTTGACTTTGATATATCCTTCAAAACGGAAACAACATCAATGTCTTTGTTGTTTGACTATCTTGTTCTACCCCGAATGAGGAGTCCCTATCCACGAGACTCAGATCCAACAACAATCTGCATCATCTTCTCCTTTGATAACAAAGCCCCATAAAACTTCTTTTAGCGATAGACTTTATTATTGTATAAGGTTGTATCTATGAAAGAACCTTATGAAACAGGCAACGAGTACAATAGAATCAACCATAAATCCTTGTAATCATACTTGCATCTCAAAGTTTCTATATCTAAAACTAACTTCCTGAATGTGATCAAATGTTCTTCTACAGAATTACCTTCCATCAACTAATGAAAAGTAGGGTTTTCTTCGTACATAATGCTCCAAATTTAAGCATAAATCAACAATAGTTTTATCATTCAAGACATCTAGCAAAATCTGATTCAACAAATACAGACGTATCAACAATAGAGTTTTTTGATCCATTCAAATTTTCTCCACTTCACTACAAGACACTGGCATTTTTAGCAAGCCCTAACAATGTAGTCTGATTCCATCTGTGTGAGCACATATCACATATTCACCTACCATAACATAAATCTTGTGTTCTGATCTAATAAGGGAATATCAAACTTGAAAGAACTTATTGCTCCAAAAATGATTTCAACATAAAAAATCCAACCCAAGTATTTAAAACCCAACAAAAAATAAAACAATATTCTGATTAGCTCCCAAATAGTATCATAACCAACAGAAACTCACCCAAATAAATAGATATTTCCACAAATCAAACAGCACACAACATATGTACCAAGCCCCTATAAAAAACCAAAAATTTGAGAATAATTCTCCCAACAAAAACAAACAAAAAAGATCAGATTGAAGCTGCTAATCTGAATTGCTAAACTAGCCGGTGATTCTGTGGATGACTGAATAATTAGATGAAACAACAATGGATGATTCGTGCAACGACGAGTAGGTTGGAGGCTGCTCTTTGAGCACACGACGGAGCATGATTTTGAATAGAGGCACAGATGAGATTGGAGACGGTGTGCGTGTCACGATCTGGAGGTGACCCAACATAACGTCAGGTCGGACGAACTGATTGTTAGCTTAAAGTGTTTTACGGTTAATATAATTTTGATGATGATTGTTTTTAAATGAGATTATTTTATATTTAAGTTATTCTTGGTTAATGACTATTGTTATGTATTGTATCTTTGCTTCTCATTGAAAATACTCTTTAAGAGAGATATTTAATCATACTAACGCGTGTGTTCAAGAACTTTCAGTCTTCAATAAACCTTTAGAACTTGAAGTTAAATGAATGCAAAAAAACGTCTTCAAAGTGTCAACTGAAGTGACAGAGTTTCGACCACTAGGCATCTTTATGAAATTCCAAAGAGCTTCATGTGTCGACTGGAAAGTGCTAGTGTCGACTCCAGGAACAAATGCTGAAATTCTAGAGAGTTTTAGGTGTCGACCGCAGGAACAGATGCAAATATTCCGGAGAGCTTTAAAGTGTCGACCGAGAAGCCAAAAGTGTCGACCAAGTTGTTGAATGGCTTTTAAAATATCACACAACGTCAACAAAGTGTCGACCGAAGAGGAGTGTCGACCAGACTATATGTTTTTTGAAGACACTTATAAATAGAATAATGGAAGATAATTATAAAATTACCAAATCTAGAAATTGCAACGAAGTGCTACCAAATCATAACTTGAGAATCCCTAACTTCAATTGATCTCTGACCTCTCCTAGATCATCCACGATTCTCATTGTTATTTTTGAACGTGTAAAGGGTGATGCCTTGAAGAAGAGTCTTGTAAGGCATTGATGGATGCCCGGAAGATGAATTGAGTGAACTCAAGAAGTTGAGATTGGAAGTAATATTCAAGGAAGAGCCTTGAAGCGCAGATGTGGGTAAAATTGGCTCAACCGCGTTAACAACTCAGTTGCATTTCTTCTCTCTAAATACCTTAGAATTTATTCACTCTAAGTTTTAACTCTGAAAAACTGATTTTATTGCTTGAGATTATGACTATATTTGAACTATACAAATTAGTAAGCTAATCATAAAAAAATTGTTAATAACCTAATTCACTCTCTTCTTAGGTTATTTTCAATCCTAAAAGTGCTATCAGAGCAAGGTATTAAAAATTTTGTTGTGATTAACTTGATTATATTGTATCTTAGTTCTATGGCATTCAACTTAAATTTTTCACATGTTGAGGGGCAATCTACTACTAGGTCTCCCTTCTTTGACTGTAATGATTATATTTATTGAAAAGATAGAATGAAAATTTTTATTCAATCCATGGATTATAATTTGTTGAGTGTTATTGAAAATGGTCCTTTTATTCCTATCAAGATAGAAAACGGAGTAAATGTGCTTAAATTGCCTATAGATTATGATGATCATGATAAAAGAAAATTAAGCTTGAATGCTAAATCTATGAATACTTTATATTTATGCTCTTAATAAGAATGAATTTAATAGAGTACAAAGTTGTGACAAGAACTAATCAAGGGAAAGAAAACAAAATGAGTATGCTTGTACATCAATATGAACTCTTTTCAATGGAGAAAGATGAATCTATTAGTTCAATGTTTACACGGTTCACTAAAATTACTAATAACTTGAAAATGCTTGGTAGAGTGTATCCAAATAAAGAATTGGTTAGGAAAATACTATGATTCTTGCCAAGAGGATGACAACCCAAGGTGACGACTATCCAACAAGCAAAAGATTTCCAAGTTTTCAAATTAGAAGAGCTTATTGGATTGCTAATGACTCATGAGATTACCATGAAGGCCAATGAAAAGGAAGACCAAAAAGAGAAGAAGATCTCCAAGAAGAAAGACATTGCCCTCAAAGCTTCTTCAAGCAAACAAGATGAATTTGAAAAGGAAGAAGTTGATGAAGAGATTGGCTTAATCACAAGGAGGTTTAACAAGTTTGTGCAACGTAAAAAGTTGCAAAGGAAGAGGTTCTCAAAAGGAAATAAGTCTAAAAAAAAGGCTCATATTTTGAATGTAGAAAGCTGGGCACTTCAAGGCTGATTGTCCTCAAGCTAAGAAAGTGCCAACGAAATTTAAAAAGAGAGTAATGAAAGTCGCATGTGATGATAGCGAAAATGATATTTCCTCTGAAGATGAAGAAGTTGTCAACATGTGCTTGATGGCTACGGAAAATGAAGTAAGTGACTCATTTAGTGATTTAGACGATGATGTTGATGAAGGTGAATTGATAGATGCTTAACAATCTAATTAATCAATTTAACTTGCTTAAGTCTAAATACAAAGTATTGAAAAAGGAGAATGTTGATTTAGTTAGAAAGCTTGCTAATGTGACTTTTTCATTAGAAAATGAGATTAGTGATCTAAAGAGTAAAAATGTTGATTTAAACAAAGATAATAGCCAATATAAACCCCAAAGTATGAAGTTTATTTATATTACCCCCTAAAATTTAATCCCTAAAAACTAAAATCTTAAAGTAATAAAAATCTAACAAATCAAACCCTAGTAGGGGTAAGAAATTCTCGAGTGTTACAGGGACAGTCTTGGAAAATGGATGGTTGTTCTCCATGTGCCAGGACCGGGGGACTGGTCTGGGAGGTCGGCCCCCCGTTCCTTCTTCACTAAAACAAAAACTAAACGATATTAGATTTACTTGAAATTTTTACCACATGGTTACTATATCATGGAAAAATCATCTCAAACTTTTCGTGATTTTCTAATACTTGTACGGTCCTGACACACGGAGAACGGCCCCCGCAGTGGTTTGATTTATTAGATTTTTAATACTTTAAGATTTTAGTTGTTAGGGCTTAAAGTTTAGAGAATTATACTTTGTTTATATTGGTTTTTACCCTTTAAACAATATAATGCTTAAGTTCTCTAACGGTAGCAAAAACTTGGAAATGCTCTTGGGAAAGCAAAGAGTGGCTTTTGATAAAGTCAGTATTGGTTATGAGACTTTTAAAAAGAAAAATGTGTATGAAATTTTTTTTGTTAAACCAACCACTTATAATATGTGCAATAGAATGGGTCCTATTTTGTTCTCTAAATTAAGTAAGAGAAAATCATCTTCTATCTTAATGTGGATTACTAAAAAAACCAAGACTAACATTCAAAGACCTAAAAAGACTTGGGTAACTAAAAAAACCGTTTGATTGTTTCTTTGTAGGTTAAAGGACCTCCCTTAAAGAATTTTTTGTATCTCGATAGTGGTTGTTTGAGGCATATGACGGGACACTCCTCAAACTTTACCTCCACATCTACAAAAAGAAAAAATCGTAGACATTGGAAACATAGGTAATGCTTCTACTCATATTATTGAAAATGTCTTATTGGTTGATGGTTTGAAGCATAATCTTTTGAGCATTAGTCAATTGTGTGATAAAGGATATAAAGTTATTTTTTAATAAAAAATTTGCATGATTGAGGATAACTCAAATGGAAAAATCTTGTTTATTGGATATAGGAATGAAAATATATATACTATTGATTTGGATAATGTTTCTTGTTTTGATGAAAAATGTTTTATGACAAATTCACCTATTGATAGTTGGTCTTGGCATAAGAGACTAGGTCATGTAAGTATAAATACCTTAGTTAAAATTTCAAGAAACAACTTATTTAGGGAACTTTCAAAAATATCCTTTGAGAATGATAGTGTGTGATGCTTGTCAAATGGGAAAGCAAACAAAAGGCTCATTTGCCTCAAATGGTTTCGTCTCTTCTTCCAAGCCTCTCCAACTTCTTCATATGAACCTTTTTTGTCCTTCAAAAATTGTTAGCTTAGGAGTTAAATATTATATCTTTGTTATTGTTGATGACTTCTCCAGGTTTACTTGGATGTTCTTTCTAAATTCAAAAGATGAAACATTTAACACTTTTTATAGATTTAGGAAGAAAATTTAAAACAAAAAGCAACTCTCTATTATTGCCATTCATAGTGATCATGGTGGAGAATTTGAGAATGAGAAGTTTGAGTGTTTTTCTCTTAAATATGACATTGAACATAATTTCTTTTCGCCTAGGAATCTTCAACAAAATGGGGTTTTTGAGAGAAAGAATATGATGTGCCCCGTAGGCCCATTACACGATCCCAGACCCGAGTCCACAATTTGACTAACACACTTGTCTCTTTTGCAGGTCATGGTTCGTGTGAAGACTTGGAGGACACCGTGGATGACTTGAAATGGGAAATTAAAGCTGGAGACGTTGACCAACAGAAGCATCTCCTCATGTGGAAAGACTAAAGAGACACATTAATGCTCACATGGGAATTTGTCTTCCCGAGCTTTAATATTTGTTGCCTTTTTTGAAATTTCAAACTTATTGGCAAACGTTGGACTTCTTGTTTAAACTTTATTAGATGCATGTTAGGATTAGATGCATGTTAGGATTAGATGAATGATAGGATTAGTTGGTGGCTTGGTTTGGCCCATTGAAGTTGAAGACATGGCTCAAGCCCACATGGTGACCATCATTCCTCTTCCAAGTCCAAGCCCAAGCCCAAACCCAAGCCCACCATCAGGTCTATATATTCATGGAATTGGTGTTTGTAACTTTTTTTGGTTGATTTATGAGCACCCACAGATTTCTCTCTCAATAGAAGAAGAAGCTTGGAGCAAAGAGCTTCCAAGGTAAGCTCGGTTGACAACAACAGAGAGGTTGCGCCCCCGAACCATTCTTCTAGCTTGGTAGCTAGTTGGAGTGGATTTTGCCACCTCCTTCTCCACTCTTTTAAGAGCGGAAAACAGCAAGGAGTGGCCTTAACCAGTTGCTTGAATCGAGTTTTCTTCCTTGGAAGAAACTCTTGCCGGAAGCTCCATTGAAGCACTCACCGGCCGATTCTCGGAAAACATTCCATAAATCCTTCATCTTAACGAATCTGGACCACGACTTTCACCAGCACACACCTCACTCACTTCACAAGATTCACCTAAAATTTCATTAAATTTCAAGTACGTTTGATATTTCTTTTACATTTTCCATTCTCGGTTTTTTTCGGATTTGTGTCACCCGGAGCTAACCGGTCTTCTTCGAGTTCTTGAGTCCTATTTGTAGGTCGGAGCTCATCAGGTGGTATCAGAGCTTGGATAGCTCCCTTAGGGTGAGGGAAACCAGATCGGTTTGGTTTTCCAAACCCATTTGGTTGCCCAAAACCGAGGCACCAAAACGGGGTGCTTGCTGTTCTTCATTTTCGGTTTGGTGTTCTTGCTGTTTTTCTTACCTTCTCTTTTATTTTCTTTTAGTTTCTTGCAAAGATCATTTCCAGAAAGTTTTTATTAGTATTCTGCAACTTTGAGCTTGAGTTTTTGAAAAGTATTCCACCATTTTCGTGTTGCTTATTTTCCTTCTCTTTTTGGTAGAACAAACCCTAACAAACTTAGTACTTGCTGTTTTTCTTTCTCTTTTTGGTTTGCTGACTTGGCTGCTGTGTATCTCACTTTTCCAGCACTTAAGAACATGTTGTTATAATCACAGATCTGAGCATTAAGAAATATGTTTGATTAACATCATTTCGTGTTGCTGTTTGGTGGTTTAAGTTGCTGTTTAGTGGTTTAAGTTGCTGTTTAGTGTTATAGTTTAATGCAGTTGCATATTTAAATCCGAGTTTCATTTTATAATGTTCTGTTGATGCATTCTTAATATATTAATCTACTGAGAATATTTGTCTTTTCATTTGAATTACATTGATAAAGTAAAACGTTGCTAAAAGGAGTGAAAGTTAAGTAAAAGTGCATAACCTAAACTAGTCTCTACTTTTGGTGTTTGCTTTATGTCGCTTTCACTTTGTGTTTGGATGAGATTAAAATTAATAAGGTTCTGTTGGTAAGATAATTGTTTGTAATTGCATGTTTGGAAATATATGTATTAAGTTCGCTAAGACGTTAAAGAGCACGTACGAATCGATTATCTCTGTTTAGTGGATTTAAAACTTATTTGTTAGTGAATTATACCTTTCCCCACTAAAACGGCCATAACTTTGGCTACAAGTGTCAGTTTTTGACGAGCCACCTATCAAATCGAAGCTCACAAATAGCTCTACAAAAAACGGTCTGCATTGACCCCCAAAAAACGTCGTTTAGGCCCTTAAAAATGCGTTTCAAAATTTCTGGATTGGAATTCTAGTTAGGTTCACCATTTTTCCCTATCCTAACAATTTAGGATCAACTTAAACCTAATTAAAATCTTCCTTCCTAAAACTTTAGTATTCACATGAATGAAGACTAGAAGTGCAATTAACCGAGAGCTAAACCAAGATATGAATCAAGAACCGAACCGGGACAAAGACATTCCCCAACCCGAGACTCACACCCTACAAGAGGGAGAGTCTAGCATGCAAGGACAATTAGATGGTCTTAGTGGAGAAGTTAACCATATAGGCCAACAACTTAAGGACTTAACCCTTAGCATGAAACACATAATGGAAGTCCTTAATACGAGAATTCCAAATGAAGTGACCTGAGAACCCCCACCTCGATTTAGACCTAGAAATCCTAGGAGACGATTTCAAGAACCATATCCCACTTCGGATGAAGAAAGACCTGAGTATCCTAGGAGACGAAACCCGCTTTATGAGGAGGAGGAGGAAGAATGGACCTTAGATGATGAAGATACTTTTCGACCAAGTAGACGAAAGGATCAAGAGGACCTTAGAAATGTCAAGCTACATATACCCCCATTTGACGGAACATGCGATGGAGATACCTTTCTAGAATGGATTGATAAGGTAGAGAAAGTTTTCGACTATTATGAGTACTCCGATAAAGTAAAGATCCAGTTAGTATCCGTAGAGCTATCGGGATATGCGGCCCTCTGGTGGTCCAATATTAAGCTCCAAAGACGACGGATAGGAGATACCCCCATTACGACATGGAGAGCAATGAAGTCGCTCATGATAAGAGGTTCATACCCACCCATTACCGTCAAGATTTATTCCTTCAAATCCAAAACCTACGACAAGGAACTCGATCCGTTGAGGCTTACCTAGCTGAATTTGAAACTCTAAGGATACGAGTAGATATGGAAGAACCTAAGGAGTAAGTTATTGCTAGATTCATTCGAGGATTGAATAGAGACATAGGAGATCCAGTTGAAATACACCCAGCAGAGTCCTTAGATGCAATAGTTCATATGGCCATGACGATTGAGCGACAGCTCAATAGAAAGAGAAAATCCACCTACCCTACTAAGTTTACCCCCCACATTCCTCCTAAAGTCACCACTAAGCCACCCGAGCCAATCAAGCCCTTTGACAAGGCTGAAGGAAAGAAGTCTTTTAACCCTAGTTGGCCACTTAAGGAGTCCAGTAACAAAACCTTAGTCGATAAAGCCAACCCACTAAGAGCGAGAGAAATCAAGTGTTATAAATGTCAAGGCCTAGGTCATTATATGGCTCAATGTCCGAATCGACGGGTGATGATTATCAAGGAAGATACGGGAGAAGTTGAGAGTGAGGATGACCACGAGATAGGAATAGAGGACAAAGATGTCGAGGAAAGTGACACTGAGGACGAAGTCGTGCGCGCTCCTGAGGGACCCTTGTTGATGGTTAGGAAACGAGTCCTGGTGACTAAGAATTCAGGAGAAGATTGCCAACGTGAGAATATCTTTCATAGTAGATGTGTTATCAAGGATAAGATATGCTCTTTAATTATAGATGGAGGAAGTTGTGCCAACGTGGCATCTGACAAGTTAGTTAAGAAGTTAGGATTAGAGACAACTACGCATCCCCACCCTTACAAGTTACGATGGTTAGATGATAGGGATGATATTAAGGTCTCTCGACAAGTGAGAGTAGATTTTGCTATGGGAAAATATCAAGATTCTGTTTTATGTGATGTCGTGCCCATGAGTGCTAGCCACTTGCTTCTTGGACGACCCTGGCAATTTGATCGAAGAGTGAACCATGATGGATATTCTAACTACTATTCACTTAAGTTTGGTGGTAAAACAATCAAGTTAGCACCTTTGACCCCCGAGGAAATATTCAAAGACGATGCCGCTAGAAAAGAAGCGAAGAATAAAGCAAATCTTTTTATGACTAGATCGGAGATAGAGGCATCGGTGCTTCGAGGAGATCCCATGATCCTAATATTATTTCGAGATAGAGTTATGGAGCTAGGAGTAATCCCTGACATCGTGAAGAAGTTACTCAATCAATTCCAAGACGTGTTTCCTGAGGAACTGCCCCAAGGATTACCACCTCTACATGGTATAGAACATCAAATTGACCTCATACCCGGGGCTACACTACCTAATAGACCGGCCTATAGAATGAACCCCGAGGAGATCAAGAAACTTCAAGATCAAGTACAAGAATTGTTGGATAAAGGATATATACGAGAGTCCATGAGCCCCTGTGCAGTTCCCTCACTATTGGTACCTAAGAAAGACGGCACAATGAGGATATGTGTTGATAGCCGAGCCGTGAATCAAATTACCGTCAAGTATAGATACCCTATTCCAAGGCTCGAGGATATGTTGGATGAGCTCAGTGGAGCCTCAATATTTTCTAAGGTGGACCTTAAGAGTGGTTACCTCCAAATTAGAATGAAAGAAGGTGACGAGTGGAAGATGGCATTTAAGACTAAGTACGGGCTTTTTGAGTGGATGGTGATGCCCTTCAGGTTATCTAACGCGCCCAGTACCTTCATGAGACTTATGCACCACGTGCTGAAAGATTTCCTTGGAAAATTTATTGTTGTCTATTTTGACGATATTTTGGTGTACAGTCTAGACCTCCCACAACACCTCAACCATCTTAGTGTACTTTTCCAAACCCTACGAAAAGCTCAATTATTTGGGAATTTAAGCAAATGCTCATTCGCACAAGATAAAGTTTATTTCCTAGGGTTTGTCATTTCTAAAGATGGCATGGAAGCCGATGTTGACAAGATCAAGGCTATTAAGGATTGGCCTACCCCCAACTCTTTAACCAAATTACGTAGCTTCCATGGTCTGGCCTCTTTTTACCGGAGGTTCATAAAAAACTTTAGTTCAATAGTCTCACCGCTCACTGATTGCACTAAAAAGGGAAAAGAGTTTACTTGGACCCCGGTTTGTCAAAAGAGCTTTGAGCTGATCAAGGACAAGTTATGCCACTCGCCTGTGTTAGCACTTCCCGACTTTAACAAGATATTTGAAATTAAGAGTGATACTTTCGGAGTTGGCATTGGAGCCGTACTCATGCAAGAAGGGAAGCCCATTGCATACTTTAGTGAGAAACTTAAAGGAGCCGTGCTCAATTACTCAACTTATGATAAGGAATTTTATGCTGTTATTAGAGCATTAAAGCACTGGCAGCATTACCTATTGTCAAGAGAATTTGTTATCAATACTGACCATCAAGCTTTATAGTATATCAAGGGTCAGCACAAGTTAAACAAGAGGCATGCTAAGTGGGTGGAATTCTTGGAGAGGTTTCCGTACATTCTAAAGTATGTGAAAGGGGAAAATAATGTTGTCGCCAATGCACTTTCGAGGAAACGCATTCTTCTTACCGAATTAGGGATTCGATTCTTTGGATTTGAATGGATCAAGCATAGTTACGAATCTGACCCTGATTTCGGATCTTATTACACCAAGTGCAAGAAAAGGGCTGAAGGAGAATATCGACTTATGGATGACTATTTATTAAGGGCGGGAAAATTATGTATTTCGCAAGGAAGTTTAAGGCGATGTCTTGTAAAAGAAGCCCATTGTGGAGGATTAGCGAGTCATTTTGGGGAGAAGAAGACCCTCGATATGCTTAAGGAACACTTCTTTTGGCCACATATGAAAAGAGACGTGCACCGCATGGTGGAGACATGCGTCGTGTGCAAGAAAGCCAAGAGTAAGGTTCTACCACAAGGCTTGTATATGCCCTTACCCATTCCTTCGCACCCTTGGACTGAAGTTAGTATGGACTTCATTTTGGGATTGCCACGAACTGCTCATAATAAGGATTCGATCATGGTGGTTGTGGATCGTTTCTCTAAGATGGCACATTTCATTCCTTGTGCAAAAATGGATGACGCCTTTTCTATAGCTGACCTATTTTTCAAGGAAATCGTTCGCCTACATGGTATACTACATTCCATAGTGTCGGACCGGGACACTAAATTTTTGAGCTCCTTCTGGACCACTTTGTGGAAGAAGTTGGGGATGAAGCTATGTTTTAGCACATCTTTCCACCCCCAAACTGATGGGCAGACGGAAGTTGTTAACAGGACCTTAGGCTCCCTCTTACGCAGTATTGTAGGTAAGAAACTATCAATTTGGGATGTAGTCCTTCCCGGATTGGAATTTTCCTACAATCGCACCCTTCATTCCACTACTGAGCAAACGCCCTTTGAGGTTGCCTATGGGTTTAATCCATGTACACCGTTGGACCTTGTTCCGTTACCCATTAATGAACTGGCCAACCCATCAGGAGTAAACAAGGCCGAACAGATTAAGAAATTACATGAGAACGTGCGTCAAGCCATCGAGAAGAGAAATGCGAGCGTGGCCAAACGAGTAAACAAAGGCCAAAAAAAGGTTATTTTCAATGAAGGCGATTTGGTTTGGTTACACCTACGAAAAGATAGATTCCCCGACAAAAGAAAATCTAAACTTCTTCCTCGCGTGGATGGACCCTTCAAGGTGTTGCAGCGGATCAATAATAACGCTTATAAGATTGAACTGCCTGGAGATTATGGAGTATCGGCAACGTTCAATGTCATGGACCTATCACCCTATATAAGTGATGAAGAAAACTCCGAGAGGCCTGACTTAAAGGATTTGAGGTCAAATCCTCAATCACCTGGGGAGGATGATGTGACGACCCCGACTCCGCGCCGGTGCCGCCACGACTTGTGTCGTGCGTGCATACCTTTATATACATACGTATTACCCTTGCCCGTTCTCACTAACTTTTTTTTTTTGCTTTTTATCCTTTTCTTTCATTCGTTCGTTCGTTGGAGAACGGACTCGGGCATCAATCCACATCTATCGACATTTTGGCTCCAACTTAAAACATACCCGAAATGACTCATCTAGGGTCGGGATTCAACAAAAGAGACTTTAACGAGTTGGGCAATAAGGTTCGTCAATGTTTAAATCACTAAAACGAGATTAAAATCATTTTTTGGAAAAATGTCATCTCGGTTTTCGGGTCCTTAAAACCCTCTAAAATACTTGGGTATCGCTCGTAAAATATGTTTAAAAAGTATCGTAAAAAGTCGGGTTAAAACGTGTTTTGAAAAGTCGAAATTTGAAAAAAATCGACTCGGGTCAAGTTGGGGCGCGCTGGGCGCTGCGCAGGGCGCTGCGCGCCAGCGCCAGCGCGCTGTGCGCCCTCCAAGCACCCGACCGCGATCGGTCGCGCCCCGGGCCAGACCGATCGAGCCGGCTCGGGCCTTTTTCATCCAAAAACATCCCGGCCGCGACCGATTGCGCCCCGGGCCCGATCGATCGTGCCGGCTCGGGTTTTTCTCGCCTAAGAACACCTAAAAACGCTCTTTTTGACCCGTTTTGACTTATCCCCATATTTCTTCCTATTTTCTCGAGCCAAATACCTCCAAATCACTTGAAAGTTTACCCACGCATTCCCGACACCCTCGACTCTACCTCCCATAAAAATCTTTAAAAAACCCACTTAAAACGGAGCGTAAAAAAACGAATCCTAAAGCATATCTAAAATTCACGAAAACCAACTGCGTGGATCGTTCTAAAAACCGGACGTTCCACCTAAAATCATCCAAATCAATCTCTAAACTTCAATATCAACTTAAATCGTCAACTACCTTCAAAACATCAAAACTCACCCAATTTACAACTTTCATTTCTATTTCATCAAAATTCATTCTAAACATCAAAACATTCTATTTCGTCAATGTTCACAATATGTGGCGGAAACTAATCAAAACATCAATTTATAACCTATCCAGATACCAAGCATCCTAATAAGGGTTCTAGACAAACATTAAATATCATCTCCCGTTAACCATGGCAACCCAAAATCCCAAAACACATAACCTATGCTCCGTACGGGTTGTACTCGCATCGACTACACAGGCCGCCCTCACGAACATCCTTCGTCAAGCTGTAGGCTCGTCGGGTGGAGGGACATCGTCCTCACCTTGCTCGTAATCACCTACACCACAAAGACACCTATGAGATAAAAATCTCAGCAAGTTTTACGTAAATGTATATGCATGATCATGTATGCAATGAAAACCGTCCATGTCATTTCATTTATCAATACGTGTCAGTCTATGGTTATCGAAAACGCTCGACAGATGGATAGGGCACATCAAGCGGTTAGACAGCCCACACCATCTGAAGGGAGGAAAACCCGCTCACCACGGAACGCCGGGTCTGAACCTCATCCCCGATAACCCCATGTCATGGTTGTTTACTGTGATACTTTACTTGCCTTTACAATGCATATTCTTTTCATAAATCGATGCTTAAATTCATTTTCATGACATTTTTAAACCATGATGCATGAACAGTTCAATATCGACATATATACATAAAGCATACAAAACTCTACGAATACCATCAAAACGCAACAATAACCTATAAAAACAACCGAACCTAATCTACCCAACCGAAACAACAAAACAAACACATCACCAAACAATCCTCAACATGAATTCCGACTTGTGGTGTAGGCCAATCGGCCACAATAGATCACGAGAACTTACCTCGCGTCACGTGCACACCGGGCTCCTCGTCCCGAACTTGGTCACCTAAACCAATCCATAGAATCCTTTGTTAAAACCAAGCTCAAACATAAAGTTTCTAGAATTTACAAAACTCCTAACTAAAGGAAATTTCCTAAAACTCTAATAAATCTCTCTCGGACATTTCATCGAGCAATTTACGCTCACCAATTCTCAAACTCCATTAATGGAGGTTCTCCAAAGCTCCATAACCGATTTTTCCAAACAAACGCCCAAATCATCCATTATTTCATCCAACAAACGTTAACAAAGTAATTTCTAACGTTTCCTAGCAAAACCCGACTTTTTCCAACAAAATTTAACAAAACCCTAAATGTTAAACATCCTAGAAATCGAGATTAAATGCCCGAAAACACTAGAAACTCACCTAGAATCACGTGGGGAAGAGAAAACGTGAAGAGACTTCAATGAACGGAGGAAGAATCGTTGATGAGGAGAAGGAATCGCCGTTGAGAGGGAGAGGGAGTGAAATACGTGAAGCGTTTAACAAAATAGGGGTTTGTGATTTTAATTCCATTTGGCTTGGCAAATTACAAATTTGCCCCTCTATTTGGTTTCCCCTTTATTCTATTGTTCGACTATCGGTTCGTTTTCTCTAAAACTTTCTTATTTCACCAATAATTCAAACTTATTATTAGGGCTCTAATAAAACCCTTCGTTCGTCAAACGGATTTATTTTACTATTTCTACGAATTAAACCTCCATAGGGTCAAAACCGGAAACTTAAGCACTATATCTCGGTTTGATTTCCTTAAATTCCCATAATTCACCCAAAATTCATATTAATTATAAGGGTTCCATCAAAAGTCTTGATTCGTAAAACGGACATATCTTGATTATTTACAAAAATGTCATTGTGCGAAAAAATTCAAAAACCCGCAAAACCGGGTGTTACAGATGATGTGCCCCGTAGGCCCATTACACGATCCCAGACCCGAGTCCACAATTTGACTAACACACTTGTCTCTTTTGCAGGTCATGGTTCGTGTGAAGACTTGGAGGACACCGTGGATGACTTGAAGTGGGAGATTAAAGCGGGAGACGTTGACCAACCGAAGCATCTCCTCATGTGGAAAGACTAAAGAGACACCTTAATGCTCACATGAGAATTTGTCTTCTCGAGCTTTAATATTTATTGCTTTTGTGAAATTTCAAACTTATTGGCAAACGTTGGCCTTCTTGTTTAAACTTTATTAGATGCATGTTAGAATTAGATGCATGTTAGGATTAGATGAATGATAGGATTAGTTGGTGGCTTGGTTTGGCCCATTGAAGTTGAAGACATGTCTCAAGCCCACATGGTGACCATCATTCCTCTTCCAAGTCCAAGCCCAAACCCAAGCCCACCATCAGGTCTATATATTCATGGCATTGGTGTTTGTAACTTTTTTTGGTTGATTTATGAGCACCCATGGATTTCTCTCTCAATAGAAGAAGAAGCTTGGAGCAAAGAGCTTCCAAGGTAAGCTCGGTTGACAACAACCGAGGGGTTGCGCCCCCGAACCATTCTTCTAGCTTGGTAGCTAGTTGGAGTGGATTTTGCCACCTCCTTCTCCACTTTTTTGAGAGCGGAAAACAGCAAGGAGTTGCCTTAACCGGTTCCTTGAATCGAGTTTTCTTCCTTGGAAGAAACTCTTGCCGGAAGCTCCATTGAAGCACTCACCGGCCGATTCTCGGAAAACATTCCATAAATCCTTCATCTTAACGAATCTGGACCACGACTTTCACCAGCACACACCTCACTCACTTCACAAGATTCATCTAAAATTTCATTAAATTTCAAGCACGTTTGATATTTCTTTTACATTTTCCATTTTCGATTTTTTTCAGATTTGTGTCACCCGGAGCTAACCGGTCTTCTTCGAGTTCTTGAGTCCTATTTGCAGGTCGGAGCTCATCAGAATAGGTCTTTCCAAGAACTAGCTAGAACTATTCTCAATAAGAATTCTCTTCTTAAATATTTTTAGACGGAAGCCGTTGCAATGAATTGCTATGTTCTTAATCGGGTTTCCATTCATCCTATTCTAGAGAAAACTTTCTATGAGTTTTGGAACGGTAGAACACCAAGCGTAAAATATTTTAAGGCTTTTGGTTGCAAATACTTCATTATTAATATCAAGTATAATTTGGGTAATTTGACTACGAGACAAATTTTGGGATATTTCTAGGTTTATCCACAACTAGTAAAGCCTATAGAGTTTTTAATAAAAGAACTCTAGTTGTAGAAGAATCCATGCATGCCACATTTGATGAAATATCACAACCGATAAACAATGTGAAGTTAAATGATGATTTAGAAAGGGATATGGACTCTCTTGTTATGGGTGAGAAGGGTAGTTCAAATCATGAGAGCACCTCTTTAGAACTTCCTTCTAATGTATTAGAAATCACTCCAGTCAATAATGTTAATGACGACCTTCCTAAGGAGTGAAGATATGCTAAAAGTCACCACATGGATGATATTTTATGTGATCCTACCTTATGAGTCAAAACTAGAGTTTTCCTTAGGAACTTTTGTGTTAATATAGTCTTTATCTCTCAAATTGAACCTAAAAAGTTTGATGAAGCCAAATTAGATGAGAATTGGATTATGGCTATGCAAGAAGAGTTAAATCAATTTGAGAGGAACAATTTTTAATGTAACACCCGGGAAAATTTCTTTAAACGTAAGTAGCCTTAGACTGGGTTACACTAATTTAGAATTTCCTAAGTCATGGAAATGAAAGTGAGAATTTGGAAGAGAAACTAGAGAGAAAACCTTAAGATTTGAGTGTTAGGATTTTATTAAGTTGATTTTATTAAAAAAGGGAAATTTAAGTGATAAAAGAAAGTGAATGAAGTGTGTGGAAGAGTGGAACTTACGATGAAACACATGACAAAAGTGAGTGGGGTTAGTTTATAAAAAGAAGAAAGTGGTGGAAGAAAAGTAAAAGTAGAAAAATGGTTTTTATAAAATGGTAAAGTAGGTGGGAAAAATAACCAAAAACCCTTTCTTCTTCTCCATTACCTCCACGGTTTGGGCAGCCATTGTTGGAGTTCGTATACTTTCTTTTCTTCAATCTTTGCAAGGGTTTTGAGTGGTAAGTTAAGTGGGTTTTAATTTTTATACATTTAAGTGATGGATTTTAGTGTTTTGTATGAGTTTTAAAGGAATTTGGTTAGGGTTTGAAAACCCTCATTTGGGAACTCCGAAATTTTGGTTCCCTTGCTGTTTTTATCTTCCTAATTGATGGTTTAAGTCCTTAATTATGTTAGTTTAGGCTGTTTTTAGGAAGAGATTTAGGATTGGGTGAAAGTTATACAAAAATCGGTTTGGAGAATGTGATGAACCGGTTCATTTTCTGTATTTTCGGATTGGCCATGTTGTTTGGATTGTTAATTTGTTTATTTCAATGGATAGTAGACGTGTAGAGGTTTCCGGAATGAGGTGGCATGTCGAAAATCCGTTGAAAAACGAATAAGTTATGGCCGTTTGAAGTTGGATACCAAAAGTTATTAGAAAATCGGGTTTTATGTATTGGGTTGTATAGTTGGTTAAATTGTGGTTAGTTTTGGGTTTAAGTGTTCCTTAGCATTTCCTAGATTGATGCTAAGTTATTTTCCCTATTTGTTAGGTTGTCGAGCGAGTAAATTAACCGGAAAAAGTGAGTAATTACGTGCCGAGCAGTCAGGTAAGTAGTGGATGTGTGTTTTGTTGCCTTCAGGTCTACACCATAGAACGGTAGGGATGTTTGTTTGTTTGGTTGTTGTTTTGATTTGAGCATTTTAATGTCATGCATCATGTTTTTAAACTATGAAATACGAGTTTTAGCATGTTTTGAATTATGGATGCGAAATGTAAGAAGATAAGAAAACTGATATGCAACTTGGATTCGAGTAGAATAGCCTTATCGGGCGAGTGGCTAGTGTGTAGCACCCCGAGAGGGATTCTATGAGACAAAGTTTCGAGTAGAATAGCCTTATCGGGCGAGTGGCTAGTGTGTAGCACCCTGAGAGGGATTCTATGAGATATGCTATGCTAACTTACGTAATACGTCGTGAGTGTGAACGCCTCCATATGCTCATGCTAGAAAGCACACTGAGGGTTCCACGATCGATGTGGAGAAGATCTGGTATGGCCGTGCCGGATTGTGTTAGGACGTGTGCCTCCAATCTTGCTCCGTGAGTCAAGGTGTGGCCGTCCCAGATTGTGTTAGGACACGTGCCTACTTGATTCACATGAAAGTGGAAGATAAATGCAACAAAAATGAAATGAAAACAACAGAGTGTGTAGAAACTGTATTTAGGGGTTGAGTGGATCGTGCATTGTTTTAACCTGCATTCCTCCCTACTTACTAAGCATTAGGCTTATCTTTTTGTGTTCTATGGTGTAGGTGACGAATTTTATTCAGGTGAGCTAGACAAGGGAGCTCGGGATTAGGCAGCAGTCAGGGCGCATGGAGCATGCCGGTGCAGGTAATTGGCAGGGCGTCTCGGCCATGTACTTCTGAGGATTGTGGGTGAATTAGTATTTTGGGTGTGTTTTCTAACTATTTTGGAAGTTTGAAATAGTGGTCGTTTTGTTGGGATTGTATAGATGTAAATGATAGTGATTTAGTAAATTATTTGATTTCAGGTTTTGGGTTATAAAATTTTAGTTGTTACGCTGCTCGTTTTTTTTTTTTTTGTATAACAAACAACGTTGGGTTCACTTGTCTCTAAGTTTTTGCTAACTATTTTAAGTAGGTTTTCCGAGATTTTTATGGAGCACGGAGTCGGGGATGTCGGGAATGTGTAAGTCGGTTTTCCAAGATTTTTACGGGGCACGGAGTCGGGGATGTCGGGAATGTGTGAGATAAATTTTAGGTGAACTGAATGTGTTTGACTCGATGAAAAATTGATGAAAAGGGGAAAGGAGCGCTGGTGGCCGATGGCGTGCACGCGATAGCAGGAGGGATTCGCGTAGGGCACTACTAGGCGTGCGCAGTGCCCAGCGCCGATCGATCGGCAGGCGCTACTGTTGGTTCGCCTGGCGACCCGAAAGGTCGCCAATCGATTGGAGCTCAGCGCTGATCGATCGGCGCCTCTCGCTCGTGGTAGCGCTAGCCGCCCAAACTGGACCAGCCGTGTTTTTTTTTTAAATTTCAGTTTTCTAAATTATTTTAACCCGACATTTTTCGACGTATTTTAAACGTATTTTAAGTACGTTTTCCAATCATTTTTTAGGGTTCAAAAAACCCAAAAATCGAGTCATAATTTTATCAAAAATTATTTTAAACATCGTTTTAAATGCGAGACTGTTATGCAAAGTAGCGCACCAAGCTGGGGCAAGTTCGGGGGCATTACATTTAGGAACTTGTTCCAAGTCCTAAAGATCACTCCATTATGGAAACTAAGTGGGTATTTAAGAACAAATTGGATGAAAATGAAATGGTTATAATAAATAAACAAGGTTGGTTGCTAATGGTTATAATCAAGAACAATGTATAGATTTTGATGAAACATTTGCTCCAATAGCTAAATTGGAATCCATTCGTATGCTTTTAGTCTTTTCTTGTTTTAAGAATTTTACTCTCTTGCAAATGAATGTCAAAAGTGCATTTCTAAATGAGTTTATTTAGGAGGTGTATGTAGAGCAACCCTTAGGTTTTGAAGTCCATGATAAAGTTGATTATGTTTATAAGCTTAAGAAAGCACTTTATGGACTTAATCAATCTCCTAAAGTTTGGTATAATAGATTGAGAAATTTCCTCTTAGAAAGAGACTTCAAACTGGGTAAAATTGATTCGACCTCATTTATCAAGCAAAAAGGAAATGATATGTTTATTGTTCAAATTTATGTCGATGATCTTATTTTTGGTGCGACGAATAATTGTCTTTGTAATGATTTTGCTTCCTTAATACAAAGTGAATTTGAGATGAGTATGTAACACCCAAAATTATATAAACCCGGTTCGGTACTCATAATACTGAACCAAACTATGATATTTTTAGAAAATTTCAGAATTTCACTCAACGGTCAAAATTTGACCGTTAAAACTTGCAGCGAAAATTCATTTATATAAAACAACATTTATTAAATAATTAAAATATTAAAGTCAATTAGTTGAAAGAAAATAAAAGAAAACAGAACACCTCTACCGCTGAATAGTTCCAGCGGCAAAAGCAGAAACAAAGGACCTCTACCGCTAAACAGTGTCAGCTAAATGACACGTCGACTACACACATCCACCGCTCACGTCCATCGATCAAATCCGCCGAACGATAGTAACACTCAGCGTCTACTGATAGACCACATCTACCGGTAAACAGTAACACTCAACATCCATCGATAGACAACATCCACCGATAGATAATAACACTCAATATCCACCGATGGACAACATCCACCGATAGACAATAACATTCAATATCCACCGGTGGACAACATCCACCGATAGACAACAAAACAGCGTATCAAGCATATACACTCTAAACAAAGAACAAATCTGACTGCTAAAGAACTTATAAATTCACTGTAATCATTCAAAACAGCTTAAATCCACAATTGCTCCAAATTTAGTAAAAGACCTAATTATAATCATCAGGTATCCTTACTAGAAAATCCCAAAAAGTATAACCGAAATACTAAAACTATCACTGTCTTTAAAATCCTCAGCAAAAGTAAACTGGACAATAGTTCACTAAACTTTCACATCTACTGCCGTTAGTTTAACCGCCCCATCAGTTACCAAGTCGTTGCTTGAATGTGCTCCCCCAACCGGCCTAGTCCTCAACATGCTCAGAGAACACACCTTCTGAGGCTTCTTCACCTACATCACAAAACTCATCTATTAGCCTAATGCTAAGTAAGTGAAGAAATAATGAAATGATATACTGAAACATAATTCCTAGTCATGCAGTTTCTACTTTCACATCTTAGTTGCATAAACGTTCTTTCTCTTATCTGATCCCTCGGTTCTATTGGGAAGTGGATCAATTTTCTCAAAGTCATACATCCTCTTCTAGATTAAAGGGTGTATTAATTTCCTTAATAGCTGATCTGATCCTCTTATTCCATTGGGAAACGGATCAATTTTCCCAAAGTCATACATCTTCTTCTAGATTAAGGGGCGGATTAGTTCCCTTAATGGTTGGTTTGTTACAATTTGTTCATGCCTTACCTTGCCTTTACATGTAAATTAATTTTCGTATTCTTTCAAAAACATGAATGCATGACATACAGAAAACATTCAAACATGTATAAACCTACTGTTTTGTGATGTAGGACCGAAGGCACACGCATACTCCACTTACCTGGTCTCCTGGAAAAACGTTTGGTGGAAGACTACCTCGGGAGTTTGCTCAACCTAAAACCATAAACCGAGCATAAATTAAATCTTCGCTAAACTTCGTTCTAAACCCTCAGAAATCTAAGGAAACTAACTTGGAACTCTATTAATCTTGCATTACCGGTTTATCACTAAAACCCGAACCTACTCTCATTCACAGCATTCCCAAAACACACATTGTACTCACTCTGTTATCTAGCCACTAAAACTCAAGGAAAACGAATGAAACTCACCTAGGCTGGAGAAATCGCTTGGAGAAATCGGAGGGGAAATCTCCCAGAGCACTCTGCTGAGCTGAGAGCCGAAAAAGGAAATGAAAAACAGTGGCGGCTAATTCTCATTAAACCCTCCCTTAAATACGTTATCCACTCTAGATCTCTATTTACCATTATGCCCTTATTTAGTCACTCATTAACTAATCAATAATTCTCCCAATTTCATCCATAAAATGTACACTATTAGTTGACAAGGTAAAATTGGTTCGATGGAACCGGGTGTTACAATCTACCCTCCTTAAAAGAATTTTGTCCTCAAAATTCAATACTTAAATAGATTTGGATGTTGGTCCATCATGTCCTGCTGGCGCTCCCAAGTTTTCTCCTCTATGTTCTGGTTATGCCATAATACTTTCACCAGTGGGATCTCTTTGTTGCGCAACACTTTCACAGCAAAGTCAAGGATCCTTATTGGTTTCTCCTCATAAGTAAGAGTAGGATGAATTTCAATACTCTGTTGTTCCACAATCTGAGATGAATCTTTTACACACTTCTTTAGCATAGAAATATGAAACACGTTGTGAATTCCTTCCATAGAGGCTGGCAATTGCAACTGATAAGCTGTCTTCCCAATCCTATTCAAAATTGAGAACGATCCAACATATCTGGGGTTCAACTTGCCTCTCATTCCAAATCTCACAACTCATTTAAATGGTGACACCTTAAGAAAAACCTCATCACCAACTTCAAACTCTAATTCTATACGTCTTCTATCGGCATAACTTTTCTGTCGGCTTTGAACTGTCAAAATTCTCTGTCATATGAGGGCAATCTTTTCCACTGTTTGCTGCACAAAATCGGGACCAAGCAAACGTGCTTCACCAACTTCATCTCAATACAAAGGAGATCTGTATTTTCGTCCATACAATACTTCATACGGTGTCATTCCTATTGTTTCCTGATAACTATTATTATAAGAAAACTCCACTAATGATAAATACTTACTCCAAAGATCCTTGAAAATCTAATATGCATGCATGAAGCACATCCTCCAAGGTTTGAACAGTTCTCTCGGATTGTCCATCTGTTTGAGGGTGAAAAGCTGTACTAAAATTGAGTTGCGTACCCATAGCCTTATGCAAACTCTTCCAAAACTTCGATGTAAATCTAGAGTCTCGGTCAGAAACTATAGTGCTTGGAACTCCATGCAATCTAACAATCTCATGCACATACAATTCAGCAAGTTGATCCATCAAGTAGGTCATCTTTATGGGCAGAAAATGGGCGAATTTGGTTAGACGATCAACTATCACCCAAATTGTATCATGTCCCTTTGCTTTCCTAGGCAATCCTACCACAAAGTCCATCGTTATTTGTTCCCATTTTCATTCTGGAAATGGTAATGGTTGCAATACTCCTGCAGGCCTCTTATGTTCAGCTTTAACCTGTTGGCAAACTAAACACAATCCTACGTACTCTGCCACACTTCTTCTCATATTTGGCCACCAATAATGTTCTTTAAGGTCTCTATACATTTTTGTACTTCCAGGGTGGACAAAGAGTCTAGAAGAATGTGCCTCAGAAAGGATTTCTTTTCGAAGTTCAACATTAGCCGGAACAAACCACTTATTCCGAAACTTGAGAATTCCATCATCCGAATAATTTAAATCCGACTAATTGGAAGAATCCATGCTTGACTTGTACTTGATGCATTCAGTATCATTCTCCTGAACTTCCTTTATTCTTTCCAAAAGAGTAGGCTTCAAGGTTATAGAAGAAAGCAAGGCTGACACACTGGACACAGCTTCCAAGTTAAATCTTTGGAATTCAATCTCTAAGGCTAACGGTATGTCAAGAATCAATGCAGAGGCTGATGTTGTCACTCTGCTCAAAGCATCATCCACTACGTTTGCCTTGCCGGGGTGGTATTTGATCTCAAAATTGTAATACTTGACAAATTCCAACCATCGATGCTGTTTCATATTTAATTCTTTCTGTGTGAAAATATATTTCAGACTTTTATGATCTGAGAATATTTCACAAGATTGTCCATACAAGTAATGCCTCCAAACCTTTAGTGCAAAAACCACTGCAACTAATTCTAAGTCGTGTGTAGGATAATTTTTCTCGTGTGTTTTCAACTGTCTAGAAGCATAAGCTATTACCTTACCATCTTGCATCAACACACAGCCAAGACCAACTTTGGAAGCGTCACAATAAATGCTAAACTTTTCATTCTCAACAGGAAGTGTTAATATTGAAGCATTGGTCAATTTTTGTTTCAGAGTCTGAAAACTATGCTCGCATTCATCAGTCCACACATACTTCATGTTTTTCCTTGTTAACCGGGTAAGAGGTGTTGCAATCTTCGAGAATCCTTCAATAAATTTTATGTAATATCCTGCTAATCTAAGGAAACTTCGAATATCTGTTGCATTTTTTGGTTGAGGCCACTTCTTAACTGCTTGAACCTTGGCTGGATCGACAGATATTCCTTCACCAGAAATCACGTAACCAAGAAAGTGAACTCTGTCCAACTAAAACTCACACTTGGAAAACTTAGCATAAAGTTGGTGCTGCCTTAGTACTCCTAACACCAAACTCAAATGCCTTGCATGCTCACCCTTGGTACGTGAATAGATTAAAATATCATCAATAAATACTATGACAAATTTATCTAAATACTCATGAAACACTCTATTCATAAGATCCATAAAGGCTGCTGGTGCATTTGTCAATCCAAAGGAAATTACCAAGAACTCATAATGTCCATACCTTGTGCGGAAGGCAGTCTTTGGAATATCTTTGGATTTGACTTTCAATTGGTAATAACCAGACCTTAGGTCAATCTTAGAGAAAACTCACGTACCATTAAGCTGGTCGAATAAATCATCAATCCTTGGCAATGGATACTTGTTCTTGATAGTTAACTTATTCAATTCCTGATAATCAATGCACATACGCATTGATCCATCCTTCTTTTTTACAAAGAGAACTGGTGCACCCCACGGTGAAAAGCTTGGGCGTATATAGTTCTTCCAACTGTTTCTTTAATTCCTTAAGCTCCGTAGGTGCTAATCTATAGGGATTCTTAGACACAGGCTCGGCGCCGGGGTAAACATCTTCAACAAATTCAATTTCCATATCTGGCGGCAAGCTAGAAAGGTCATCTAGAAATACTTCTGGAAAGTCTTGGACAACTAAGACATTTTTAGGACTTGCCTTTCCTACAAGTTGTGTGTCTAAAACACTAGCTAAGAAACACAAGTACTGTAACACCCGAGTTTTCGGGTTTCCGCTCCAAGGCTATTTTGGTAAATAAGTAAATTAGATCCGTTTTGTGAGCGGATAGTTTTATTAGGACCCGAGAAATTTACGGGAATTTGTAGAAGAATAAGTGAAATTTTAGAAACCCAAATCGAGAAGAGTAATGTTAGAATTCCCGTTTTAGCCTTTTAGTATATCGATTTGCAAAAATAGCAAAATAAGTCCGTTTTATGAACGGTGAGTTTTGTTAGAACTCTAAGATTAAATTGGAATATTTGGAGAAATAAGGAAATTGAAGAGAGACCGAATCGATAGATTAATTAAAGAAATAGTTTTAGTTTATTATAATTATAATAATTATTATTATTAATTTAATAAGTAATAATAAAAAAAAAAGAAATGAAACAACAGAATGGCCCGAAGGCCATTCTGTTGTTCGAGCTCCAGCCCGACGCCGTGAGAGACGAGGGAGGAGGCGACGATCGACGAACCACCGGCGTTTTCCGACTTTCGCCGGCCAGACGGCGGCGACGTGAGGCTCCGACCGTCCTCCGCGCGCAACCCGACCGGTAAGGCTCGGTTTCCCCTGTTTTGGTTCGGTTTTCGGGTTTGTTCATGGCCGTGGGTGGCGAGCTCGATTGAGCTCCGATCTCCGGCCAATTTTGGTCGCTTTAAACGTCAATTGGCCGAGCTCGGTGCTGGCAAGGATTGCCGAGCAATGAGGAGCTCGGATTTGGGGAAATTCAGTGAAACCCGAATTAGGGCTTAGGGTTTTCTTAAATGGAAACTTCGATTTTAGGTTAGTTTATGTTAATTGGATGTTAGGAGGATAGATTGGTGAAGAAATTGGTGAGTTTTGATGAAAAATCGAAAAAGGGGAATTTTCCGAAAAAGGGCAGTTTCGGGTTTTTGATAAATTGACCTAGCTCCGGTCATTTGTTTTAAAATTTCTTTTGGCAGATTAAAATAGGTTATTAGAGGAGTACGTGGCCGCTGGAATCGTTCGATTCCGATAACCGACGCAAAAGTTACGCGCGTTTGAGTTTTAGGTCGGTTTTTACCGAACCCAAATTAGTGGCCCGTTTAGTTAGATTTTAGTTAGATTAAGCTATAAATAGTAGTTTAAGATGTTTTTAAGAAAATAAGAGTTTAGTTATGCCCGAATGAGAAAATGGAAATTTTAGGAAAGAATTTCCTAAATTAGAAGATTAGTTTAAGTTTGAAATTAGTTTAATTAGAATTGATTTTAATGTACTTTATTTATGAAATGCTTTAGGTGGAGACGACTTTACGGACGGTGCACGGCTTACTACGGACGCCAGGTAAGTGAGCGTTAGGCTTTCCGGCCACTAAGGCCCTACGTCGTACAATGTTGATAATGTTGATTGTTTTTTATGAGAGTGATTGTAGAGGTTGGTGGAAGACGGGTAGTTAAGGAAAGAGTGATAGTTAAGTAGTGCCTTAGTTATGTTGTAGTGCTCATGTGATAGGTTCTTCCTTACGTGTATGTCTCCTCATGTATCATGTTTTCTTAAAGTGCATACGAACGGTTTATGAACATGTTTTTATGAAAAGTTAAATGAACGATGTATGTTTTCACGGGACTATATGAATGATGAATGATTCTCACGGGACTATATGAATGATGAATGATTCTCACGGGACTATATGAATGATGATTGATTTTCACGGGACTATGTTTTCACGGGAGTAAATGAATGTTTTCACGGGAGTAAATGAATGTTTTCACGAAACTGTTTTACAAATGTCATGCATATATCAAATGTTATGTTTAGTACGCTCCTTACTAAGCATTAGGCTTAATGTAGTTATTGTATGATGTAGGTGACAGGTGTGAAGGTGAGAGCTTCTCTTGATGACAAAGAACAGGTGGTCGACGGATGGTGCTCGTGGCGACGGCGTGTGTTTTGGCTTGATGATCCGATGGCTTGAGTGATGTATGTCGAATGGATGTGAGTTAGCCTTGTTGGTTAGTAGGTCTACGTGTCGGTTTGTTTATGAAAATGTTTAAGTATATGGATTAGAGGTTTTGATAGAAAATTGTATGATAAGTTGAGTGTTGATGTATATGTACGAAAATGTTTAAGTATACGGATTAGATGCTTTGATAGAAAATGCATGAATAGTCGAGCTTTGATGTATACGTAGTGGTAGTAGATTGTTTAGAATGTAGAGTCTTAATTTTAGAAACATACTGGAACTGCTTGGGTTATTTTTAAAGGATATGCTCGATTTTTAGAGCGATCCACGCAGTTCGGTTTCTTGAATTTGTCTGAAAATGTAGGTTAGATTAGTGTCATGTTTTGATGATCGAGGAATGAGTGATTTTAAGGGATTTCAACAATCCGAGACTTCGATTTAATGGTTTAGAAGTCGAAACGTTATGAGTGATATAAAAAGAAAAATTTACGTGGTTACGAGAGTTTAAAGTTAAGGTTACGTTAGGGTTAGTTTGTTTAAGGGTTTTGGGTTATGTTTAAAGTAAAAAGGAAAAAGTTTATGAGAAAACACGAGGGCTTAGGTAATGATTATGTCACGGGAAGTCCGTGGCGGCCCTACGGGGTTGGGGTCGTCACAAGTACTCCCCACATGGAGAAGGTCTAGTGTTGATAGAAGTCATAACAGACATTTCCTTATTCTTCTTTAAAGCTTGAAAGGTATGTTTCGAACCACCAGGGGGTTGAAAACTAACTACTCCAGTCCTACAATCGATTGTGGCGTAATGCTTGAACAACCAATCCATCTCTAGGATTACATCGAATCCCATTATATCCATAATAATGAGATCAGCAGGTAGACTCATGTTTCCTACTAACACATCACTGTCAAGCATCACTTGGTTAGAGTGCATGCGTTCACCAGAGGGTAACGCAACATTAAACACATGCACAGTAGGGGTAAACTGTACATCTAACTTAACAACAAACGTAGACGCTATAAAGGAATGCGTCGCACCAGAATCTATTAAAGTAAAAGTAGGCACATAGTTGATCAATATGGTACCTGACACCACAGCGGGCTGGTCATCATCACCCGACTCCATCACGGAGTATATCCTCGGCTTTAACTTAGAAGGGCCACTCTTTAAGGCTGGGCAGTCTCTGTTGATATGGCCGACTTTGTTACAGTGGAAGTATCGAATGACTCTAGGTTTCGGGCAATCCTTGTATACGTGTCCAACTTCCTCACAGTTGAAACACTTTCCTGTCTCAAATCTGCACTTGCTCGGGTGACTCTTCAAACATTTCGAGCATTGGGGAAACTTCCTGGTATCCTGCACCTTCTTTCCTGTTCCTTGGTTACTCTGGCCTTCACTAGGCCTCTTCATTCCTCTCTGTTGGTGTGATTGGATGAACTTTCGTGGGGCTTCCTTTGGTCCAACACACTTCATTTCAGCTTCTTCCACTTCCAATGCTGTGGACACAATTTCACTGAATGACAAACCTTTAATACCACAAAATTTGACTCTATAAATTTCTGGCTTCAGTCCATGCACAAATTGAAACACCTTATCTTCATTCCTGTGAACAAGGTGTCCAGCGAACCTTGGCAGTGACTCGAATTGTCTGCTGTACTCGGCCACAGACCCCGTTTGTTTCAATTGCAAGAACTCTACTTTCTTCGAAGTTTGGACGGTGCTACTGAAATACTTCTCATAGAAAGCTTCCTTGAATTGCACCCACGACATTGCCAGGACATCGGTGGTGGTCTCCATTGATTCCCACCAAAGCAGAGCATCACCAACCAGATGAAATGTTGCCAAAGTGACTTTGTCTCCTTCTCCAATGTTGGCACATCTGAATATGCTCTCAATCTTCCTAAGCCACTCCTCAGCAACAATCGGATTGGATGACTTTCCATCAAATGTAAGCGGCTGTAGTCTCCGGAATCGGTCTCCTGAATGCTCATTACTATAACTCAAGTTGGCACTTCCTTGCACTTCTCGGCCCAACAGTACACCTAACTGATCGGACTGCTGACGCATTAAGTCTGTTTGCTGACTCACCAAACCTGTCAGCTGCCTAATCACGCTAGGATCTTCCTCACGTCCCGGGTTTGGCATCTCCCTTGGTACCCTTGGTCTTCCTGGTCGTCTAGACATCTTAATAAATTCCTATACAGTATTAATTACTCTTATAAATATCTAATAACTCAGATCAACATAAACACTTACAGTTGTTGGAGTACTTCTATGCGACGATCGGCACTGATGAGTTATCTTTTTAACGGTTTAACTAAATGGCTCTGATACCAATCTGTAACGCCCCGAATTATATAAACCCAGTTCACTACTCATAATACTGAACCAAACTATGACATTTTTAGAAAATTTTAGAATTTCACTCAACGGTCAAAATTTGACCCTTAAAACGTTAAAACTTGCAACGAAAATTCATTTATATAAAACAACATTTATTAATTAATTAAAATATTAAAGTCAATTAGTTGAAAGAAAACAAAAAAAAACAGAACACCTCTACCGCTGAATAGTTCCAGCGGCAAAAGCAGAAACAAAGGACCTCTACCGCTAAACAGTGTCAGCTAAACGACACGTTGACTACCCACATCCGCCGCTCACGTCCACCGATCAAATCCGCCGAACGACAATAACACTCAGCGTCTACCGATAGACCACATCTACCAGTAAACAGTAACACTCAACATCGAACGATGAACAACGTCTACCGATAGATAATAACACTCAATATCCACCAGTGGACAACATCCACCGATAGACAATAACATTCAATATTCACCGGTGGACAACAACCACCGATAGACACAAAACAGCGTATCAAGCATTTACACTCTAAACAAAGAACAAATCTGATTGCTAAAAAACTTATAAATTCACTGTAATCATTCAAAACAGCTTAAATCCACAATTGCTCCAAATTCAGTAAAAGACCTAATTATAATCATCAGGTATCCTTACTAGAAAATCCCAAAAAGTATAACCGAAATACTAAAACTATCACTGTCTTTAAAATCCTCAGCAAGAGTAAACTGGACAATAGTTCACTAAACTTTCACATCTACTGCCATTATTTTAACTGCCCCATCAGTTACCAAGTCATTGCTTGAATGTGCTCACCCAACCGGCCTAGTCCTCAACATGCTCAGAGAACACACCTTCTGAGGCTTCTTCACCTACATCACAAAACTCATCTATTAGCCTAATGCTAAGTAAGTGAAGAAATAATGAAATGATATACTGAAACATAATTCCTAGTCATGCAGTTTCTACTTTCACATCTCAGTTGCATAAACGTTCTTTCTCTTATCTGATCCCTCGGTTCCATTAGGAAGTTGATCAATTTTCCCAAAGTCATACATCATTTTCTCGATTAAGGGGTGGATTAGTTCCCTTAATAGCTGATCTGATCCTCTTATTCCATTGAGAAATGGATCAATTTTCCCAAAGTCATACATCCTCTTCTAGATTAAGGGGCGGATTAGTTCCCTTAATAGTTGGTTTATTACAATCTGTTCATGTCTTACCTTGTCTTTACATGTAAATTCATTTTCGTATTCTTTCAAAAACATGAATGCATGACATACAGAAAACATTCAAACATGTTTAAACCTACTGTTTTTTGATGCAGGCCTAAAGGCACATTACCTGGTCTCTTGAAAAACGTTTGGTGGAAGACTACCTCGGGAGTTTGCTCAACCTAAAACCATAAACCGAGCATAAATTAAATCTTCGCTAAACTTCGTTCTAAACCCTCAGAAATCTAAGGAAACTAACTTGGAACTCTATTAATCACGCATTACAAGTTTATCATCAAAACCCAAACCTACTCTCATTCATAGCATTCCCAAAACACACATTGTACTCACTCTGTTATCTAGCCACTAAAACTCAAGGAAAACGAATGAAACTCACCTAGGCTGGAGAAATCGCTTGGAGAAATCAGAGGGGAAATCTCCCAGAGCACTCTGCTGAGCTGAGAGATGAAAAAAGAAATGAGAAACAGTGGCGGCTAATCCTCATTAAACTCTCTCTTAAATACGTTATCCACTATAGATCTCTATTTACCATTATACCCTTATTTAATCACTCATTAACCTAATCAATAATTCTCTCAATTTCATTCATAAAATGTACACTATTAGTTGACAAGATAAAATCGGTTCGATGGAACCGGGTGTTACAGAGTATGATGGGGGAGCTGAGATTTTCTTGGGACTCCAAATTAGACAATCTCATAATGACATCTTCTTGAGTCAAGAGAAATATGTGAAGGAGCTCTTAAAAAGATTTGGCATAGACTCGTCAAAATCGTCTAGTACCCCCATGAGCACTATAACAAAATTAGATAAGGACGAAGATGGAAAGAGTGTAGACATTAAGAAATATTGGAAAATGATAGGTTTTCTTCTATATTTAACCGCGAGTAGACTCGATATTCTCTTTAGTGTATGTTTTTATGTGATAGATTTCAAGCTTCACCTAAGGATTTTCACTTGAATGTGGTAAAAAGAATATTCAAATATTTAAGTGAATCCTATGATTTAGGATTATGGTATCTCAATGGAAGATCGTTTGATTTGATAGGTTACGCCGACTTGAATTATGCTAGAAGTCTTGTTGATAGGAAGACATTCACAATGATGAATCAACGTCGACTATAACCACTAGCCTTCCAAGCTAACGATGCGGGTTCGATTCCCGCTACCACGCTTATCTTCTATTTTTTTGATTAAAATGATATCGTAATTTTATAGATTTATTATTTTTTGATTACTATATTTCGAAATTCATAATAGACAAATATTTTTGAATTGATTCATTTCAAATTAGAATATTTTCATTCTATTTTAAAATATAAAAAATTATTATTATATTATATAAAGTACTCTATATTATTTTATAAAATAAGATAATTGAATTAATATAGAATAAAATGAATCTAGAATTACTATAAATCGTAATAAGATAAATTTTACAATTCAATTGTAAATTCAATTAATTGAATGCATCATTGAATTGAATAAGCAATTTTCGGAATTCGTGAACTTCTTTTTTTTTATGAACAAAAGATGTGCAAATAAGAAAAAAATAGGAGTGAAATTAACTGTGACATATTCATTAAAAAATCTTTAGTATCTTGGTTCTCCAAGAAACAAAACTCCATTGCTCTTTCAACGGCAGAAAGCGAATACATCACCGTCGGAAGTTGTTGTGCACAAATGCTCTAGTTGAAACAAATACTAGAAGACTACAATCTTTATTATGATAAGATGCCTATTAAGAGTAATAATACTAGTGCAATCAACATTTTAAAGAATCTATTTCAACATTCTAGAATCAAGCATATTGAGATTATATATCATTACATAAGTGATCACGTTCAAAAGGGAGATATTTCGCTAGAATTTGTCAACTCTATTGATCAATTAGTTGACAATTTTACAAAACCCTTGGATGAAAAGACTTTCAATAACATTCGGATACAATTAGGTCTTATTAGGTTTGATCATGTGTAAAATCAAGTTTTTCCATGAAGTGTCGACCTCTGAAAGTCTCGGTTGAAACTTCTAAGCTTCTAGTTAAATCATTTTTCAAGTAAGTGTTGACCTATGAAAGGACCGGTCGACACCTCAGAGATTCTAGTTAAATTTGAATGGACATTTACCTGTGAAACCTAAGGCTAACGACTTGAATGTTCATGCTAAAGTTTTTCACCATATGCTTACGTATAATCTATTGCTTAGAGATGGTCATCAAGATCACATTATGTAACACCCCGAACCCGCCCCGGCTCGGTGCGCTACTTTTCTAACCAAACTCGCGTTTAAAACATCGTTTAAAATAATTTTCGTAAATTTTACGACTCGTTTTCGGGTTTTTCGAACCCTCAAAATTTATTGGAAAACGGGCCCAAAATACGTTGGAAAATGTCGGGTCAAAACACTGTAGAAATAGGGAGAAATTAAAAAAATTTAAAAAAAACTACCCATATGGGCGCTGGGCGGCGCGCGCACCCAGGCAGCGCGCCAGCGCGCGCACGCCTGCGCGCGCACGCCTGCGCGCTGGGCGCGCCCCGTGCATGCCAGCTGCGATCGATCGTGGTTTTAGCCCGATCGATCGGGCACGCTCGGGCCATTTTCGCTCAAAAACCTCCCGACCACGACCGGTCGCGCCCCAGGCCCGATCAATCGGGCCGGCTCGGGTTTTCTCAACCCAAAACACCCTAAAACTTCCATTTTTACCCCCCTTTGACCTTTCCCCACTATTTCTCATATTTTACTATTCCGAACACCTCCAAAAATCACGAAACTTTAACCATACACCCCTGACACTCAAATCTTCCAATCCCGTAAAAATTTTAGAATACCGACTTCAAACGGATATTAAAAAAATAGCTAATTTAAACCTGACGTCGTTTGTTTTAAAAACAAAACGAACGGCATAACGCCTAAATTTCTTTAAACCAAAAACCTGTAAATCAAACCCAAAAATATAGATTTCAAATTCCCAAATACGACAACCAATCTTCACAATACCACCGACTCAAAAACTTTAAAACTAATTAAGAAAACATTTACAAATACACGTACTAAATCTTCTTTCAAACCCAAGAGTCTTATAAAACTATCCATAACATTCCCACAAAATACCCGAAGATAGATAGTGATCCAGACGCCCCGACAAATAGCCTGCACCGGCGGACTCCGTACTCCTCCGACTGCGACCTATTCCTCGACGGTCACGTCTACCTCACCTAGGAAATGCTCGTCACCTACACCACAAAACACACACACACACGTAAGCTTACGCTTAGCAAGTAGGGAATAACAAAATATAAACATGCACAATTCACCACAACTCACACACAGCCCTAACACCTCCACACAACACCACTCAACTTGACAACAGAACACAACAATGCAACTCTCACACGATTCGGGTATGCATCACGTTCTGATTGCATTTGTCTCTAGTAAAATCCCTCTCGGGGTGCTCAACGAGCCACGTGCCCGACGAGGCTATTCTGCTTTAGACCATCTCTAGTAAAATCTCTCGCGGGGTGCCCAACGAGCCACGTGCCCACGAGGCTATTCTACTCGAGGCTAACTCTGGTATAATCCCTTGCTGGGTGCTCAACGAGCCACGTGCCCACAAGGCGATTCTACAGTAAAGTCCCTTGCGGGGTGCTCAACGAGCCACGTGCCCACAAGACGAATCTACTATAGGCACTCTCTAGTAAATCTCTCACGGGGTGCTCAACGAGCCACGTGCCCATGAGACGATTCTACGGTAAAATCCCTTGCGGGGTGCTCAACGAGCCACGTGCCCACAAGGCGATTCTACCCTAGGCCATCTCTAGTAAAATCTCTTGCGGGGTGCTCAACGAGCCACGTGCCCACGAGACGATTCTACGGTAAAATCCCTTGCGGGGTGCTCAACGAGCCACGTGCCCACAAGGCGATTCTACTTTAATGCTCACTCATCATCAAACCCGTGCTCACAATCTCATGCTCACTCAATGCACAACGTAAAATAACCACAACAACCAAACTAACACCAACAACAATAACCAAGCAATTCATTCCCACACTATTCAATATAAACAACACAACTATCAAACAATAAATCCTACCGTTCCGTGGTGTAGGCCCTAAGGCAAAACAAACGTCCTCTACTTACCTGGCGTCTCAGTAATTGCTTTCTCACTTCCACCAGTCAATCACACGTTTGATCACCTAACAAATACGAAAAACTTACTTAATAACAAACTAAAAGATTTTATGGAAATCAACTAACCAAACTAAAGAAATTCTTAACCTAAACTAACTAAAATTATGACATATATCATTTCCAACACACCAAACCCGATTTTTATGAAATTTACCGACGTCCAACTTTAAACGGGCATAACTTTCTCGTTTTTCAACGGATTTTGACGTGCCACCCCAACTCGGAAACCTCTACACGTCTACTATCCATTGAATCAATCAAAGTAACCAAACAATCAACTTAGAAATTCCGAAAATACCAAAACAGAACCGGTGCACTTTAGGTTAAAACCGGTTTTTCCCAAACTCTTTTCCACATCTCAATCTAACTCCATAAATCACCTAACCCAAGTCATTCAACAACCAAATCATCAACATAAGGAAGAAATCTAACATTTAAAACTCAATTTTCGGACTTCACCAATTAGGGTTTCCAAGCCCTCACCAAAAACACTTAAAACTCACTAAAACCTTCAATAAACTTCACCTCAAAGTATAAAAATCAAAACCCATGCATTATTACCTTGAAATCCTTGAAAGAACTATGGAAAGAAGGAGGGAGAGCTTTGAGGGCTGGCTGGATCGTGGGAGAGAAAGAAAGAGGGGAGAAGATGATTAAACATTACCATTTCACCTTTTTAACCTAACTATTTTTTTACTTTTTGATTTTGCCCACACAACCTTTCCTATTTTAATTCAAACCCCTCTTTTTTTCTCACATGTATTGCAACGTGAATGCTCTACTTTGCATTCATTTAATTCCTCTAAATAGCCTTTGAATTGTCAACACTAAATTTCCAAACATACATTGACTTGTCAAACTTCCTTTGGTTTGACTTTTCAAACCTATATTAGTTTGAATTGTCAATTTCTCCACTTCTCTTTTCTTTGCTATTTCAATGCACAACATACCACTTAAATGAGTAACCCTCCTAATACTTCTAACCTAAGCTATGCACGTTACAGGAAATTCTCGGGTGTTACACATTAGTAGTATGGACCTCTATGTTCTCTACAAGTTTTTTAGACGTGAGCCTTTTAACGTTGGTCATATCATTATCCATCGAATGTTGAATGTATTTAGTAATTCAGCCAAATATCAAACATTTAATCTTCTCATGATGAAAGTGTTTGAACTTCATGGGGTAGAGATTCCTCCTACTGAAATCCATTGTCTTTGAAGAAATTGACACATACACTAAATCCACTATCACCAAAATGGGGATTACTCGAAATTAGGATAGTGAGTGGTTCTTTAACCTTCCATCAAGGGTCTTCTTTTGTTGGACCATCTGTGAATGATGATGACCAGTTTGATCATGAGCTACCCAATGCTCCATTTGTTGAGACTCATTCGCGCTCAGATATTCCTAGAGGTGGTCTCTCGAGCCTTGAAGAAAAAATTGATCACATGTTTGCGTTTATCTCTAGCCTGACCACCTCCTTCACTAACTATCAGTCTTAGACCACTTTGCGTTTTGACATGATTGACAAAAAATTTGAAGACCTCTATCACAACTTCTAGTCGCATACATTCACTGACAAAGATCCTCCTCCAACTCATGTTGATGATCCGCAAGACTTATGATTTGGTTTAGGGGTTTTACTTATTTTGACAGTTTGTGTGTTGTACTTGGTTATACCCCACTCTTTATTTTAGTCACCTCTTTTGTTTGGGTATGGTTTTAATTAGGGTTTTTGTCTTGTCTAGTACTATTTACTCTATCTAGTTTTCTATTTTATTTAGGCTTCTCTTTATGTTTGTATGGATGACTGCAACTACTATTTGATAATGGTTGAGTGGGTGTTATTTCTTTGGCTTTTCGGGTCTCCAAAAATAAATATTACTCTGCCTATTTTTTTTATAATGGAAAAGAGGAAAAAATTGTGTAATTGATATAAGTCTCATGTTTGCATATATTGAGAGGGAGAGAATCGATTGTCTTATATCAAGAGCGAGCTTAGGAGAGTTTAATTTAAAATAATCTATTTTCTTGTAGATGTTTGTCATCATAAAAAATGGAGAGATTGTTAATATAATTTTGATGATGGTTATTTTTAAATGAGATTGTTTTATATTTAAATTATCTTTGGGTAATGACTATTGACAATAAGTAAATGAAATTATTATATCATTGCTTCTCATTGAAAATATCATTTAAGAGGGATATTTAATTATAGGGTAAAGTACAATTTGGCCCCTACAACTAGGTGAAATGAGCAATTTACACCGTAAACTTGGATAATGGGCAAAAACAACCTCAATGCATGGATAATGGGCAATTTCCCCCCTACCTTCCAATTTTCCTTTAAAATGTCACGTTTTTTTCACGTGTCTATTTTTTCTTTCCGAAATGCCTCTGCCTGTAGGTGAAAAAAAACATTAAGACTTGCCCATTATCCACTTCCGACTTGCGAGCTATGTTCTCCGACTCCCGAATTGCAAGTTGCGTTCCCCGGTTCCCTCATCTGTGCTCCGTTCTCTAGATGCTAAGCTCCCATTCTCCGTGCTCCCTGCTCCGATTCGCGCAGGCTTTCTGTCAACTCTGTCCTCTACTCATCGGCTCGCCTGGTCGCCAAAATTAGGGCTAATTTTTGTTGATTCCAAGCTTTGCATCAGTTGCCTTTGTTGTTCTTCGCTGGTAATCATTTTCCATTAGTTATCTCTAAGCTTCATCAATCACACTTTTCTCGATTATACTCGCATTTTTACATTTCTGCTTTAGTGTTTCAATTGAAGATTGATTTCTGAAATGGGCAATAATCTCTGGCCCGCTCTTTTGGTTTTTAATTATGATGAATTCCACTCCATTTGAAAATTCAATGATATATGAAACTATAATCCTCTATTTTGTGTAGTAAAAGTAGTAAAATTAACTCCCCGATTTGATCAATTTTAAGGAGCCGGAGAAATAATTTTTCGAAACAGATTTGTAAAAGTTGTTCTCAATTATTTATCACCATTTTTTGGTTATGGAAACAAAACATTGCGAAAGTCTCAAGTGTTAAGCTGCTATTAAGCTGCAGGAACCACTGTTTTCTCTTTCTCTTGTCTGGTTATTAAACTGTTATTAAGATTGGCATTGTAGGAGCACAATGCTTACCTTCTTGGTTCTTGATTATCTACATTGTTTAGGCTTGCATTTGTTCGTGATTCTATTTGTTAAAAAGATTTAAATGTGTATTAAGTTGTTTAGAATTTAAACACCAAAACTGTCATGCTTAACTGAATTGAATCTATATAACCTTGCAGCGAAGAAGATGGACACATGTAATGCCCCCGAACCCGCCCAGGCTCGGTGCGCTACTTTGCTCACTAACCCCACATTTAAACGTAATTGAAAATAATTTTCGATAAAATTTCGACTCGATTTTTGGGTTTTTTGAACCATCGAAATTTGTTAGAAAATGTGTCCAAAATACGTGCAAAACGTGCCGGAAAAGATTGGGTTAAAACATAGTAGGAATAGGAAAATTAAAAAAATTTTAAATTTTGTATGTTGTGCGGCGCGATCACCAGTTGCGCGCCCCGCGCGTGTAGCCGCGCACAGCGCACGCGCTGGTGCCGATCAATCGACACCCTCTCGGGGTGCGCGCCGATCGATTGGCGCTGGGCGCTACGAGCGGCCAGCCTGCGCCCTGCGCGTGCCTCCAGCGCTCTGCATGCCACCTACTCGGCTACCAGCGCCCATCCTCCATTTTTTTCATTTTTCCTTCAAACCACCCACACCTAAAATTTATCTCAAACTTTCAAGACATTTCCGACTCCTTGACCCGTAAATTTCTCGGAAAACTGACTCCAACACGGCATTGAAAACGTGAAAACAACTAAAAACCAACGTCGTTTACTCTACTAAAAATCGAACAGAATAACGACTAAATTTTCTAAAACCCAAAAATTCTGAAAAACAAATATGTACCAGCAAGAGTTTCAAAACAATTTCAAACAACATTTACAAGATTCTAAAACCACCTATCATTTATACAAATAAAATCCAACAAACTACCAAAATACCGAATCCCACAAATCTCCCCGAAGATCATGGTCAAGACGCCCCGACAAATACCTGCACCGACATACCCTGAACCTCGCCGACTACCCCTAGTCCTGGGCTCTCTCAACTAGCTCACCTGTTATAACGTCTCCACCTACACCACAAAACACAAAACGTAAGTCTAATGCTTAGCAAGTAGGGAATAATGCAATGCATACGAAAACATAATGCACGCTCACTCATAACACATGCAGTTTCTATCTCTCGGTTGTGTTCATTCCGTTCTCATTTTACACTCAGGCGTACATCTCTCGTAGAAATCCGTCCTACTCGAGACACTCAAGTGTACATCTCTCGTAGAAATCCGTTCTACTCAAGACACTTAGGCATACATCTCTCGTAGAAATATGTTCTACTCAAGACACTTAGGCGTACATCTCTCGTAGAATTCGATTCTACTAGAGACACTCAGGCTATATCTCTCGTAAAGGCACATAGGCGTACATCTCTCGTAGAAATCCGATCTACTCGAGACACTCAGGCGTACATCTCTCGTAGAGGCACATAGGCGTACATCTCTCGTAGAAATCTGTTCTACTCGAGACACAACAGTTGCATAACTTACATTCCACACTCACAATTCAAAACATCCCAAAACTCGTATTTTTTGTATTTCGAAACCATGATGCATGTCACACAATGCTCAACCAACCAACAACACACAATGCTCAACCAACAAACAAGACAAACAACAAAAAAAACTGTGATTACTCGAATGGACATGTATGAGGAGGAACCACCCAGTGCTCCGCGAATCCAGAGTCGGACTTAGGTCGGATGGTGACGTGCTGGGTTAAAACTCCACGGATCCTAGGTTGGACTTGGACTGGAGGGTTTGGTCGTAAAAAGAGGGTCGTCACAATCCCATATCACTTGGGGAAGTATGTGGAAATGAAACATATGTAAGGAAACCCTCCCAAGATAGTAAGACGCGTTTTGGAGCACAATTGACAACGGATCCCATAAGAACTCCGAAGTTAAAAGTGCTTTGGCGAGAGTAGTACCAGGTTGGGTGACCGACTGGGAAGTCCTCGTCAAACAAAGCCGTGAGGGGAGGATATTGGGCTACAGCCCAATTCCCAGAGCGAACAATATCTTGCTGGGAATAGAGGTCATTACAAATAGTATCAAAGCCTGTACCCAACCGAAAATGTGGCAAAGGGGGATGTTGAGCCCCCGAGGGGGGGTGATTGTGATGACCCGAATGGACACGTATGAGGAGGAACCACCCAGTGCTCCGCGAATCCTGAGTGGGACTTGGGCCGGATGGTGACGTGCTGGGTTAAAACTTCGCGGATCCCGGGTTGGACTTGGGCTGGAGGGTTCGGTCGTAAAAAGGGGGTCGTCACAATCCCACATCGCTTGGAGAAGTATGTGGAAATGAAACATATGTAAGGAAACTCTCCCAAGATAGTAAGATGCGTTTTGGAGCACAATTGACAACGAATCCCATAAGAACTCCTAAGTTAAAAGTGCTTTGGCGAGAGTAGTACCAGGTTGGGTGACCGACTGGGAAGTCCTCGACAAACAAAGCCGTGAGGGGAGGATATTGGACTACGGCCCAATCCCCAAAGCGGACAATATCTTGCTGGGAATAGGGGTCGTTATACAAACAAACAATTCCCTACCGTTCCATGGTGTAGGCCCAAAGGCAAAACACAAACATCCTCTACTTACCTGGAATCCCGCTCGTGCTCTTATTCGCTCACTCGATTGGTCCACTCGTTCACTTTTTAACCTAGCAAACATGAGGAAAATAACTTAACAACATTCTATAAATTCTAAACC
Organism: Begonia masoniana; assembly: GCA_022432975.1. Taxonomy (NCBI): domain Eukaryota; kingdom Viridiplantae; phylum Streptophyta; class Magnoliopsida; order Cucurbitales; family Begoniaceae; genus Begonia; species Begonia masoniana. Next base: position 33,881,192 of record CM039516.1, on the reverse strand, counting down.
AAGTCTAACAACCAATCTAACAACCAATTTAAACTAACTTTAAAACCTAAACCTTAAAACCCGAAATTCCCACATTTTCCACCGTCCAACTTCAAACGGCCATAACTTCTTCATTTTCCATCGGATTTAAACGTGCCAACCCATTCTGTAAACCTCTACATGTCTACTTTCCATTGAAACAATCGAATTAAATCAACAAACAACTTGGCCGATAAGAAATTGCAGGAACAGAACCGGCGACCAATATACAAAAATCCAGTTTTCAACTATGTTTCACCAAAACCTTAATCTATCTCTAAAATCCATCTCAACCAACCTATTTAAGGTTTAAACTACCAAACATAGGAAGAAAACTCATCAAGAAACCAAATTTTTGGAGCTTCCCTTAGGGTTTCAAAAACTCTAACCAAAATCACTCAAAACACCACAAAAACACTAAAAACTATCCAAGGAATGTATCCAACTAAAAACACATTCAAACTTACCTTGATTCCTTGCCAAAATTGATGAAGAGAAGATGGAGAAACCCTAACAATGGTGGCAGGTCTTCACGAGGGAGAAAGGAGGAAGAAAATGGTTCTTTTCCATTTTTAACACTAAACCCTTCAATTTATAAACATTCTAATTTTTTCCTTTTTTGATTTTTCCCACCAAAACCCACTTTTTATAAAACAACCTCACCTTTCCCTTCACACTTAAACCAACGTGATTTCCCTCCCTTTCCATCACTTTTCTTCTTTCTTCCTATTGGCTCATTCTTCTTTTGACTTTTCAACACCTTTTTTCCATTCTTTATGACTTTGCAACACTCTTCCTCTTAGCTATCATGCATGCCATCGTGGAAAACTCTCATTTTATCCCCCCTTTGACCATTTAATTTATCTTTAAGTCAATTCAACTCAACACAACTTCTAACCATTCAAACCCTAGGATTTTCTCTAAATTTTCCTATTCAATTTTCACATTTCACACAAAACTTAGGAAAACTCTAGGACTACTACTAAACACCTCTTAAGGGTTACACACGTTGTAGGAAAATTTTTCGGGTGTTACGACACATTTTCAATTGAGATTCACTATGGAGGGAAGTTTACCAATAGAAAAAATGTACAGTACGTGGGTGGAAATAATGCATCAGTGGGTGGAAATAATGTAGTTGGATGTGATTATGAAATGGATTTGGATAGATATTTGTACCCTTTGTAATTCTGGTTGTTGTTCTTATGGAAGATATGATTATGGTTTGAACTACTCATATAGCATAATGATCAAGATCTGAAGGATAGTTCTCGAAAGAGTGTTTTCCTCCACAATATATGCATGAAATGGCTATATTTTTTCTATTTTTTTGCCAAAAAGTCTTATCTTAAATGGATGATAATGCATAGTTCTCAGATTCTGCAGAGCTTATCCCAATTTTCTTGGACCATTGAGTGAATGAAATGGAAAGCACTGATAAATTCCAAAATTGATGGGATTTTTTCTGAGTTTGTCTTGGATACAAATTGCATAGTTATTACCATACAAATCTACTAACACAATTGATACAAATTGATCAACAATAATGCATTAGTGAGACCACTTAATACCGGGAACCATAATCTATCCCTCTGCAGCTTCGCATTCTTTGATTTAGCTTCTTCGAGTCTTCCTACAGCTTGTCCGAGTCTTGATTTAGCGTCTGCGACTCTTGCTTCAGCTTCTTCAAGTCTAGATTGTACAATGTTAAGCACATTCTTCTGTCTCTCTCCTAATGCTTTGTCATACTAGAAAAAAAAAATTGTATCCTCTTACGCTTCCCTTAAAAAGTATCTACCGTTATTTACAGTAGAAGTTTATGCATCAATTATGACAACAAATAAAAATTTACCTCAAACTTTCACCTCTGGCAATTTGACTGTCTAAAGTGCCTGATGTTTGTCTATTTCTACAGCTCATCCTTCTCTCCTGTACTTTCACAGCTCAAAACAAAAGTAGAAAATCAAATAATGATAAAAAGAATGAACAATAATGACCTCAAACAAATTAGTAAGATATCATTCCTAGAATCTTCAGATTGCTGCGCCTTTATAATTATTCTTTAGACATTAAGTTGATATGAAGAAAACTGTAAATAACATGTAAATCAAGTAAACACCACAATAGCCTTTAGCTAAAGAACAAATAGACGACATACAAACTTGAAATAGTACTTGTAATCTGTCAAACACTCTGACAAATTAAACCTAAACATAAAACACAAAAAATAGATTTACAATAATCAAATTTTAACTAGATATGTAGCAGATGAAACAGTTATTATGGAGTGTTAACAACAAAAAAATTCAAAGCAATTCGAATAACCAATTTCCAAAACAACAGTTTATCAAAAACAACAAATAGGATTCTCAAGTCAGTAATTTAAACACTAGGAACATATGATGAATTTCTGCCGTAATCGAAACAAATATCATGCATTACTAACAGCAAACAAAATAAAACGCAAGAAAATCCTGTGAAGACATTCTGTAACACCCGGTTTTACAGGTTTTAAATTTTTACCTATACAATGGTATTTTCGTAGATAAAGCCAATTAAATTGTTTCGCGAACGGAGAGTTCTATTTGAACTCTATGAATGAATTTGAGTCTTTGGAAGAATAAGAGAAATTTGGAGAAAACGATTAGATAGACAAAAATAACGAAATAGATAATGAAATAATAGAAAATCAAGTGAGGGCAAAACAGTAATTACTAAGTTAAGTTTTATAAAAATACTAAAAACACTCCCTTCCCCACTCATTTTCTATTTTCGCAAAGGAGAAGCTCCAGAGAGCTTTGGGGCGATTTCTTCTTCCCCACGTCGATTTCCTGCAAGCGCCGGCCAACGTTCCTCCAAACACCGGCGATTTCTTCACATTTTCTTCAGCAATCAACATTCTAGGTAAACTTCTAGCGTTTGGATGATTTAGTTTCCCGTTTAGGGCTAGGAAACGGTTGAAACTTTAGTTAAGGATTTGTTAAAAAAAAACGTAGATTAAGGTTTAAAATCGATAGATTTACTGTGACCACATCTCTAATGGATGTATTGTTGGTTATTGGACATAGTTAGTCGATGTATTGATGAATGTTGGAGTTTGATTATTTAGGCTCGGTTTTGATAATGAATGCTGTGGATTGGCTTAGGTGAACAAAGCTCGCGGATGGGGCTCGGTGCGCTAAGGACAACAGGTAAGTTCTTGTGACTTACTATGGCCGATTGGCCTACACCATATGTCGAGTTTTGTTTCTTGAGGATTGTTGGTGCCTTGAATATTTATATGTTTTGGTTGGATAGTTTAGGGTTAGTTTGTTTTATATGAGATGCTTGTTTGGTTTTGATGGTACCCGTGCTTTGTGTTTATGTTATGTATTAAATTGCCATGCATCATCGTTTTACAAATGTCATGAAAAATAGATTTATGCAGGAGGCTCATGAACGAAAATGAAATGAGATGACTTAAATGAGACGACTGTAATGAGATGACTGAGACGACTGAAATGAGACGACTGAGATGACTAAGACGACTAATACGGACTGATAAATAAAATGAACGGACTGAATTAATGAAAAATTGCATACACATGTTCATACATTGTCACTTACATAGGCGTCTTTATGGTGTAGGGGAACTCGAAACAAGTGAGGAAGGCGTTCCTCCGCTTGATGAATACACAGGTTGAAGAAGAGTGCCCGTGGAAGTGCGCTGAACAGTTGGTGCTAACCTTGACCAGTGGGAGTAATAGGTTAAGTATTTTAGTGGTTTTGGGTTGTGTCGGGCTGAAGGAATTATAGTATATGAATTGTATAGAACTCATTTTAGGGTGTTTGGTATCTGGATAGTGTAAGTACTGACGTTGATGAAATGGTAAATGGGTTTGATGTTTTTAATGTTTCTAGAAGTTCGGGGTAAATGATGTGTGGATACAGGAGAAAGATTATGAAAGCAGCTCTCTGGACAAAATCCAGAGAGTTAGCCGATCGATAGCCAGGAAGGGGCGATCAATGGGGTAATGCATGGTTTAGAGTCGGGATTTTATAAGTTTTTAGTAGTCGTCCAAAGTATGGACGTCGTCCAGAGTAAGTGGATGAGTCATCGTCCAAAGTTAGGGGAGAGTCCAAAGCTGGAGACAATGAAATCACGTGAACTGTGGACGATAAAAGCACGTGGTCTGTGAATGTTAAGTTTAAGTAAGTCTATGGATGTTAGTCTGTGGACGATGAGTTTATGTAGCCCGTGGACAATAAAGTCACGTGGACTGGGGACGATAAAGTCACGTGGTCTGTGGACGAAAAGTCTAAGTAAGTCTGTGGACGATAAAGTTCAGTTAAGTGTTTCTGTAAGAAAGTCGTCATCCACGTCCAAAGTATTCTGTCTTCTGCCTCCGTCGTCCACGCTGCCTTCTGTTTTCTGTTGTCCACCTTGTCTTTTATTTCAAACGTCCACACTGCCTTCTGTTTTCTGTCGTCCACGTTGTCTTCTGTTTTCTATCGTCTACACTGCCGTTTTCTGTCGTCTACACTGCCTTTCTTTACAGAAGCCACATCGACCCCTACTGTTCATTTGAGGAAACCCGAGAGGAATTATTGACTTCTGCTTGACAAATTTAACTGTCTTTAAAGAAGTAAGATGAAAAGAATAAAATAAAAGTTTAAATTTTACGTCATTCTTAGGAATAGTGTTATGGGAAATAAGGGTCGTTACAGTTAGGCTCGGCTCGGTAGGCTCTTTAGTCTTTGCTCGTTTAACTCAGTTGGCTCGGTGAGCGGGACTATTTCTGGCTTGCTCGGCTAGCTAGTTTGTCATCTCTATCCAGCAACGTTATTCGGGTGGCCAGGGAGCAAGCTCAGTGACACCACCTATAAACTAGAATCAACAAATATACCCTGATCAGTTTTAGAGATCATAAATCCAAGGAGCACGTCATCACTGTCTTATTACCTATTTTCGTAATGTGCAAACAAACTATCTTCATGTAGGAGAAGATGTGTGGGGATATCCTCCTATTGCTTTGACATCGAAATTGCCCAAAACATTAAGGAGATTCATCCTCTAGTATATACGTCACAACAATATAAAAAAATCATGTATCAATGGTAAACGTGTGAAACAAACGTACAGATACATAAAAATAGACGTATTGGCGACTAGTCCCCATAAGCCCCATTAGGTTTTATATAGGTGACAACTCACCAAAATAAGTTTTGTATAAAAATGCAATGCAATGCAAAAAATATAAAACCCTACCTCGACGACGATCATTCTTCTTACACACAAAAGTGATAACCTCTAGTACTGACTCGTTATCTAGAAACTCATTCGAGCCTGAAACAAAATCAAGATTATGAATATCCCCTTCCAAACACCAAGGGAAAACATAAATGGATCCTATACTAGAACTAGGAACCTGAATCGAAAGAACTATAAATGACCAGAAACATTCTTTTAAAAGATTATGCAGTCAACCAGAACCAACAAGCGGTCAACCGAATTCAGTATGGATCGACCGATATTGGCAAGGGTCGACCCTTGTTCCTCTTTGAGTTTCCACCATGGGTCGACCATCGACCCTTGCGGTTGACACTTCAGGGTAGGGGTCAACCTCTCATTCCTCTCAAACTGTTCCATGGGTCGATCGGTCTTCAAAGCGGTTGACCCTTTAAGGTGTGAGGTCCACACCTGATAGTCCCTGTTTCTAGTAGGAATTGACTTGTCAAGCAACCTCACACAACAGTCGACACTTTTGCGATTTTCGCGATGGGAACAACAAAAACTCGCCCCATTCCCATTGATTTTAATGCCAATTGATTCAAAACTTAACATACAATATTATATACTAAAATACTTCAAAGACAACCAAAGGATTCAAGTTTCCAAACTTAATCCCAAAAATCAAACTCAAAAACGAAGGTAGTTCACCTCTCTGGTCTCTTTCATAGAGAAAATTGGGATGATATTAGAATTAATCTCATAGAAGGATTATCATAATGGTAGTAGTAGACAGATTGAGTAGATATGCTCACTTTCTTCTTCTAACACACTTTTATACAACTTTATAAGTAGCAAATATTTTTATGGAAGAAATTTTCAAGTTGCATGACATGCCTCAAACAATAAGTGATAAGGATCCTATATTCACTTGTAGTGTATTGGTCAGTCATTGCAAATTTAAATATCTAATAGAGTAAATATAATTTCCAAAAATATAATCTTGAGCTCTGACACCAAATGACGTAAAAACAAAAGTATGGACATGGATGCACACGTCCTCTAACAAAAGGCGAATGTTCGGTAGGCAAGAAACTGTCAAGTTAGGGTTTGGAATTAAGGGTGATGTTCAGAACGAAAGAATGGAAAATTCATCTTGGAATTGGTCTTCTAGATGGAAAGACAAATGCCCCAAACGGGAACTTGAATCATGAAATGCACTAGAGCATGCAACTAGAATTTGATGAAAAAAGAACAAGGTTTGGGAGCGAGAATCCGAAAAAAGATGAGCGATGCTCGTGGATTATGAAATGCACAATTTTGAGGGAGATTTCAAGATGAATAAGAAAGAGTCAAACGAATGAATATAAGAACGATTTTTGAACATAAGAATAGGAGATAGGTGAAGAAAAGACCTTCAAAATTTTACATGCAAACTCAAATGGGAAATGGAGATATGACCGAAAGGATACAAGTCAGTCAGAAAGTTGCCTAATACAACTATCTACTCCAAAGGCTACTTTCAATAAAAAATAACACTCTGACTTGATCACTTATGAGTTCTTAGATTTTAGTGAAGATTTCACTCCAAGAGTTCTTAGATTTTAGTGAAGATTTCACTCCAAGAGATTGAAGTGAGAAAGTCGCAATAAAGAGCTAACTTGTTCAATTGGTCAAATGTGGTTTTTGCTTGAAAAAAGTAAGGAAAGGCCAAACAACTATCTGACTTTGATTATCATAAAACCGAGTAAAAAGAGCCCTACATAGAGCTTAAATAGCTCCAACAAAATTAGGGTCAATGTTCTAAACAAAAAAAAATACCAGAAATGCCCTAACAAACAATTCAAACTCGAACTTAGTCATTTTTTAGCATAATTGTAGCTATATGTCTAGGGGCAATTTGATATAGCAAATGATTTCAAATGTTAACGAAAGACGCTATTATGGAAAACTTGATTAGTTAGCTACAATCTTTATAAAGCACGATCTTTGAAACTGTGAAGGCTGCCAAATACTTATAAGGGTTCAGATTGTTGAGAGTTTTAGAATGTGTAAGAAGCCTTATAAACTTATGTTTGATTTTCCACTTATGTTTTATCTCGAATAATTCTAGATATATGTAGATGATATATGGTTGAACATGATGCATTGAATATACTTTTCACCATGATCAATTATAAAATAAATACTAGAATTATTTTTAGAAAATCTCTATGCTTGTTTGTGAATTGTCAGTTCCGGAGCACATTATTTTCAAATAGAAAAATTAAGATAACCTTTGAAGATGGAAAACCAAGAACTAGAAGGTCAAGTTAAAATCATTAATCCAAACCAAAATAAAATAGCAAACCATATACAAAATAACTAAAACTTTAAAATGAATTAGATAATGCAATATTGTTTTCGAATGCTTATTCACAGTTGACACTTCGAATTATTATTATCTCATGAACTTTACATGAATTTCTTTTGTTATCACATACAACAACCATGAATTTCTTTTGTTATCACATACACCAACCATTTTTCGTTTATCCTTTCAAATTTTGTTTTGTTCGACCTCACCCACAAACTCTTTTCATTCTTTAATTTTTTGAAATCTAACCAAGGGTGCTACAACTGGAATCGATCAACTAGAGAAAAGAGAGTTGATTCAGATATAATTTGTTAAAAGAAAATTAAAAGATCAGTTGTTGGTAACTTATAAACTTGACATATATTATACCTTAATTTGTTTAGTTTCATGTTGTTCTTCGTTGAGATTTTTATGCACTTTATTTCAAATGATACGATCCAAAATTATTAATTTAAACATGACATATTTTCATAACAAATTGTATGGCCAATATAATTTTAATATTTACAATAATGTAAAGATAATTAATGAGAATCTCTTTCTCATTTTATCTCTCGTTAATTTATTTGTTAATAAAACTCATTTATTTAATATAGACATGACAAATGAGCTGGCCGAATCGAGTCAATCTGGAAAAAATTTGGCTCGCTGAGCTTAGCGAGATCAAACAAGTTGATTCCAATTGGCCCAACGAGCCGAGCCTAACGAGACAACTAATTTTTTTTTTAAACCGAGTTGATTTGCGAGCCAATGTTAAACGAGGCGAGTCGAGTCGGCTAAACGAACACCATGAGTCTTAACGAGTCAAGAGTAGAGAACCAAATATACATAAATGTTTTCTATTTACATAAATGTGATGTATATTTCTAAAAAAATTTAATTATTAAAATTATAATAATTATATATCATTATAATGTCAAAACATAATACTTAATTATTTAGTCAACCAAATTATTTTATTAATATATAAAATGATATGTATTTTAGAAAAAAAATTATTCAAGATAATCTTATCACACAAATATCATTACAAATATTTGACAGTTATATCGTTATAAATTATATACATACTAACTAGGTACCTATTTAATTGTCATCATTTGCAATAAATGTGACAAACGAGCTGAAAGAATCTAGTTTACCAAGCCTAACGAGTTAAAAGAGTTGAGCCTGGCGAACAACGAGCCAAACTTGATGACCCAACTAAAAAATATTTCAACTTGAGTCAGCTTGCAAGCCAAAGTTAAACGAACTGAGATGCATCGAATATGCTACAATACATAGCCGACCAAGCAAGCTGCTGAGTTCGCTTCAACTTCACTTTGAAGGGTTTGTGGTTCTTACTCCCTGATTACAAATTGGAGTTTGTTGAGTGTGAGCTAAAGTCTTCTCTGTGAGGTATGTTCTCCGTACTTGGGACCTTAGACTTTAAATTTGCAGACATATTTGGATTGTTGTTTCAAGGAGATTAATTACTTATCTGGAAAGATGGTCAATTGCTTTTAGTTTGCAACTTGGTGGAGAGCACATGGTAGGATAATGGAAGATGCATTTGATTCCAAAAAATGTTATCTTTTATTTTTAGATCGGATAAAAATCAATTTGAACTCCAAAATATAGGATTAATTTGAAACACCTCATAAATCACTGCCCGTTCTGAATTTACTCCAAGAACGAAGGGCTGATCAACCTCCGTTCTGTCCAATGCTTACGTGGCATTGGACATATTGGGTCGGGGGTCGATGTGGGAGGTGGATATCCATCGTTCAACATGCACCACACATAATTCAAGAACGGGAGATTCCTATCCCGGAACGGCCCCCCGTTCCTTGCACCCCAATTTTAGGGGTGCTCGAGAATAGGGGGTCTTTGTCCCGATATGGCCCATCGTTCCCGGTCTCCCCCATTTTAGGGAGTGCTCGAGAATGAGGGGTCTCCGCCCTAGAACGATCCCCCTTCTCAAGCGAAATGTTTAAGAACGGGAAGTCGTGTCGAAAATCATCTCCCCATTCTCAAGCAAAATATTTGAGATCGGGGAATCGTTCTGGGGCTGGGACTTCCCGTTCTAATGGCACTCAAAAATTAGGGTTAAGAACAGAGGGCCGTTCTGGGACATGAACCCTCCGTTTCAGAGCACCCCAAAAATTAGAAAGACAGGGAACGAAGGGTCGTTCTAGAGCAGGGACCCTCTGTTTCCAAGCACCCCCTAAAATGGGGGAGGTAGGGAACGAAGGGCTGTTCCTGGGCATGGACCCTCTATTCTCGGCTTAAATTCAAAACGAGGAGTGATCGGCCCCGCAAGAGTTTGATTTGTTACATTTTAGATAGTTTAAGGTTTTAATTGTTTTTCTTTTTAGTTTAATGGTGTTTCAAATTAACCCCATCTTTTGGGATTAAAATTGATTTTTACCCTTTTAAATTTGAGTTAGTATGTAGCAATGTTGATATTGATGTTTCCGTTATGAGAGTGAGATTGTGGAAGGAAATGCAACTCATCTGTAAATTCAGCCATCCCCTCCTACTTTGTGATCATGCTTGGTCGAGGGAATTTTAAGATTTAAACATTTTTTTCCTCTGCTTGTTGTAAGGTTTTGAAAGTTAAGAGTTTGAGTATGACTTAGGCAAGCAATTCCAATGACGAAACGGAAAAGGAGTAAAGAAGCGAAAAGAGAGTAAGAGAAAATGATGTTCTGTATTCTGTCATTCATTTCTGATAGTTATGACATATCCATCAATAGATGTAATGATTTGAAAAACCAACTAAACTAAAAGCACTGACTAAACTAAATTACAACCACATTAGTGGATACGTTAATATCCCCCCACAAGATCAAGGTCGAAGGTCGAAGATCTTGTCCGTAAACAACCCAAATTTCACAGGCGAAAGGGATTTTGTTAAGGTATTAGCTAATTGATTGTCAGATGGAGTGAATTTGACAAGTAATAGTTTGTTAAGTGCTTTCTTCCGTACAAAATGAAAGTCAATTTCCACATGTTTAGACTTTGAGTGAAGAACTGGATTTGACGCCAAATAAGTGGTACTTAAATTGCCACACAGTATAAGAGGTATGGTCGGAGGTACTATACCTAGCTCCATAAGCAAAGATTGTAGCCATAGAACTTCCGCTACGTCATTTGCTACACTCCGATATTCAGATTCAGTGCTGGATCATAAAACGAATTTTTGCTTTGCCGAAGATCAAGAAATTAAGTTGTTTCCAAGGAATATGCAAAAGCCACCTGTGCTTTTTCTATCGTCTGGACAAGAAGCCCAGTCAGCATCTGTATAACATCTCAAGGTACAGCTTGTGGAGGGTGAGAATGAGATACCTAATGACTGAGTACCTTTCAGGTATCAAAGGATGCGCTTGACGGCTTGCCAATGTATGTCTGAAGGAGCATGCATAAACTGGGAGACTTTGTTGACAACAAAGACAATGTCTGGTCGAGTCATACAACAGTACTGTAGACCACCAACAATACTACGATAGAGATAGCCGTCTGATAGAGGTGTTCTAGATTTTTGTGACAATATTGGGCCAGCCACCATAGGAGTAGGAACTGGTTTGCATGATTCCATATTTGCCCTATGGAGTAGTTCATTGATATACCGGGATTGCAAAAAAATGCATACCTACCGAATTTCGAGTAACCGAAATCCCAAGAAAGAAAGATGGCGGTCCAAGATCCCAAACTTTAAATTTTGAGTGCAGGTATGTCAGAAGCTGATCAATAAGACTGTCAGATGTGCCTGTTATGATAATATCATTTACATACACAAGCATAATGAGAAGCCAGGTGTTTGTGTAGCAAATGAATAGAGATGAGTTAGATTTGGACGCCGAGAAACCCCTTTCTATTAGAGCAGTATAGAGCTTAGTGTACCAAGCACGTGGAGATTGATTAAGACCATATAATGCTTTATGTAATAGAAAAACGACAGATGGATGAGCTGAATTAATAAAACCAGGAAGTTGTTGCATAAAAACTTTCTCTGTTAAGTAACCATGGAGAAAAGCATTTGAAACATCCAACTGTCTGATATTCCAACCTCAAGAAACTGCCAAAGCAATAGTTGTACGAATGGAAGCTGGTTTGACCACTAGACTAAAAGTCTCGTCGTAATCTATACCTTCAGTTTGGTCGTATCCTTTGGCGACAAGGCAAGCTTTGTAACGACTAACGGTACCATCAGAGTTGTGTTTGGTTTTAAAAACTCATTTGCAACCAATAATTTTTGCTCCCCGAGGAAGAGGGACTAAAGTCCCTGTATTAGTTTATCTGAGCGTTGAGATTTTCTCATACATTGCAGCTAACTAGTGTGGGCTTTTAGAAGCTTGAAGAAAAGTTTTGGGTTCTAAATTAGATTTAGCAGAGAAGACTTTTGAGTTTAAAAATACAATCTTTTGCACGGGTTGTCATAGGGTGAGTATTATGGGGAGGTGGTGATAGAGGTGGAGGGATTTGGTGAACTTCAGCGATAGGTGGGGAGGAAATAGGTTGAGCAAGTGGTTGACTTAAGGACGGGGAGGCAGGATGAGGCATGGGAGGATAGACATTTTGAGGTGGAGTGGGAGTTATAGAAAGAATAGAAGGAATAGATAAAGAAAAATTAGCTGGATGGTGAGATTTTTGTATAGAAGTAAACGGAAAAATAGATTCTACAAATGTAACGTGACGAAAGATATAGATTTTGTTGGAATGAGGGATAGATCCTTTGTGATGAGTACTAAGGCCTAGAAATACACAAGGGAGGGACGAGGTTGTAATTTGTGTTTGTTAGATGGTCAAAGGCATGGAAAACATAGACAACCAGAAACACGTAATGATGTGTAATCGGGAACGAAATTCGACAGACATTCAGATGGGGATTTATCGTGTAAAACAAGGGTAGGTAACAAGTTTAAAGTGGCTATAGTAAAAGCGAAAGGCCAGTAAGATGGTGGTACAGATGAATGATACAGAAGAGCAAGACCAGTTTCCACAACATGTCGATTTTTTCGTTCGACACGACCGTTTTGGTTTGGAGTACATGGGCAAGGAATGCAATGCATTATGCCAAGTGACTAAAAAAGTGGTGTTAGAGATTGGAATTCACCACCTCCGTCAGATTGCACACTTTTAATGGAGATACCAAAATGATTTTGAACAAATTTTTGAAAGTGTATAAAAGTGAGATAGACTTCGCTTTTTAATTTTAAAGGAAAAAGCCAGATAAATCGAGTATAGTCATCGATAAATAACAGAAAATAACGTGCACCAGTAATAAAATTAACAGGTGAAGGACCCCAAATATTAGTATGTATTAAATCAAAATGGTGTTTAGAATGAGAGCTAGAGTTCACAAAAGGAAGTCGATGAGTCTTGCTCATCGAACAAGGCTACATACATGGGCTACATACAGGAGACAGTTCTAATCTAGAAAGAGTAAAGTTATACAATTTTAACACTTTCTTCAAAAGAGAGAGATTGGGGTGCCCTAGCCGATTATGCCAAAAGACAGCAGAGTCTCGAACGTAAGTGGGAAGCCGAGCAGAGAGCGCATGAACCGGAGGGGTGGACTAAATCCGATAAAGACCATCAGAGAGAAGGCCATGAAGGAGCAGCTGATGAGTAGTCTGATCCTTGACAGAAAAGGAATTTTCGTGAAATTCGACATAGGCTGAATTATCACGACAGAGTTTCTGAACGCTAATAAGGTTGTGCGACATTTGTGGAGAGTGACAAACAGAATTTAATTTCAAAGATCGGGTGACAGTGGGAATATATGCAGAACCAGTGTGTAAAATCGGAAGATGTGTACCGTCTGCTGTTGCGACAGTTGAGGAGCTGAGGAAGGGTTGTGGCTGATGAAGATTAGAGACCGATGGAGAAAAATGATTTGTAGCTCCGGAGTCAAGAAGCCAAGGCTCAGCCGTGAAAGGAGCAGCTGGAGTCGGCAAAATACTGGCGCTGGATAGAGGATGGTGTTCCAGACCGAGAGGAGAGAACAAGGATGGGTAAGAGTATTGAGTTACAAGTGGGGCAGATAAGAGGGTTGAGTGGGATGATTGGGCGAAGTGGGCTGGAGGCTGAGTTGTGGGTCGGTTAAGGTTGGAATGGGGCGGGTGAGCTGGGCGATATGAAAGATTCAGGCGGTGATAGCAGGCTGAAGCGGAGTGGCCCATTTGGCTGCAAATTTGACAGCGGACCTTAAATGGGCCGCTAGGCCTGGACGAGCGCCAACCCGGTCCGCTGGATTGAGGGACAACCAGTTGAGCCGACATGAAAGGAAAACCCGGGGGCGAGCTAGGAACCCAAACAGGGCGGGCAGATCTAGCGGCGTTCGCCTGCAGCGAACTCGGCGTCGGGAAGGAGAGAGCTGCATTCTGCTTCTCCAAACGAAAATCGAAGCTCTGGAGAAGGCTATGGACTTCTTCCAGAGATGGTTGGTCTGCCCGATTTGGGGCAATAAATCTTCCGACATAGAGGAGAACATCCAGCTCATTATTAAACGATTATACGGCATCCAGGTGCTGAACTCTTGATTTTGCTGAAGAGATTCCGAGTCCGGAAATCTCAGAGGGGCTGGGGCAGAGACGTCCAAGAGATGATCAACACCATTGGCGATGACAATATTCAGTATTTGCGCTTTCCATATCAGATAATTTGTGCTATTGAGTTTTATGGTGAGGGTGAGGGTGTGGGTTGCAGGGTATGTTCCAGAGGGAAGGGGAGGGAGAGGTGAAGGTTGTGAAATTATCGTGGGAGAGGAGGGAGATGTATGGCTGGAGGACGCCATCCTTCTTACGCTCTGATACCAAGATAGAGTTTGAGTCTGCCTTAGGCAAGTAATTTCGATGACGGAACGGAGAAGAAGCAGGGAAGCAAAAAGAGAGTGAGAGATAGTGAGAGAAAATGATGTTCTGTATTCTGTCATTCATCTCTGATAGTTTTGACATATCCATCAATAGATGTAATGATTTGAAAAACAAACGAAACTAGAAGCACTAACTGAACTAAATTACATCCACACTAGTGGATAAGTTAACACTGAACGGTTGGATAGAGAATGTTGTCGGAAATTTCTGTGTTGGCTGGAGAGGCCAGAGGACTCCAATCGGGACCTGTAATTGGTAAGAAAAATCCAAAATTTTATTATCTGATTAGTAATGTGTTGGTCAAAATTGAAACTAACCTGTCTTCCGGACAGCTTTGGAGGGGAAACAACAAACTTTCGCGTTGAAATCATCAATCTCGGTGGTTGGAGGTCTCGTCAACTGAAGGTAGATTGGAAACCTTGATTTCTCTATTTTGGGTTTTGAAACTCGTTGGATTGCGTTCGATTTTTTATAGAGAGGATGTCGGGCTCGTGGAAGGAGTCCGGCGAGTCTGCACGCTAACGCAGACGACAATCTGAGACGAACAGTGTCGTCTCGCTGTTCTGGGCCTGAAGTTTGGCCCGCGATCCAACTTCAATTGGGCTCCAAATTTAAGTTTTATTTGGCCCAAAGTTGTGTTTTTACTAAATTATGGATTATTTTGAGTGATGAAAAATTGGGAATTTTAATGGATAAAAATTTTCCAATTGAAATTGAATTATTTTGATGAGAAGAAATTGAAAATTTAATGGCTATGTTTTAGCTCAAAAACTTATGATTTTATTTTTAATTAAGTACCCAAGACTTTAATTAAATTTTGAACCCGTAGATACTGGGCTGGATATTTAAGGGGTTTGATCCATAGTTAACCCACTTGAGGTAGAAATTTATTTTTACATGTTTAAATTAATTATTTTGTTTTATAAAATAATTATTAGAAATCTCTTATTAAAGTTTAAATGTAATGCATACATTTTCTGTATGTAAATTTATATCCCATGTCATGAAAAACTTGTTTTAACTAAAGTACGGGACAACTAACTATACTGTGTCCCTGATGGGATCACGGCCTCGAACAGAAGGGATCATGACCTATGCTAGTGGAAAACTTGGTTTAAAGATGAGAAAACGGGTGCTGGACGAGCACTGGACAGACGCATGAAACAGACGACAAAACAAGGGCGAATAGAGCAGAAATGCAGAGGCAAAAATGGAGATGGAGGTGAAGTGGGTGTTGTGCATTACTAGGTATAATTACACCTAAGAATGCTCTGGAAGGTCGCCGGTGGCTGGAAGGAATTCTTTACTGGCCGTTTGGTCGCTAAACAGTGCCAACGGGAAAAGCAGCTTCTCGGGAGAGGTTAATCTAGCGAAGGGAAGACGCCCTTTTGGCTCATGCTTTTCCTGCAGAAAAGACCGACGGTAAATAGAGGAGGGTTAGGTGATGACCCGTTGCATGCCCAGAAGCAACCGTGTTTTGGGTGAGAATTGTAGGATCGAGATTTGTCTAAGAGGGGGGTGAATTAGACTTTTTAAAACTTAAATTAATAATCTAGATAATTTCTCTCGTGATTTGAACTTATTAGCTAACAGCAGACAAACAAATAAAGTAAAGAGTGAGAGAGAAATTAACACAAGAGTTTTAACGTGGTTCGGCTCAACCCAGCCTACATCCACGCTTCAAGGTTCACCCCTTGAAGATCCTTAACCTTCTCCTCGAGAATAACCAGATCAAAATTTCGGGCTCCGATCAACTGCCTTTACAATTCAGGATTATACTTCACGAGCGATAATCCACAGCCTTTACAGATTTTGAATGAGTAAAAATATCAGCTCAAATTATGCTCTCACAATAATTGAATCTCAAGTTAAATCGAGAGGGTAGAAAGATAATACAGAGTATGATCATTTCGCTAGCTAGGGCTCAGGAATTCAGATTGCAAAAGTTGTATCTTTGTGCTCTAACCTCGGCTTAAATACTCTGTCTTCAGAATCAGCTTGACTTCAATGCTCCTTATCCAATAATAGAAACTTTGTTACCGTTGGAGCAGTTTTCATACGATTTCAGGTAGTCGTTGCCGTCTGTAGTTGCAAGTCGTCGTCGCCATTAAAGATCTGGAGTTAATGCTGAAAACGACATCACTGTAGCTTCGCGGCTATTTTAAAATCTGGCGGAAGATCACCGGTTTAAACAGCTTCAAAACAGATCACCACGTCATCGGCATGAGTTGCTCTAAAGGTCCATCGGCATATGTATCTTCAGCGCCATCAGTAGATGCAACACGAATAAGCTATCGGCACGAGCAAGCTTTGAATTTCATCGGCAGATGCGTCTTGTAAATTCATCGGTAGATGTATTCTGGAAAAGTCATCGGCAGATGCACCTTGAAAGTTCACCGGCAGGAACAGCTTGAAAGTGCTATCGGCAGATGAGGGCTTTGAATTCCATCGGTAGATGCACCTTGAAAAAATCGTCGGCAGATGCATCTTGAACTTCATCGGTTGAAGACTTCATTGGCAGATGCAACTTGTAAGCCATCGGCAGAAACAGCTTCAAACGCCATCGGCAGAAACAATTCTTTTCTTTGTCGTTGTGTAGCTTGAAATGTTATCAGCAGATGCATCTTAAGATTCCATCGGCAGAAGCATCTTAAAAGGCCATCGGCAGGAGCAAGTCTTGAGCTTCATTGGCATGAGCAACTTGAGCTTCATCGGCAGAAGCACGTCTTGTACTCTATCGGCAGATGCCTTGTACACTCAACCAATATTATTAGACACTAAAATACCCTTTTCAAGGGTATTTCCAAAGGATTAAAAAACAAATGTATAATTCAATATTCTCATTCAACATAATCAAATTATTTAATTATCATTCAAATACATCATCAAAAACATATTTAGACTTAAACTCTATTTAAGTCAACAATCTCCCCCTTTTTGATGATGACAAAATATTAATTTGATTAAGTCACTCTCCCCCATAATCCTATCTCCCCCATAGCAAATGCATATATTCTAAAAACAAACACGGAGCAACCAGAGTTTCACAACCATGCATATATCGAGATTTTGTTTCAGAATGCCAAAAACATAGTAACTGAAACATGCATATTATCCAACATAGTAACTGAAACATGCATATTATCCAACAATCAAATATAAATTCTCCCCCATTGACATTATCAAAAAAACAATCAGAGTGACAACAGAAAGAATGGATTCAACACAGGTCAGAAAAAAAATCAGAGTAATTGCTTGAGAGAATCAAGAAAGGTGTATACATGAAATCAAGTCTTTTATTTAAAGAAAGCTACAAAATGTGACCAAAAAGCTTGGCTAATCCAAGCAGGCACTTCACAGTTTGAATTAAGATAAGCATCTACAAGTGCTGGAAATGAGTGAATATCTACAGAGAGAGGGGGCTGATAAGGCACGAGTGCTAGGCATGGAGTAGTCGCTGGCTGAGGTGTAGCAGATGGAGAGGGGCCTTGATACACCACCATGTCCATACATGGAGGAGTGTCGACAGGAGGAGCAGCAGTAGACGCATCAGGAGGAGAGAATGCAAATTCAGTCTCCTGAAGATCCAGCGTCGTGAAACGCACATCTTCATAAACTGCAGGCCGGGAAAAGGGAAGAAAAAAATCTTCAAAACAAGCCTCAGGAACACTGACTGAGCTAGATGGTTCGGGTTCAGGGACAGGTTTCAAGGCATCAACTGAAGATCGGAAAGAGTCAAGTTCCCTGACAACCATACGCCTATCAGCATCCACTTTCAGAGACAACAAACCAAGACCGGTATCTAAATCCTTGCTCATGTCATTTCGAGTCTTGGCTAGCTTGGCATCAAGGGATTGTTCAATCCTACTTTCAAGGGAACTGAGAGCAGTCTCAAGGCGGGCAATGGAAGACTGCAGATCAGAGAATTTTTCCTCACTTATGTAAGCTCTCCTTTGATATGTCTTTAGAGGTGCAGGAGGAGCTGATGGAATTGGTGAGGAGACTTGAACTAGTAGAGTAGTTAAAGTTAGTGGAGCTGGTTGGACTGGAGAGGGTGGTGGAACAGGGAAGGAGAGTTGAACTGGTGAAGAGGGTTGAACTGGCGAAGAGGGTTGGACTGGCGAAGAAGGTGGGACTGGTGAAGAGAGTTGGACTGGAGGAAGTAGTTGGACTGATGGAGAAGGTTTGAGTGGAGGAGAGGGTTGGACTGGTGAAGGAGGACTTGGAGGAAGTAGAATTTGCAAAATGTGTGCATGTGGAGGAGATGGAGGATTCACAGGAATAGGAAGAGGTACAAAAGAGGGAGCAGAGATGGCCTCTGAGGCATGAACTCTTGAAGAAGGTGCAAGACGCCTTCGCACTAGAGAAGGAGGTATGAAGCTAGAAGCCTGTGATTGAGAGGGGGAATTAACAAAAGCTGGTATTTCAGAGTCATCCCCGCCTTCAGCAGTTGATTCCTCTGGCAAAATAAGTGTTCTCTTTCCTTTTCTGGCAACTGCTGTTTTAACAGGATTAATCTTAGAAGAATCCAAGACAAGCGCCCCTATCCTTGTTCTCTTTATTCCCATTTTGTTCAGTGTGGTTTTGGAATAATAATTGGAGGGTTTAAGACGGACAGGATCTTCATCCTCTGGAAATACAACCTCAAGCTGAGCAAAGATCTTCATTAAGAGCAGGTTGTACGGAAAAGATGTAGCCCTGGATGATACTGCCTGAATCATCCTTCGAACAACCACATAGCCAAGATTGAAGGGGGTCTTGAGGTAAATTGCAAACAGAACAAAAAGCTCCATTGCACTTACTTCATCATGATGACCACCCTTTGGAACAATATTGTACCCTATCATCTGATGAAATAATCTGGCCCTTGCGGTCAGATGTTTCCCTTTTAATTGATCAGGGGTTTGGTTGGGATCCAAAGCAATGTTCTTTAAAAAATCTTGACCCTCAGCAGTACCAAAGAAAGGGGGCTCAGTGCCAGACACAAACTTGTAAGGGCAGCTATCTAAATGCGGGACCTTCAGAAGAGCATTGATAAACTGAGATGTAATCTCTATGTGCTTGTTATACACATAGCTCCTAATAATGGATAAATCAGAAGTGAAAACCATATTGGCATAGAACATCCTAATTGCTTCCGGGTAATAATAAGAATCTACATCAAACAGTCCTATCAACCCGAGGTCCGTCAAGGGTTTGACAATATTCAGGCCAGCTAAGTCGTCAAAGTAAATACCTCGACTGGGAATTAGAGACTTATGCTTATAATCGTCATGGTACCGTAGCTCAGCAGCTTTAGTGAGGAAAAACAGAGATGGAAAATCATTTGCTCGTGGAATCTCACGAGGAGGTCGAGCTGTGACTTTGGCCTTCTTCTTGGCCGGTTGTGGAACTGCGCGAGATGATGAAGACATTGACGAGGATGAAAAACCTAGAGAGAGCGAGAGAGGTTTCTGGCTGAAGGCTTTCTGAAAGAGCGCGAAAAAGTGAAGCGTCTTTGAAAAGAAGCAGAGTTTAAATGAGAAAGGGCATCACCCGACGAGATGAAGTCACACGTGTAAGACAGGTTAACCCGATGGGTCACACGTGTCGGTAGATCAAGGATGCAAATGCATCTTCCGATGCCTATAGAAAAACACAGCATCTACCGATGCCTTCCGATAGACATGCATCTTTCGATGCCTACAGAAAAGCACAGCATCTATCGATGCCTTCCGATAGACATGCATCTTCCGATGCCTAGTGAACACCCAGCATTTACCGATGCCATTACAGAAGGAAATGCTCTAACACTCAGGAATTTCCAACAGAGGGATAAACTTAGTTTTTCTCAACCCGAATGAGGCCTAGCCTTATTCTAACACTGTTGAATGTCTTTTCATCCAAAGGCTTGGTAAAGATGTCGGCCAATTGATCAATAGAATTGACAAATTCTAAAGATATATCACCTCTTTGAACATGATCACGGATGAAGTGATATCTTACATCAATATGTTTGGTTCTAGAATGCTGAATAGGATTTTTAGAAATGTTGATAACACTGGTGTTATCACACCGAATAGGAATCCTATCATAAAACAGATTATAGTCTTCTAAGGTCTGTTTCATCCATAACATTTGTGCACAGCAACTGCCAGCAGCAATATATTCACTTTCTGCAGTTGATAATGCAACAGAGTTCTGTTTCTTAGAATACCAGGAAACTAAAGATTCACCAAGGAATTGACATGTTCCACTGGTGCTTTTCCTATCAACTAGACTACCAGCATAGTCAGAATCTGAATATCCTATCAGATCAAAGGATGTGCCCTTTGGATACCATAATCCTAAATCATGAGTCCCACTTAAATATTTGAAAATTCTTTTGACAGCAGATAAGTGAGATTCCTTAGGGGCAGCCTGAAATCTAGCACATAAACAAACACTAAATAGAATATCTGGCCTACTTGCAGTCAGATATAACAGTGAACCAATCATACCACGATATTTCTTGATATCCACACTTATACCATTTTCATCCTTGTCCAATTTTGTGGTGGTACTCATGGGAGTTCTAGAGGATTTGACAGACTCTAAACCAAATTTCTTAAGGAGTTCCTTAATGTACTTCTCTTGACAGAAGAAAATTCCATCAGGAGTTTGATTAATCTGGAATCCTAAGAAGAATTTTAACTCCCCCATCATACTTATTTCAAATTCACTTTGCATGAGGGAGGAAAATTCATTACACATATTGACATTAGATGATCCAAAAATAATGTCATCAACATAGATTTGCACTAACAGAATGTCATTACCCTTTTGCATGGTAAATAGAGTTGAGTCGGTGTTACCCCTTTTGAAATTCCTTTCCACAAGGAAGTTCTTCAACCTATCATACTAAGCTCTAGGAGCCTGTTTAAGACCATAGAGAGCTTTCTTTAACTTATAGACATGGTCGGGTTTGTCAAAAGCTTCAAAACCTAAGGGCTGCTCAACATAAACTTCTTCTGTAATATAACCATTTAAGAATGCACTCTTTACATCCATTTGAAAGAGTGTGAAGTTTTTGAAGCAAGCAAAAGCTAGGAGCATCCTAATTGACTCTAATCTAGCTAAAGGGGCAAAGGATTCTTCAAAATCAATACCCTCTTCTTGAGAGTATCCCTTAGCAACAAGTCTAGCTTTATTTCTAATAACAATCCCATTTTCATCTAATTTATTCTTGAAAACCCATTTAGTTCCAATAATGGGATGATCCTTAGGCCTTGGAACAAGTTCCCATACCTTGCTCCTTTCAAATTGATTTAGCTCCTCTTGTATAGCTAAAATCCAATACTCATCATTCTCGGCCTCTTCGAATTTCTTAGGCTCTACTTGAGAAATAAATGCCACATTGGCACAGAGATTTCTAAGAGAAGCTCTAGTCTTGACTCCTAAAGAAGGATCACCTAAAATTTCATCTATTTGATGGTCTTTGACATACTTCCAATCTCTAGGAAGAGCAGAATTTTCATTCTTGACATGAACAATATCTAGAGGAGAGGAGGAAGGTTCTAGGGATTTTTCTACTTGGGGAGGATCACTAGGCTTTTCTAAGGAAAGAGAATCAAGTTGATTATCCAAACAATCATCCTCATCCACATTGATTGTGGGTTGAGGGGATTCATCAAAGTTAACATGGACTGACTCCTCTACAACTAGAGTTCTCCTACTGAATACTCTATAAGCTTTGCTGGAAAGGGAATAACCCAGAAAAATTCCAAGATCTGATTTGGAATCGAATTTTCCTAGGTTATCCTTAGTGTTTAGAATGAAGCATTTGCTTCCAAAAGCTCTAAAATACTTGACAGAAGGGATTTTACCATTCCAAAGCTCATAGGGTGTTTTCTCAAGAATAGGTTTTATGGAGACCCGATTAAGCACATAACAAGCTGTTGACACAGCTTCTGCCCAGAAATATTTTGGAAGGGAATTCTCATTAAGCATAGTCCGAGCTAGCTCTTGGAGAGACCTATTTTTCCTCTCAACAACACCATTTTGCTGAGGGGTCCTAGGAGAAGAGAAATTGTGCTCAATTCCATACTTGAGACACAAGAGTTCAAATTTCTCATTTTCAAATTCTCCACCATGATCACTACGAATAGCAACTATGGTGAGCTCCTTTTCATTTTGAACTTTTTTCCTAAAACTAGAAAAGGTGTCAAAAATCTCATCCTTAGACTTTAGAAAGTGAACCCAGGTAAATCTAGAAAAATCATCAACAATGACAAATGCATAGAATTTTCCTCCTAAGCAATATTTGAAGGACCGAAGAGGTCCATGTGAAGAAGTTGGAGAGGCTTAGAAGTAGAAATTGCATTCTTAGATGCAAAAGAACTTTTGATCTGTTTGCCCATTTGGCAGGCTTCACAGACCTTATCCTTTTTAAAGGATATCTTAGGGATTCCTCTAACTAAGTTCTCCTTAGTAATCTTAGCTAAGGTATCCATCCCTACGTGTCCTAATCTCCTATGCCAAATCCAAAAATCATGGGAAGAATTCACAGCAAAACATTTTTCATCAGACACAGCAATATCATCTAAGTCAATAATATAAATATTATCTTTCCTATAGCCAGAAAACAGAACTTTGCCATTTGAAGCATCTTCAATTATGCAAGAGTCTAACTTAAAAATTACTTTATATCCTTTATCACATAACTGGCTAATACTAAGTAAATTATGCTTTAATCCATCAACTAATAAAACATTCTCAATAATAAGATTAATGTTGTTACCTATGTTGCTAATGCCAACAATTTTGCTTTTTTGGTTTCCACCAAAAGTGACACTTCCTTTCTTCTTGTTGACAACTGCAAACTTGGTTGAGTCTCCTGTCATATGCCTCGAACATCCACTGTCGAGGTACCATTGGTTTTTCCCAGGAGAACAGTCAACCTGCAAAACAGAGATCAGGTTGTCTGCTTAGGTACCCAAATCTTTTGGGTCCTAGTGTTAGTTTTGGTTCCTTTGGGAACCCATTGCAGCTTACTACCATTTTTCATATTATGTGTTTTTAAAGGACCTATGAAGGACTTATGTCCTACTTAATTACAAGTATGGCAAGTAGTCGGTTTGACAAAGAAATTCTTAAACACTTTTCTCTTATTGAATTTGTCATAGCCTAAACCTGCTTTATCATGAGTAGCTCTATGATTCCCTATTAGCAATGTTAAGTTCTTGCTACCATTTGAAAACCAAAGAACAAGTTTATTCAAAGATTCATTTGTCTTCTTTAGTTCAGAAATTTCTTTTTCATGCAGGTTCACTTCTTTAGCATGCTTCTCAATTAAACTTGCATTTTCCTTTTTCAGTGTATTGTATTTAGCCTTTAGCATGCCAAACTGTTTAACCAAATCGTTAAAGGCATCAACCATATCCCCATCATCATCAGACTCACTCTCACAGGAAGAAATGCTTACCTCATTATCGTGAGCCATGAAGCAGAGGTTGGCTACTTCCTCGTCTTCTGAAGAGGATGTGTCATCTTCACTGTCATCCCAAGTGGTCTTCATAGCCCTCTTCTTAAATTTCTTGGGATTCTTCTTGGACTGTGGACAATCTGCCTTCATGTGGCCAGGCTTTCCACATCCAAAACAAGTAATTTCCTTCTCCTTGTGAGATTTCTCCCCCTTTGGAAATCTCCTTCCTTGCATTCTTTTTCTTTGGAGGAATTTGCTTAACCTCCTTGTAATGAGAGCGATATCCTCATCATCATCTTCTTCTTCTTCTTCCTCAGACAGATCTTGTTTACTTGAGGAAGCTTTCATTGCAATATCTTTTCTTTTTGTAGCCTCTCTCTCCTTGAGACCTTCCTTCTCGTTTGACCTCATCGTGATCTCATGTGTCATGAGAGATCCAAGAAGTTCCTCAAGTTTTAGAATCTTGAGATCTTTTGCTTCCTGTATGGCAGTCACCTTTGGCTGCCAGCTTCTTGGAAGACATCTAAGAATCTTCCTGACCTGTTCTTCACAAGAATATGATTTACCTAGAGCTTTTAAGCCATTGGTAATGTTAGTAAACCTTGTAAACATAGAAGATATAGATTCATCTTTTGGCATAGAAAATAACTCATACTCATGTACAAGCATATTCAATTTACTCTCTTTTACCTGGTTTGTTCCCTCGTGGGTAACCTCTAATAAGTGCCAAATTTCTTGCGCACTTTCACACCCTTGTATCCTATTGAATTCATCTCTATTTAAGGCACAATACAGGGTGTTTATCGCCTTAGCATTAAGGCTTAGATTTCTCTTATCTGACTCAGTTAGATCAGTGGAAATCTTAGGAACACTTTGGCCATCTACAGTTTTCATGGCTTTAAATGGACCATATTCTATAATGTTCCATAGCTCATAGTCCATGGCTTGAATGAATATCTTCATTCTTGCTTTCCAGTAAACATAATCACTCCCATCAAAGAAGGGAGGCCTATTTGTAGCTTGACCTTCTCTGTGTGTGGAGTTAGTGTTGAATGCCATTGCCATTGTAAATAAATCACACAATGATTAAAAGACAGCTTAGACAATGATTAACCCGCTCTGATACCAATTGTAGGATCGAGATTTGTCTAAGAGGGGGGTGAATTAGACTTTTTAAAACTTAAATTAATAATCTATATAATTTCTCTCGTGATTTGAACTTATTAGCTAACAGCAGACAAACAAATAAAGTAAAGAGTGAGAGAGAAATTAACACAAGAGTTTTAACGTGGTTCGGCTCAACCCAGCCTACATCCACGCTTCAAGGTTCACCCCTTGAAGATCCTTAACCTTCTCCTCGAGAATAACCAGATCGGAATTTCGGGCTCCGATCAACTGCCTTTACAATTTAGGATTATACTTCACGGGCGATAATCCACAGCCTTTACAGATTTTGAATGAGTAAAAATATCAGCTCAAACTACACTCTCACAATAATTGAATCTCAAGTTAAATCGAGAGGGTAGAAAGATAATACAGAGTATGATAATTTCGCTAGCTAAGGCTCAGGAATTCAGATTGCAAAAATTGTATCTTTGTGCTCTAACCTCGGCTTAAATACTCTGTTTTCAGAATCGGCTTGACTTCAATGCTCCTTATCCAATAATAGAAACTTTATTACTGTTGGAGCAGCTTTCGTACAATTTTAGGTAGTCGTTGCCGTCTGTAGTTGCAAGTCGTCGTCGCCATTAAAGATCTGGAGTTAATGCTGAAAACGACGTCACTGTAGCTTCGCGGCCATTTTAAAATCTGGCGGAAGATCACCGGTTTAAACAGCTTCAAAATAGATCGCCACGTCATCGGCATGAGTTGCTCTAAAGGTCCATCGGCATATGTATCTTTAGCGCCATTGGTAGATGCAACACGAATAAGCTATCGGCACGAGCAAGCTTTGAACTTCATCAGCAGATGCATCTTGTAAATTCATCGGCAGATGTATTCTGGAAAAGTCATCAGCATATGCACCTTGAAAGTTCACCGGCAGGAACAGCTTGAAAGTGCTATCGGCAGATGAGGGCTTTGAATTCCATCGGTAGATGCACCTTGAAAAAATCGTCGGCAGATGCATCTTGAACTTCATCGGTTTAAGACTTCATCGGCAGATGCAACTTGTAAGCCATCGGCATGAACGTCTTCAAAGGCTCCATCGGTATGAATTGCTTCAAACGCCATCGGCAGAAGCAGCTTCAAACGCCATCGGCAGAAACAGCTTCAAACGCCATCGGCAGAAACAATTCTTTTCTTTGTCGTTGTGTAGCTTGAAATGTTATCGGCAGATGCATCTTAAGATTCCATCGGCAGAAGGATCTTGAAAGGCCATCGGCAGGAGCAAGTCTTGAGCTTCATCGGCCTGAGCAACTTGAGCTTCATCGGCAGAAGCACGTCTTGTACTCTATCGGCAGATGCCTTGTACACTCAACCAATATTATTAGACACTAAAATACCCTTTTCAAGGGTATTTCCAAAGGATTAAAAAACAAATGTATAATTCAATATTCTCATTCAACATAATCAAATTATTTAATTATCATTCAAATACATCATCAAAAACATATTTAGACTTAAACTCTATTTAAGTCAACAAGAATTTCGTCATTACCAAAGACGAATTCACAGCAAAGGAAAAATGATTCTTTTCTTTCCTTCTCCTGTTAGCTCTAAAAAGAGCAAAGAGAGAAGGAGGAAGCTAAGTGTGATGACCCGAATATGCACGTATGGGTACGATGGCTGCACGAACCGGAACCCGGATGGCGGTACGTCCGCGCCGGCGAACAGGAAGGTGACAGGTCGTAAAAAGGGGGTCGTCACAATCCCACATCGCTTGGTGTAGTATGTGGAAATGAAACATATATAAAGAGACTCTTCCAACATAGCAAGACGCGTTTTGGAGCACAATTGGCAACGGATCCCATAAGAACTTCGAAGTTAAAAGTGCTTCGGCGAGAGTAGTACCAGGTTGGGCGACCTTCCGGGAAGTTCTCGCCAAACAAAGCCGTGAGGGGAGGATATTGGGTTGCGGCCCAATCCCCAGAGCGGACAATCTCTTGCTGGGAATGAGGGTCGTTACAAATGGTATCAGAGCCTGTACCCAATCGGAAATGTGGCCAACGAGGACGTTGGGCCCCCGAGGGGGGGTGATTGTGATGACCCGAATATGCACGTATGGGTACGATGGCTGCACGAACCGGAACCCGGATGGCGGTACGTCCGCGCGGGCGAACCGGAAGGTGACAGGTCGTAAAAAGGGGGTCGTCACAATCCCACATCGCTTGGTGAAGTATGTAGAAATGAAACATATGTAAAGAGACCCTTCCAACATAGCAAGACGCGTTTTGGAGCACAATTGGCAACGGATCCCATAAGAACTCTGAAGTTAAAAGTGCTTCGGCGAGAGTAGTACCAGGTTGGGTGACCTTCCTGGAAGTTCTCGCCAAACAAAGCCGTGAGGGGAGGATATTGGATTGCGGCCCAATCCCTAGAGCGGACAATATCTTGCTGAGAATAGGGGTCGTTACACTAAGAGCTTCACCAAGCATTCATCGACTTGGGAGCAATGTTGGTGACGCCTTCAGGAGCAAAGCTCTGGCTGAACACCAAGAACGCTTCAGCGTCTCTCAAAGATGAAGAAAACTTCACTATGTTTCCAAAGATTCGTATATTAACTGACTAAACTGATACAATACTACAAGAGAAGCTTAAATAAGCATCGGAGAAGAAAGTCAGAGCTTTCTGGCGAAGCAGGCTGAAGAAGAAGCAGATGACCGTTGGGAAGTAACCGTTGGAGGTGAACCGGATTTGGTGAACTGAACCTGTTGGATGAACCGGTCGAAGGCGGTTGCTGTGGTTCCCCTGCACGCGCGCTGTCTGTCGGATGCTGCCTGGTGTGCGCGTTGGCACTTGCTGGGTAGCGCTGCTGCTGGCGCTTGCTGGTGAGCGCTGCTGCTGGCGCTGGCTGGCGTGCGCGTTGGGGCTCGCTGGTGCGCGTCCTGGTGTGCGCGCGCCGTTGCAGCGATGCGTGCCCTGGTGTGCACGTCTCTCACTGTGCGGCTGCGCCTTGGTGATCCGAGCGCTGCTGCCATCCCGTGCGCGCGTTGTCTTGTCTTGTGCGCGTGATTTGCTGCTCGGTTATTGACTGTTCGACGAAATGTCTAAAAAAAACAGCTTCTTGCTCCTTGGCTTTAACCTTTCCAAGCCTTTTGGAAGACTATTATAAACATACATTCTAAAAGAAACAAGATTAAAGTTTGCCAATTAACAAAGTTTTAAACGAAACTAAAGTTTTTCTAAAATATACAAATTAAATACAAAGTTTAGTTATATAATTTGAAATAAAGGAAAACAAATTTTTTTTTCATTGATTTCTTTCCAAGCCTTAAAAAATCTTTCACCTACAAAATTCCACAAGCTCATTAGATAGAAAATAGATAAATATTTATCTTGGCTTGTGCTAAACGGATCGGGGTCGTAGGCATATCAGTCCCTGTCCGTAAAATCCTAAACTTTATCATGGTGTTTTATATGGCATTGGTAATTTCTTGGTATCGTTGTTTTCATTACATTGCATACGACATGATATGCACAAAGACCGTGAATATTGTTATTTTATTTCAGATTTTAACTTGTTATAAAATTGTCAAACTAAACATGAAAACTGGAAATAAAATTTGTCCTTAACTTGTTTTTCTGACTGTTCATCTGTCGACTCAAGAGTAGGCTTGACGAACGGATTTCTCAAATTTAATATTTTTCCTAAAATTTTATATTTCCTTCAAATGTTAGATTTTAATTTTGGAAATAATAAACTTTGGATTTAAATTTTTCAGTCGGCACTTTTTAGTTGAATTATATTATTATTATATCTGGATGTCATTAAATTATAATAAATCATAAAGTGTTAAAAAATCACAAAATTTTTTAGATTATCTTTTCGTGATGTGAACTTATCGTAAAAATTTAAAAAAAAAATCTAATATCGTTTAATTTGTTTTTAAGAACAGGGTCACGACACTCGGATCTTTCAATATAATTATTTAAACAATAGGGCACAAATCATTAGAACTCGTAAATTACCGACTACCACAACTATATTCTATCTTTATTTTAAATTTATTTATACACTTTTTTTTTTTTTTTTCTAAAACGCAGGGAACCCTTTGATTCAAATTGAGTTTTCGCTGCGACTCGAACTCAGTGGAAGTGAAAGTTTGGGCTATGAAGACGGAGAGTAGGGGAAGAAATGTCGTGAAAAGGAAAGAGGAAGGAAGGTGAATTATGTCAAAGATGGCAAGGAATTACCTGTGAAAAAAAGGTGCCTACTCTTCTGGATATTCAAAATACCTTTTGTTTTCTTTTATTTTCTCGTAAGAAAGATTGATTATTGTTGTGGATTTTGCATATATGTGATAGTTTTTTCATTTGAGTAGGGTTTAAGATTTTTTTGTTTTTCCGCTGCTCTATGAAATGGTTGCTTGAGAAATTACCCAAAACCAACCAAAAATAATTCAAAGGAAGCTTACATGGAAGAACAAATAAAATATGGAAGAACATTTAATCGATAATACTCAGTACCCTATTTGATCAGGGTGAACCAGAAACATAAAATTTGCAGAAATGGAGGTTCAAGAAAAGGGATGGAAGGAAATGATTCTCCAGAAGAGGAATCTCACACTGATATTTACATATAAATGCACACAAGCTCTCAAACCATATTCTTGTATATTTTAATTCATCTCCTAGAAGCCTTTTTTTTTTTATCATTCCTGAAATAAAATGCCCTCGGATTCAACTTCAAACACCTTTTCAAAATTATACTACACCATTTGAATTTTATGATTTTAATTTTCTATATAAATGCATAGCAAGCTCTTATACGATATTCTGGTATATTTGAGTTCTTATTTGAGAATTTACTTGTTTAACGATTGAAGAAATTTGAGTTCAATGACCCAAATCTCTTGTTATAAAGGCCAATTCCACATCTTAATAGAAATGCCCGTCCAGGGGAAAAAAGGAAAGTAAACTACTCTTTTTTCTTCACCTGTTATAATTTTATTAATACTGGGTTATATAAGGTGTTTGATGAAATGCTATATGATGCTCTCTTAATAATCTAGATTTAGATCTTCTATGATTCATGGCACAAAATAATTTTTCTAAACTCCTTCCCTTGAAGATTCAGCAACACCATCTTCAAAACATGTGAGAAAGTGAAATTTTTTTGGCCAGATTTTCTTCTTCAATACATACACTCTTCCAAACTGTCAAACATTTATAAAAAATATTTTGGTGATGATAACGACAAGCTTCTTTTATATATAAAAAAAATAAATATTTTGGTTATGAAATTTCTTAGCAAAGGATAGGAACATGGTTTATTTATATGGGGAGGGTTCTGATGATTTGGCAACAACAACTTGGCGAAGAAGGAAGTGAAGTAACATTGTTCAATTTTGGCCCGATTTCAGCATGTCAATGTATATGTGACCTCTGTTTGAGAGGCTGGGAAGGGTTATTTAGCAAAGAAGGATGAGGGAAGAAGGGAGTTATTGACGTGAACAGATTCTGTAATTTTCTCTCCTCTCTGGTTTTCTCCTTTTTCTCTTCCTTCCTCTTCCCTTTGATTTTTCTTCTCTATCGTTCTCCTTCTTCTTTCCTCAGCATTTAGGTATATATTGAGATGTTATATTGAAATGGAATTGTATTTTGAATTCTCCTTCCCTCCTTTTTTCTTTCCTCAGCATTTAGGTATATATTGAGATGTTATATTGAAATGGAATTGTATTTTGAATTTCACCTTCTTCATCTTTAAGTGATTTTCTTCTTTAGTATCTTCAACCATAACAGGTTAAAGAATAGAAGTTGTATGAAGCTTTCATTATTTTTCACAGACCTACATTTTCATATTTTCTTTCGTTGCTGCTTTTTTTTTTTTCTTTCTAATAAATCTTTATTCTTTGAGTAGATTTGATAAAAAAAAATTTGCTATACTTTTCTTAACATCCATAAGCTGCTAGATTTGCTGCTTGCTTTATTATTTTTGCTAATATGAAAATGTGACTTTGTAGACAATTCCTTTGAACCACAATTTTGTTAACTTATTCCATGAAAATTGTGTTGTTAGACTTCTAGGGTAATAGCTTAAAATCAATGTTGTTTGTTTCCTTGATTGTTTTTGCACTCCGACAGGATCTGTGTTGCTATGCTTGGTTTACTGCGAGAGAAATGAATTATTTATTTGGTTGAATGTTTTTCTGACGGTTACCATTTTCCTTTAGCATTTATTTATTTTATTTTATATAATTCACATATTTATCTGTTCTCAAAATCGGTAGTGGGATTCGTAAAATGCCTGTCGTGACAATTCTCTCTTTTGACAGATCAGATCAGTTCAACAGGCATGTCACTGACCATGGAACATGTATTTTTCTTTCAACATTGCTCTTGCGTCCATTACAGAAAAGCCGAGGCGAGTAGTAGTTGAACAATTTTTTTTTTCTCTGGCAGTGGAATATTCTATGTGATCACGTCGAAGAAATCGCCAAGACAGTTTGTGAGAACTCTTAGATGATGATTTAGTTGACGATGATGATGATGTTGAATGTTCATGTTCAGTGTCTTACACTGGAGAAAAACGAAAAAGAAAGCAAAAGATTTTGGCATGTCAACTCTTAGGTTTGCCAAACATATGGTGGCAGACCTCTTTGTTTCTGATTCGTCTTCCTTTGCTAGATTCTTGGACACTTGCATTAGGTCAAAGTCTGTGCGCAATATCCGCCGAGTACATGCCTGTATCGCCACATCTGTGTTTTCCACAGAAATTTTCATCCAGAATAAGCTCATTGATGGTTATGGAAAATGTGGATATTTGGAAGAGGCACGCAAGGTGTTTGATAAAATGTCTGAGAGAAATGTTTTCTCTTGGAACTCACTCATTTCTGCACTTACCAAGGTGGGGTTTCTCGAGGAAGCTGATAGAACATTTCAATCAATTCCCGAGCCAGATCAATGCTCATGGAATTCAATGATATCTGGGTTTGCACAACACAATTATAATTATGAAGCTCTTGTTTATTTTGTTAGAATGCACAGAAATGATTTTGTGATGAATCAATTTTCGTTCGGTAGCGCACTTAGTGCATGTGCAGGATTGAAATATTTGAAAATGGGTTGTCAAATCCACAGCTTAATATCAAAGTCATCTGATTCATCTAATGTATATATTGGCTCTGCTCTGATTGATATGTATTCTAAAAGTAGAGATGTAGTCTTTGCTCAAAGAGTCTTTGATGGAATGACTGTACGAAATAGAGTCTCTTGGAATTGCATGATTACATGTTATGAGCAATGCGGTCCTGCTGATGTAGCTTTACGAGTTTTTGTTGAGATGATGGATTGTGGGTTTAAGCCAGACGAAGTCACTCTAGCTAGTGTAGTTAGCGCTTGTGCAACCTTGTCGATGGTAAAAGAAGGCGCCCAAGTTCATGCTCGAGTCGTGAAATGTGACAAATTGAGAGATGATCTGATCTTAAGCAATGCATTAGTCGATATGTATGCGAAGGGTAAGAAACTTGACAAAGCTAGATTGGTATTTGATAGAATGCCAGTTAGGAATGTTGTCTCGGAAACCTCTATGGTGAGTGGGTATGCAAAGGGAACAAGCATAAAGGCTGCAAGATTAATGTTCATGAAGATGGCAGAGAGAAATGCAGTTTCTTGGAATGCGCTAATTGCAGGGTACACCCAAAATGGGGAGAATGAGGAGGCACTTCTCCTCTTCCGACTCCTTAAGAAGGAGTGTGTTTGGCCGACTCACTACACATTTGGCAATCTTCTAAATGCTTGTGCAAATCTAGCTGACCTGCGGCTCGGCAAGCAGGCTCACTCTCATGTTTTTAAGCATGGATTGTGGTTTCAGTATGGAGAAGACTCGGATATCTTTGTGGGTAATTCTCTGATTGACATGTACATGAAATGTGGGTCAGTCGAAGAAGGGCTCAAAGTCTTCGAAAAAATGACGGAAAAAGATTGTGTCTCTTGGAACGCAATAATCGTAGGGTATGCACAAAACGGTTACGGCAACCAAGCTCTCGAGGTTTTTTGCAAAATGCTAGAATTTGGCGAGAAACCAGACCACGTAACCATGATTGGCGTTCTAAGTGCTTGTAGCCATGCAGGACTACTTGATGAGGGGCGTCATTATTTTCGTTCAATGAGTGTAGAACATGGCTTGATCCCATTAAAGGATCATTATACATGCATGGTCGACATGCTCGGTCGAGCTGGCTGTCTACACGAAGCAAGAGAATTGATTGAGGAAATGCCTATGTCGGCAGATTCTGCCTTGTGGGGATCCTTGCTTGCGGCTTGTAAATTACATCGTAACATTACGTTAGGGGAATACGTAGCGAAGAAGCTCTTAGATATTGATCCCGGAAATTCTGGACCTTATGTTCTCCTATCGAACATGTATGCTGAGCTCAAAAAATGGAGAGATGTAGGGAGAGTAAGAAAGCTGATGAGGCGACGAGGAGTCGTCAAGCCTCCAGGATGCAGTTGGATCGAAGTTAATGGTCTTGTGAATGTCTTTCTGGTTAAAGATAAAACACATCCTTGTAAAGAGGAAATATATTCAACTTTGGCATTTCTTTTACAGCAGATGAAACAATGTGGCTATGTCCCCCAAGGCGATGAAGCTTGTCAGGAGCGAAGCAAAGACGAAATAGCCTCATCCAACCATGACGAAATGTCGATACACACTGCCACCTGCTGACTTGTATAACTTGCCTTTTGTTATCGAAAATGTTGCGTTGTTTTAACGCTCCATGACAAAAATTTATACATCCCTTGTCTTTTCAGATAAAATGTAAAGAGGGGATACATAATCAGATTAGTATTGGTATTTGTTTCCATCAGTGTTTGTTCAAACAAGTGACTCGTTTTCTGATATCAGTTAGCTATAAACACTTCTATCATAAGTAATTGTAATTTGTTGTATGCAAGAGCACGTAGATAGATATAATGGACACGATTGTTCATTTATCTGCTCCATTTTGTTTATCCTCCTTTTATTAACTTTATGCAATTGAACCAACTATACGTAGATAGGAAAAAAATGGTAGGTTGATATAATATGAATGATTTTGCATGTGATAGTGTCATAATCGAATGCGAAATGGGAAGAGAACTGAAGAGTGAACATCGAGATTTTACATAATAAATTTTAGTGAGTAGAAAATTATGGACAGATAAAAGAAATTATTATGTCGCAATCAAAGTACAAACAAGAGTTTGTATATACTACAAGTTAATTTATACTTAAAAGTTTGGTGTGTAGGTACACCCCGTCACTTCGAAGACTAGTAAATTTTAGTGGTCTATTTATTTATTTCTTTTTTAACTTAAACATCTTCAGCTGATTTCAACTCCATTTGATTGTCAAATATGGTTGTATTGGAAAGAAAGTCGTCAACAATTAATGAAGACTTGACGATTGTTGAACAACACATATTCGAAGGTCAACATAAACCTATGAAACACATTCGAAATTAGTGTTTCCGACAGGGAAGACAACCACATCAAGCAATGGAGAAAAAATAGGATCACGAACATTACGAAACTCTAACGTGAATGGAGGTGACAATTGAGGTGGCATTTTCCCTCCTATTCGAAAAAACACTTATTTTCAGTATCAACAATTAAAAAATTAACAATAGAGACAACCATAAAAGTATAGATTATTTGTCCGACGAAGGAGACAATATTTGTGTTGATTAACGAAATCAAAGATTAAATATTCAAGAATTTAAAATGAAGATTAACTCACCTAGCTTTGATGGCCGTTTACATATCCAAGATTTCTTTACATAGTCTAATATTCTTTTTGGCTATTTAAATATCGCAAAAGAAAGCCAAATCAATCTCATATCATATAAACTAAAAAGTGGAGCTTCTGCATTTTGGGAACAACTTTAATTTAATCGTGGCAGGAAAAGTTGTGTTCGAACTTCTTATTCTTTCCTCCATATCATGAACAACTTTTATATCAATAATATCAAAACTATCATCAAGGCAATCACACAGTAAATGAATATATTGAGTAATTTTATCGTTTAAATGCCAATGTCAATTTATTTAAAATAGATGACCAACTAATAGCTCGATATTGGAAATCTCAAATTAACTATTTAAGATCAATTGTCTCTTCAATCAGTGTAGACATTGACAAATGCAGTTAATATTGCAATGAAAGTAGAATTTCAAATCAACAGGCTTACGACACGTGCACAAAATAATTTTCAACAACAAAATCTAGAGAGTTCATATGTTCTAAAAGAGTTGACAACTATTGATGGTAACGACAATAACCATAAAGATGTTAATTGAAATCAAAATTTAGAGCAAACTCACTACGGTACCTCTTGAACCCTTGTTCGAACTAAAACTCAAGGACAACCTCTCCAGCAACAACAAGTCACTAATTATCCTTTTGCGCATCTTAGTCTCAAAATGTATGTTCAATGCAATCAACTAAGTTATCTTCCAAATAATTATCCAAACAAGCGTTCAATTAACTTTCTAGAAGAAGGTAGTGGTGACGATGTGACGTGCTTCACTTCAATACACAACACAAGCACAAAGTGTTCTCGACAAAAAATAAAATATTTTAGCCGAGAAACCACCAAACTCCAAGGCACGCAAAAACTTCAGATCAACTCCAAACGACCTACAAATTTAATAGCTTCTTACCATGTATGTTAATGGACTCCCCTCCAATAATCAGAGGTTAATTCACTGTGGATGAAAAGTTATAGAGAAAAGATTGTTTGCTGGTCCGAGGAGGTAATAATAGCACCTCTCGGGATTTGGCTCCTTTTTGAAAAAGGACACTTTAACTAGTCTTGGATAAGAGTTGAAATACAACCTTGTTGGTGATTCTCTAAGACAAGGAAGGGAGGAGAAATGTTGTAATAGAAATGACACCACTTTGGCTCTCACAATAATGGATACCCCAAGAACTAACCTAATTATCTCTAATGTAACTCATCGAAGAAGAAAGTTATTTTGCTTCAACAAGCTGAAAGCTTATACAATTTTTTCATTTTCAAAAAGTCCCAAAGGGAGGCTAAAAAGATGGCTTAAATATCATGTCTCTTTTTTACAAATTAGGGTTTAGCAACTAGTAAAAAGAGAGGCTCAAAAAAGAGGGGTACTTGGCCATATGGCTTAGCCGAATACACCTTGGTTTTGTCATTTTGGGCACATTCCTTCTCTCTCCAATGGTCACTTTCAAGTGGTCCCTCTTCTTTTAAAATGAAGCCAATATTCCCTCCATTACATGTTCAGCCATTTCATGCCACCTATTACATAAAAATGTTCAAGTCTTTAAAGGAAATAAAAACAAACTCAAGCTACATTAACTGTCACAAGAAAGACAAATTCCTTCTTCCATTTTTGGAGTGGCCGAGGGCTGCTCCCATGTTAGCAAGTGGAAAAACTTCTTCATGTCTAGTGCACTTAGCTCCAACCTCAAGTCTTCAAATGATGTTTCACTTACAAAAAGAGCACACTCATTAGTTAAAGACTCGACCAAGGATTTAGATCGCGATCGAGTGATGGCTCCTTTTGGCACGTCATCTTCCTCGAGTGATTGAAGATTTGACCTCAAATCTGAATGTGCTTCTTCTCCTAGCTCGGTCACTTCCTCAATGTACGGGGATAATTCTTGTACATTGAACGTGGCGGATACTTCGTATTCTCTCGGTAATTCAAGCTTGTATGCATTGTTGTTGATCATTTCCACTACCTTGAATGGTCCATCGGCTCCAGGGAGAAGTTTGGATTTTCTGTGGTTAGGAAACCTCTCATTCCTCAAATGCAGCCATACTAGATTGCCCTCCTTGAAGATGATTTCTTTTCAACCCCTCAAATGCAGCCATACTAGATTGCCCTCCTTGAAGATGACTTCTTTCCTACCGCGGTTGGCATGTTTGGCGTAGGTCTCATTCTTCTTTTGAATATTTTTTCTAACCTTCTCATGTAAAATCTTCACTTGTTCGGCTTTACTTGCTCCACTAGGATTGACCATATCTTTCGTGGGTAAAGGAATAAGGTGTAGTGGTGTGAGGAGGTTATAGTCGTAAACTACCTCAAAAGGGGTCATTTGAGTAAAGTTGTGCACACTTCGGTTATAAGCAAATTCAATGTATGGAAGTTGTAAGTCCCAATTTGTGACGACCCTAACACTGTACCCTTATTTTTTCGTATTATTTTTTTTTATCTTTATATCCTAAATAAATCTCGTACGTGTGAGTGGAAATAAAACTTTTAAAGTCGGAATCGAAATCGAAATCGAAATCGGTGAAATCTATGTTTATAAACCATTTAACGTAATTTAAAACAAATATAAAACAAATTTTAAAACAATTAAAAACTACAAACCAATCGGTCAGTGAAGGGAGGGATAAAATGGACTTTTGTCCCTGAAAAATGAGGGGCGATCGATCGCCACCACCAAAAATTGGAGGGGCGAACGATCGCCCCTCCTTGTGGCGAACAATCGCCACGCTCCCTGGATTTCTCCAGGGAGTGCGACCAGTCTTGGCGATTGATCGCCCCTCTTGGCGATCAGTCGCCAAGTGTTCTGCCTCCCTTCCCCTTCTTTTCTTTTTCCTTCCCCTTGTCTTCTTTCTTTTCTTTCCTCCCTTGCACGATATACCTACAAACACCTAACACTCCCCTCACCATTTCATCACACTCCTCATACATTTTCAAAATACAATTTAACATAAAACCCCAAATACTCGTATCTCCTCCATAACCCGATTTAAACCGACTCGAAACACGTTTAGAACAAAATATATTTTCATGAAAACGAACTGCATGGATATGTTTAAAAACTGAACATATCCCTATTATCAAACATTTTACAAAACAAGTTTCTAAAACGTTTAAAAACTTCAGAACGTAAACCTATCAACTAATCAGAACCAAACATCCTAAAATGTTCTAACTATACAATTTTCCTACTATCTAACTACCGTGTCCCAAAATACCTTTACATGATTCCCCACGGGTCAAAACTCACCGACTGCCCAGCGCACTCCCACAGACCATCCTCCTTCAATCTGTACGATCGTCTGGTAGAGGGAAATCCTCCTCACCTGGATTTATGTCACCTACACCATAAAGACACCTATGAAATAAAAATCTCAGTAAGCTCTACGTAAATGCTAATGCATGATCATGTATGCTTAATGCTTATGAAAACCGTCCATGTCAATGCATATATCAGTACGTGTCAGTCTATGGATATCGGAAATGCTCGACAGATGGATAGGGCACGTCCAGCGGTTAGACAACCCACACCATCTGAAGGGAAGAAAACCCGCTCACCATGGAACGTCAGGTCTGAACCTCATCCCCGATAACCCCATGTCATGGTTGTTTACTGTGATACTTTACTTGCCTTTACAATGCATGTTCTTTTCATAAATCAATGCTTAAATTCATTTTCATGACGTTTTAAAACCATGATGCATGAACAGTTCAATATAAACATACATGAATAGCATACCATTAAAACTCGACAAATACCATCAAAACAATCAACCTATAAAACAACTGAACCTAAACTACCCAACCAAAGCAATTTAAACAAATACGTCACCAAAACTCCTCGAGACGACTTCGACGTACGGTGTAGGCCTATCGGCCAGAGTAAGTCACGAGAACTTATCTCGTGCGCGTTGAAATCCAAGCTCCGTCCACGAGCGTTCACCTAAGGCAATTTCACAAGTTTGTCGTTAAAACGAGTTTAAACTATTTAACGTCCAAATTTAACGAAACATTAACTAAGGAAATTTCTAAAATTCTAACTTAGCTCAACGAGGCATTTTTATCCAACATTTACGCTCGATACTTCGAAATTACCATTAACGAGTTTTCCCCCAAAACTCAAAAATTTGTCAAATCCCTAACGTTCGTCCTGAATCGATTAACTTCCTCTAATAACGCTCAATACATTTATCATATTCACCAAAATGATAAACCTATAAATCTCGAGCCCTAAATCACGATTTTTAACTAAACCCTAATTGTTTAAACTTCGTAAAACTCGAAATAAACCTTCCTAAAACCTTAGGACCGTACCTAGGGTTGCGAGAGGAGGAGAAAGCGTGAAGAATCGTGACGATCGGAGAGGAAATCGGTCGCCGGAAGCAAGAACGTCAGAGGAGAGGAAAACGTCGCCTGGGAGAGAAGAGGAATTGCAGAAATGAGGGAGAAGAAGAGAGGGGAAATAAGGTTTTTAATTAAATTTGACTTGCAAAATTACCATAACGCCCTTCTATTGTTTTTCTATTTGTTTCGCCGCTTGTTTCGTTAATTGTCTAACGATTCGGCTTCTCCAAATTTCCTTAATTCACCAATAACTTCAACTTATTATAAGGGTCCCATTAAAACTGTCTGTTCGCAATTCGGACCTCGTTTACTAGTTTTACCAAAGTATCCTTTATATTACGATAAACGTAATTCTCATAAAATTAATGTTACGACTCCTAAAATTTTCGAAATATATTTAAAATCATTATTAATTATTAGGACCGTAATGACGCTTTCTTTTCGCAAAACCAATTTAATTTGACATATTAATAAAAATGTCATTTACATTAACATATTAATATTCCGTACAGCCGGATATTACACAATTAGAGAGCTTCTTGCCTACTATACTCCTTAGCAAAACGCCCATTGTTCTATTCACCACTTCGATTTGACCATCGGTTTAGAGGTGAAATGAAGTATTAAATAGCAACTTGGTGCCCAATTTGCCCCAAAGAGTCCTCCAAAACGAACTCAAAAACTTGTTGTCTCTATCCGAGACAATGGACTTTGGCATTCCTTGCATGCGAACTACTTCCTTCAAGAAAAGCTCGACTATATGACTAGAGTCGTCCGTCTTCGAGCAAGTTATGAAATGAGCTATTTTTGAAAACCGATCTACTACCACCATGATTGATTCCTTTGATCGGGACATGCAAGGGAGTCCCAAAACAAAGTCCATGCTCACCTCTACCCAATGATGACTCAGAATCGGAAAAGGTAAGTAGAGTCCTTGAGGAAGAACTCGGCTCTTGGTTTTCTTGAATACTATTCATTTTTCCAACACCTTATGCACATCTCTAAGTAAATGTGACCGATAGAAATGTTCCTTGATGGCTTCCAAAGTATTCTTTTCTCCGAAACGTCTAGCTAAACTGCCCCCATGAGCCTCTTGGATTCCTCCACTTGGAATGCATAATTTCCCTCCCTTAAAGAGGTATCCATCCATTAAATAATAGCCACACTTGGTCTTGTTCTTATTCAAATCATACCAATAACCAAAATCTTGGTCTCCTTCGTAAGCTCCCATGAATCATTCAAAATCTAAGAATCTAGTACTCAATTCGGTTAGAAAGACATACCTTTTAGAAAGTGTGTCGGCCACCACATTTGTTTTCTGCTTTTTGTATTTGATGATGTAGGGATAACGTTTGAGGAACTCCACCAATTTAGCGTGTCTCTTATTTAGCTTTCCTTGGCTCTTGATATGTTTAAGAGCTTGGTGGTGAGTATGAATAATGAATTCCTTTGGGAGTAAATAATGTTGTCAAACTTCAAGGGCCCGAATGA
This sequence comes from Begonia masoniana, assembly GCA_022432975.1. Classification (NCBI taxonomy): domain Eukaryota; kingdom Viridiplantae; phylum Streptophyta; class Magnoliopsida; order Cucurbitales; family Begoniaceae; genus Begonia; species Begonia masoniana. The sequence goes on along the minus strand of CM039516.1, from coordinate 33,840,579 downwards.
TGGCTAGAAACTCCTTATCATACGTTGAGTAGTTTAAAGTGGCCCCTTTGAGCTTCTCACTAAAATAGACGAGTGGTTTGCCCTCTTGCATAAGCAATGTGCCAATCCCTATTATGGAAGCATCACATTCTACTTCAAAAACCTTGTTGAAATCGGATAGCACAAGGATAGGGGCATGACAAAGTTTCTCTTTAATCGACTCAAAGCTTTGTTGACAAGCTTGAGTACAACGAAATTCATTTCTCTTCTTGGTGCAATTGGTCAAATGGGCTACAATTGAACAAAAATCCTTGATGAACCTTCTATAAAATAAAGCTAATCCATGAAATGTTCTTACCTTTGAAATTCTCTTTGGAGTCGGTTAATTTTTCACGGCTTCAATTTTAGCTTCATCCACTTCCATGCCCTCCTTGGTAATGATGAAACAAAGGAAATGAACACTCTCTTGCACAAAAAAACACTTCTTGAGATTTTCATATAATTTATCATCTCGAAGAGTATCAAATAAGAGCCTAAGATGACTCAAATGTGAATTGAGATCCAAACTATATACCAAATTATCATCAAAATAGACCACTATGAACTTCTCCAAGAAATCTTTAAGAACAAAATACATGAGTCTCATAAAAGTGCTACGGGCATTAGAAAGGCCGAGTGGTATCTTCCACTACTTTCTTTTCTTCTACCGCTTTTCTAGGCCACCTCTTTGTAAAAGGCTTATTATCATCCACCTTAGATGGTGGCTTGTAAGGACTCTCATTTTTTGAAGGAAACCGATTACCAATCCCTTTTCCTTTCCTCTTCACTTGCCTTTCAACCTTCAAAGCAAGTTGGACAACAACATTCATGGTTTCTAAAGTTTGTAGTTCCACAACATCACTAATTTCTCTATTCAAGCCCTTTATAAATCTTGCAATAACTTGCTCCTCGGGCTCATCCAATCCACTCCTAATTTTAAGGGTTTCAAACTCGGTTAGGTGTGTTGACTTAAATTAAGTTTAAAGTCTAAATATGTTTTTGATGATTATGATTAATACGAAATATATAAACTGAATATAAATTGGTTTATTATGGTTATCGCTGTTATCTGGAAATACCCTTTAAAAAGGGGTATTATGTTTCTGACGATTTTAGTTAGTGTTAGTAGTCCGAAGTCCTGGAAGTCAGACGCGTCGTCCAAATTCAAAGTCGTCCAAACTTCAAAGACAGACACAGTCGTCCAAACTTCAAAGACAGACACAGTCGTCCAAACTTCAAAGAAAGACGCAGTCGTCTAAACTTCAAAGACAGACGCAGTCGTCTAAACTTCAAAGACAAACGCAGTCGTCCAAACTTCAAAGACAGACACAGTCGTCCAAACTTCAAAGACAGACACAGTCGTCCAAACTTCAAAGACAGACACAGTCGTCCAAACTTCAAAGACAGACACAGTCGTCCAAACTTCAAAGACAGACACAGTCGTCCAAACTTCAAAGACAGACACAGTCGTCCAAACTTCAAAGACAGACACAGTCGTCCAAACTTCAAAGACAGACACAGTCGTCCAAACTTCAAAGACAGACACAGTCGTCCAAACTTCAAAGACAGACACAGTCGTCCAAACTTCAAAGACAGACACAGTCGTCCAAACTTCAAAGACAGACACAGTCGTCCAAACTTCAAAGACAGACACAGTCGTCCAAACTTCAAAGACAGACACAGTCGTCCAAACTTCAAAGACAGACACAGTCGTCCAAACTTCAAAGACAGACACAGTCGTCCAAACTTCAAAGACAGACACAGTCGTCCAAACTTCAAAGACAGACACAGTCGTCCAAACTTCAAAGACAGACACAGTCGTCCAAACTTCAAAGACAGACACAGTCGTCCAAACTTCAAAGACAGACACAGTCGTCCAAACTTCAAAGACAGACACAGTCGTCCAAACTTCAAAGACAGACACAGTCGTCCAAACTTCAAAGACAGACACAGTCGTCCAAACTTCAAAGACAGACACAGTCGTCCAAACTTCAAAGACAGACACAGTCGTCCAAACTTCAAAGACAGACACAGTCGTCCAAACTTCAAAGACAGACACAGTCGTCCAAACTTCAAAGACAGACACAGTCGTCCAAACTTCAAAGACAGACACAGTCGTCCAAACTTCAAAGACAGACACAGTCGTCCAAACTTCAAAGACAGACACAGTCGTCCAAACTTCAAAGACAGACACAGTCGTCCAAACTTCAAAGACAGACACAGTCGTCCAAACTTCAAAGACAGACACAGTCGTCCAAACTTCAAAGACAGACACAGTCGTCCAAACTTCAAAGACAGACACAGTCGTCCAAACTTCAAAGACAGACACAGTCGTCCAAACTTCAAAGACAGACACAGTCGTCCAAACTTCAAAGACAGACACAGTCGTCCAAACTTCAAAGACAGACACAGTCGTCCAAACTTCAAAGACAGACACAGTCGTCCAAACTTCAAAGACAGACACAGTCGTCCAAACTTCAAAGACAGACACAGTCGTCCAAACTTCAAAGACAGACACAGTCGTCCAAACTTCAAAGACAGACACAGTCGTCCAAACTTCAAAGACAGACACAGTCGTCCAAACTTCAAAGACAGACACAGTCGTCCAAACTTCAAAGACAGACACAGTCGTCCAAACTTCAAAGACAGACACAGTCGTCCAAACTTCAAAGACAGACACAGTCGTCCAAACTTCAAAGACAGACACAGTCGTCCAAACTTCAAAGACAGACACAGTCGTCCAAACTTCAAAGACAGACACAGTCGTCCAAACTTCAAAGACAGACACAGTCGTCCAAACTTCAAAGACAGACACAGTCGTCCAAACTTCAAAGACAGACACAGTCGTCCAAACTTCAAAGACAGACACAGTCGTCCAAACTTCAAAGACAGACACAGTCGTCCAAACTTCAAAGACAGACACAGTCGTCCAAACTTCAAAGACAGACACAGTCGTCCAAACTTCAAAGACAGACACAGTCGTCCAAACTTCAAAGACAGACACAGTCGTCCAAACTTCAAAGACAGACACAGTCGTCCAAACTTCAAAGACAGACACAGTCGTCCAAACTTCAAAGACAGACACAGTCGTCCAAACTTCAAAGACAGACACAGTCGTCCAAACTTCAAAGACAGACACAGTCGTCCAAACTTCAAAGACAGACACAGTCTCTCTGATTCAAAACTTGAGATTTTACTTTAGAGAGAGTGTAGCCTTGTGCTAAAATCTTCATTCTATAAAAGTGTAAAGGCAGTGGATTGACGCTCGAAAAGTTCAATCCAGAAGTGTAAAGACTGTAGATTGACACCCGTGAAGTTCGATCAAGAATTCTCGTTGAGGAGAAGATAAGGATCTTCAAGGGGGAAACCTTGAATCGTGGGCGTAGGCAGGTTTTGGCCGAACCACGTAAAAATATTGGTGTCAATCTCTCTCTCTCACTCTTACTTTTATTTGTTTGATATTGTTTTATGTTTGAGTACAATATTACCAAAAAGTGAGAAGAAAAGATAAACCTAATTTGCATTTCTAAAATCGATTAGATTAAAAAATTTCTAATTCACCCCCCTTAGACAATCACGATCCTACAAGGTACTCATTAACCAATTGAGAGTTTTGCTTCAAATTTTGCATTTGTAAAAACAACTCTTGCTTGTAATGGCTTGGCACGAATCTCTTTCTCATCAAGGATGTCATTACCCTCCAAGTCACAATAGTCTCATCAACTCTACGCTTTCTTTGTGCCTTCAAATTGTCACACCATAAACTAGCATAACTGATTAACTCTAGAGACACTAGTTGTAACTTCACTTTCTCCGAATAGTTGTAATAATCAAACCTTTTTTCTACTTTATCCACCAAATCCAAAAATGCATCACCATTACAAGATCCATTGAAGGAAGGAATTGATACCTTAACATGCTTCAAATCTTCATTAGGATCGTTCCTTGCATGAGGGCTATCATACTCCTCATTCTTGGATTCTTCGTCTTCAATGAAGTCATTGTGGTTATTTCTTCTCCTCGAATTTTCGAATCTTCTCCTAGGAAAAGATGTTTGAGGGACCCTAACATGTTGGTTCCTCATCTCCATCATCCATTAACTAATGTTCTTAAGCTTGTGATTCAACTCATCTAGTTGTATTTGGAAACTAGATTCACTCTCCTTCGGGTTTGGTGCTAAAGGTGGTTGAACATTTGGCTCTCAATTTTGTTGGTTATTAGCCTCACTTCTTGTCATCATTTTGACCAACAAAAATAAACAACAAATAGAGAAAAAACAACAAGGAAATATTAGAGCTCTAATACCAAATGACGTGCTTCACTTCAATACACAACACAAACACAAAGTGTTCTTGGCAAAAATATACCGTTTTAGCAGAGAAACTCCCAAACTCCAAGATGCGCAAAAACTCCAGATCAACTCCCAACGACCTGAGAATTTAATAGCTTCTTACCAGGTCTGTTAATGGACTCCCCACCAAAAATTAGAGGTTGATTCGTTGTGGATGAAAAGTTATGGACGAAAGACCGCTTGCTGGTCCGAGAAGGTAATAACATCACTTCTAGGAATTTGGCTCCTTTTTTGAAAAGGGATAGTCCAACTGTGATGACCCGAATGTGCACGTATGAATGCGACTGCGGGGCAAAACTCGGGTTGCGGGGCAAACCTTGAGACCTAAGCCGAGTGTAGGCAAATCCCAGACTCGAGTATAGGCAAATCCCGAGTCGTAGAAAGAGGGTCGTCACAATCCCACATCGCGTGGGGAAGTATGTGGAAATGAAACATATGTAAAGAGACCCTTCCAAGATAGCAAGACACGTTACAATTGGCAACGGATCCCGTAAGAACTCCGAAGTTAAAAGTGCTTCGGTGATAGTAGTACCAGGTTGGGTGACCGACTGGGAAGTCCTTGCCAAACAAAGCCGTGAGGGGAGGATATTAGGCTACGGCCCAATCCCCAAAGCGGACAATATCTTGCTGGGAAAAAGGGTCGTTACAAATGGTATCAGAGCCTGTACCCAACTGAAAATGTGGCCAACGAGGACGTTGGGCCCCCGAGGGGGGTGATTATGATGACCCGAATGTGCACGTATGAATACGACTGCGGGGTAAACCTCGGGTTGTGGGGCAATTCTCGGGACCTAAGCCGAGTGTAGGCAAATCTCGGACTCGAGTATAGGTAAATCCCGGGTCGTAGAAAGGGGGTCGTCACAATCCCACATCGCTTGGGGAAGTATGTGGAAATGAAATATATGTAAAGAGACCCTCCCAAGATAGTAAGACGCGTTTTGGAGCACAATTGGCAACGGATCCCATAAGAACTCCGAAGTTAAAAGTGCTTCGGCAAGAGTAGTACTAGGTTGGGTGACAGACTGGGAAGTCCTTGCCAAACAAAGTCGTGAGGGGAGAATATTGGGCTACGGCCCAATCCCTAAAGCGGACAATATCTTGCTGGGAAAAAGGGTTGTTACACCAACTAGCCTTGGATTAAAGTTGAAATACAAACTTGTTGGTGATTCTCCATGCCAAGAAAAAGAGGAGGAATGTTGTAATAGAAATGACACCACTTTGTCTCTCACAATAATGGATACCACAAGAACTAACCTAGTTCTCTTTGATGTTACTCACCGAGGAAGAAAGCTATTGAGTTTTAACAAGCTAAAAGATTCTGCAATTTTCTTCATTCCAAAAGTCTTGAAAGGAGGCTAAAAAGATGGCTTAAATACCATGTCTCTTATTTATAAATTAGGGTTTAGCAATTAGTAAAAAGAGAGGCTCAAAAGAGAAGGGTACTCGGCCACATGGCTTAGCCGAGTACACCTTGGTTGGTCATTTGCAAGTGGTCACTCTTCTTTCAAAATGCAGCCAATAATCTCTCAATTACATGTTCAGCCATTTCATGCTACCTAATACATAAAAATGCTAGTCTTTAAAAGAAATAAAAACAAACTCAAACTACATTAATTGTCAAAAGGAAAACAAATTCTTTCTTCTATTTTTGGAGTGGCCGAGGGGTGCTCCCATGTCAGTAAGTGGAAATGTTTCTCCATGTCTGGTGCACTTGGCTCCAACCTCAAGTCTTCAAATGATACTTCACCTACAAAAAGAGCACATTTATTAGTTAAAGCCTCGACCAAGGATTTGACTCGCAATCGAGTGATGGCTTCTCTTGACACATCATGATGAACACGGTCTTAAAGAAGATATTTATGCAGCTGGTGAATTTGCAAAAGGAAGGTGATGTTGGAGAAATAGTGTGCGTTCTCCAATGTCTTTTGCTTACTTCAAAGAAATTAGACTACTTTCAACGTCACAAAATTTTTCAAACATGATGCACAATGGATGGCAAAGTCTGTAACACAATCATTGACAGTGGTAGAGTACTGAAAATATTGTTTCCAAAGCTTCGGTAAAGACAATTTGCAAATTGAAAATCATCATTTCTCGTACAAATTTTGATGGATTAAAAGGGCTCTTGAAGCTCAAGTATTTGAAGTTTCCAAGATTTCAATGTTAATCAGGAAACATTATAAAGACAAAATCACATGTGATATAGTGGACATTGATGCTTACCATATTTTACTCAAACGACTGTGACTCTATAATGTTGATACAACTTATAAAGAAAGAGATAATACTTTCATTTTTAAGTGGTTTGATAAAAAGATTCTTTTGGTTCTACATTTTTAAGCGTAAAAAAAAAAACAAAGTATTTTCTCCCTAATGAGCTCTTTTTAGCTACAAAACTCTAGTATTAGTTTTTTTTTTTCAAGAGGAGATTAATGCATTACAAGATTTACTAGTTAATTTATTTCCTATTACATTATATATATTTTCTATTAATTAATATCTCTATTTCCTAATTAGTTATTTTTTAATATTAAATTATTATTAAGATTTCTATGTTTTAATATTATATTATTTTCTTATATTATTGTTTCTTCAACTTATTATTCGTAAGTTTATTTAAAGATTCGTTTCTAAGTTTAAAAACTTTTTTGACAATTAATACAACTATCAAATGCCACAAAATCGTGAAAGTAATTTTGTTTCTCACACCATGTGAAAAGGGGCAAAGAAATCAAATCAGAACGGAAATTTAACAAAGTGTGATGCACCATTTGACTAAACAAGTTTCCTTTTGAGAAGGCTGGACTAATTTTCATTGGAATTCAATTTTTCATTCATACATACCGCCGGGGTGGAAAGACGTCTGGAGACAAAATGAAGCCATCTAAATATTAGATTGGGGACTGCCTGAAACAAACTAGGCCAAACGAGTCGAGTACAAGAGTGGAAAGATATCAAGCAGCTAATGCAATATCCATATTGCCTTACCAAGAACAACTAGCAAAAAACTAGGCCCATACATACCAACCACCCAAATAGAACCCAATCCACAAAATACCATCCAAATTCCCTCAAACCAACTAGACATCAACCCAAACACATCAACCCTAGAACTTAAAGCAATCAATGTGATGAAGTCAATGTGGAATATGGATAGAAGAAAAAAAAAGTCATATCACCAAGTCCAAGGGACCCTATCATCAAGGGACCTTGTATTCAGCTTATTACCGAATCCGCAATGAGCTACTCTTTTACAAAGGTATGCTATATCTATGAACCTTTGTGTCATTCCAACAATAAATTTTACAATATTTTCATAGCATTCCATTAGGATACCACACCAAAAGTGCATAAGAGAAATTCAATAGCAAAAAAAGAGTTTGTTTTGGCATCATCAACCTACTTATATGAGGATATGAAGATCTTCATTAGAGAATATGACATTTGACCGAGGCATAAAGTTGGAACCCTTCACCTATTTGGGTCACTTCAACCTCTTTCATAGAGAAAATTGGGATGATATTAGAATTAATCTCATAGAAGAATTATGATAATGGTAGTAGTAGACAGATTGAGTAATATGCTCACTTTCTTCTTCTAACACACTTTTATACAACTTTGTAAGTAGCAAAGATTTTCATGGAAGAAATTTTCAAGTTGCATGACATGCCTCAGACAATAAGTGATAGGGATCCTATATTTACTTGTAGTGTATTAGTCAGTCATTGTAAATTTAAATATCTGATAGAGCAAATATAATTCCCAAGAATATAACCTCGAGCTCTGACATCAAATGACGTAAAAACAAAAGCATGAACATGGGTGCAGACGCCCTCTAACAAAAGGCAAATGTTCGGCATGCAAGAAACTCTCAAGTTAGGGTTTGGAATTAAGGGTGATGTTCGGAACGAAAGAATGGAAAATTCATCTTGGAAGTGGTCTTCTAGATGGAAAGAAAGCTACCCCAAATGGGAACCTGAATCATGAAATGCACTAGAGCAGGCAACTGGAATTTGTCGAAACAAGAACAAGGTTCGGGAGCGGGAGCCCGAAAAAATATGAGCGATGCCTGCGGATTATGAAATGCACAATTTTGAGGGAGATTTCAGAATGAATAAGAAAGAGCCAATGTGTAACGCCCTGAGTTCTCTAAACCCAGTTCGTTACTCATAATCCGAACATAACTAAGAAACCTTGAACCAAATTTAAAACTTCGCTCGAAAGTCAAAATTTGACATTTTTTAAAATCTCAAAACATTTAAAAACTTGCAGCGGAAATCCTTTTGAGCAGAACAGAATTAAGCAAAGCTATAAAACAATGTTTGAATAATCGGTTAAAATATTAAGAAATAATTCGGCCAGAAGAGATCAAGACTTAAGCGTGAAAACTTGAAAATCGTAAGAGTCAAACACATCTGCCGCTAAACAAAGTCAACGAAAAGTGGCGGAAACAGAAACTAAAGGCTTCCACCGATCACAAAACGACAAACTTATTATACATATCTACCGATGACGTAAGCCGGATGATTCATTCATCTAACTCACACCGATCACAAAATAACAAAACTTATTATACACACCTACCGATGACGTAAGTCGGATGATTCATTCATCTAACTCACACCGATCACAAAACGACAAAAGCCTTTACTCACAAAACAAAACACATCGCCCGATCACTAAACGACAAATTTACTGCCTACATCTTCCGATGGCTTTTACTGAAAACATCATCCAATGGCTTCTACTGAAGACATCTTCCGATGACGTCAGTCGGATGATTCAATCCTCCAACATCTGCCGGCAGACAAAACACTCAACTTCTACCGATAGACCAAAAAGAGACTCTAACAAGGAGTAAATCCGACTGCTAAACGATTTTGTACATTATGTTGAAATCATTCTAATCAACACAAATCCACAATTCTTAAAAATTCAGAATAGCAAGCTACAATCGAAATCAAATCATATTTTCAAATCCAGAAAAGAAAATCACAGAAGCGTTAAAGAAGTATCAAACTTCTACTGTCATTAAAATTCTCAGAACACTTCATCAGAATACCTAACCACTGAAAACTCTCATTCAGACAAAAGTTAAACCGCCTAATCAGAGCACCTAACCGTAGCATAGAAGTGCTCCTCCAACTTCACCTATTCCTCAGTAAACTCAGGGAATTCACCTGTTAAAGGCTCAGCACCTACATCACAAAACTCATCTATTAGCCTAATGCTAAGTAAGTAAAGCAGTAATGAAATGAATTGCTGAAATGTAAATTCCTAAACATGCAGTTTCTACTTTCTCATCTTAGTTGCATATGCATTCATTTCTGATCTGATCTCCCTGTAAAATTGGGAGTTGGATCACTTCTCCCAAAGTCATACATTCTCTCTCTCGATTAAGGGGCGGATTAGTTCCCTTAACAGCTGTTCAGATCCCCCTGTGAATTTGGGAGTTGGATCACTCCTCTTAAAGTCATACATCCTCTCTCTTGATTAAGGGGCAGATTAGTTCCCTTAACAACTGTCACAGTCTGTTCATTCCTTACCATGTCATTTTATATAAATTCATTTTCGCATAGTTTTCAAAATATGATGCATGACATACAAACACATTCAACCATGTACAACCCTACTGTTTTGTGATGTAGGCCCGAAGGCACAAGCATACTTTACTTACCTGGCTCCCTGAAAAAGCTCGGTTTTAACTACTTTGGAAGCCTTGCTCACCTAGAGTCATAAACAGAATACCAATTAGATCTTCACTAACCTCATCCTATGCCATTCAGAAACCCTAGGAGCTAGTTTGGGACTCTGTCCTATGTGCATTCCCGATTCATACGAGATTCGACTCAACTTCTACGCCCTGTATTTCCCAGGAACATGCATCTACGATACTCCTCTATCATCTATAATCATAATGCAGTAAGATACCTTAGTAAAACTCACCTAAGTCGAAGGGAAAATCGGAGAAGAATCTCCTAGCGCACTCTGCTGAGTTGAGGAGCTGAGAGTCAAAAATGATTTGGGAGACAGTGGCGGCTACAATGCATTAAACCCAAAACCTCTTTCCTTAAATACGTTATCCACTTTTAAATTTTCAATTACCCTTATGCCCTCGCCTAGTCATCCATTAACCCTACTTTTATTATTACCATATAAAGTGTGCCATTAATTAAAAAAAAAAAAGATTAGAGAAGCGGTTTGATAGAACCAGGTGTTACAATCTACCATCCTTAAAAGAATTTTGTTCTCAAAATTCAGTACCTGAATAATTCTGGATATTGGTCCATCATGTCTTGCTGGCGTTCCCAGGTTGTCTCCTCCAGGTTATGGTCGTGCCATAAGACTTTTACTAGTGGAACAGCTTTATTGCGTAATACCTTCACTGCATAATCTAAGATCCTTACTGGTTTCTCCTCATAAGCAATAGTAGGTTGAATTTCAATGTTCTGTTGTTCCACAATTTGATATGGATCCCTTATGCACTTCTTCAACATAGAAACATGGAACACACTGTGTATCCCCTCCATTGAAGCCGGTAGCTGCAACTGATAAGCTGCTCTCCCACCTCTCTTCAGAATAGTGAATGGTCTAATAAATCTGGGGTTCAACTTGCCTCTTTTCCTGAATCTCACAAGTCCTTTAAATGGTGATACCTTGAGAAAAACTTCATCACCTACCTCAAACTCCAATTCTCTACGTCTCTTATCAGCATAACTTTTTTGTCGGCTTTGAACTGTCAAAATTCGCTTGCGGATGAGGGCAACCTTCTCAACAGTTTGTTGCACGATGACAGAACCAAACAACTGTGCTTCACCAACTTCATCCCAGTACAAAGGAGATCTGCACTTTCGTCCATACAGTGCTTCATACGGTGTCATACCGATAGTTGCCTGAAAACTGTTATTATAAGAAAAATCCACCAACGATAAATATTTACTCCAAGAACCTAAAATTCTAATACACATGCACGGAGCATATCCTCTAGGGTCTGAATAGTTCTCTCGGATTGTCCATCTGATTGAGGGTGAAAAGCTGTGCTAAAACTAAGTTGTGTTCCCATAGCCTTGTGCAAACTTTTCCAAAACTTAGATGTGAATCTAGAATCCTGATCTGACACTATGGTACCTGGAACTCTATGTAATCTAACAATCTCCTGCACATACAATTCAGCAAGCTGATCCATCGAGTAAGTCATCCTTATCGGCAGAAAGTGGGCAGATTTAGTTAATCGATCAACTATCACCCAGATTGCATTATGTCCCTTTGCTGTTCTAGGCAATCCCACAACAAAGTCCATCGTTACTTGTTCCCATTTCCAATCAGGAACTGGTAAAAGTTGCAATGTTCCCGAGGGTCTCTGATGCTCAGCTTTAATCTGCTGACAACACAAACATGATCCTACATACTCTGCCACACTCCTTTTCATACTTAGCCACCAATAATGTTGTTTAAGATCCTTGTACATCTTTGTACTCCCAGGGTGAACAAAGAATCTGGAAGAATGTGCTTCAGAAAGAATCTCATCTCGAAGTTCTTTAATGGCAGGAACAAACCATATATTTCTAAACTTAAAGATTCCATCAGCAGAATAGTTAAAATTTGATTTGTCCGTAGAATCCATGTTTAACTTGTACTTTTTACACTCGTCATTATTCGTCTGAGCTTCCTTTATTTTCTCCAGAATAGCAGGCTTTAAGGTTATGGCTGAAAGTATAGCTGACACACTGGATACTACTTCTAGATTAAACCTTTGGAATTTAGACTCTAAGGCTAATGGCATATCGAAAATCATAGTTGGGGTTGATGTCGTTACTCTACTTAAAGCATCTGCCACAACATTTGCTTTGTCTGGATGGTACTTAATCTCAAAATCATAATCCTTTACGAATTCCAACCATCGACGTTGCCTCATATTTAATTCCTTCTGTGTGAAGATATATTTCAGACTTTTATGGTCCGAGAATATTTCACAAGTTTGTCCATACAATTAATGCCTCCAAATCTTAAGTGCAAATACCACTGCAGCTAATTCTAGGTTATGTGTAGGGTAATTCTTCTCATGTGTTTTCAACTGTCTAGAAGCATAGGCTATTACTTTACCATCTTGCATCAACACATATCCAAGACCAATTTTGGAAGAATCACAATAAATGCTGAATTTACCATTTTCAACAGGAAGGGTTAATATTGGGGCATTGGTTAGTTTCTGTTTCAAAGTCTGGAAACTGGATTCACATTCCTCAGTCCATGCATACTTAATGTTTTTCCTAGTTAACCGAGTGAGGGGTGTAGCAATCTTCGAGAATCCTTCAATAAATTTCCTGTAGTATCCTACTAACCCAAGGAAACTCCGAATATCTATAGCATTCTTCGGTTGGGGCCACTCCTTAACTGCTTGAACCTTGGCTGGATCGACAGATATCTCATCTCCAGAGATCACATGACCAAGAAAGTGAACTCTATCCAACCAAAACTCACACTTGGAAAACTTAGCATGAAGTTGGTGCTGTCTAAGTGCTCCTAACACCAAACTCAAATGCCTTTCATGCTCGTCCTTAGTACGTGAATAGATTAAAATGTCATCTATAAACACAATGACAAACTTGTCCAAATACTCATGAAACACCCTATTCATAAGATCCATGAAGGCTGCTGGTGCATTTGTCAATCCAAAGGACATAACCAAAAACTCATAATGTCCGTACCTTGTGCGAAAGGCAGTCTTTGGGATATTTTCAGATTTAACTTTCAATTGATAGTAACCTGACCTTAGATCAATTTTAGAGAAGACTCTTGCACCATTAAGTTGGTCGAATAAATCGTCAATCCTTGGCAATGGATACTTGTTCTTGACGGTTAGCTTATTTAGTTCCCGATAATCAATGCACATCCGCATCGATCCATCCTTCTTTTTGACAAAAAGGACAGGTGCACCCCACGGTGAAAAGCTAGAATGTATGACCCTTTCTCCAATAGATCCTCCAACTGCTTCTTTAATTCTTTTAGTTCTGATGGTGCTAATCTATATGGATTTTTAGACACAGGCTCAGAGCCGGGTAAACTTCTACAACGAATTCAATTTCCCTATCTGGCGGCAAACCAGGAAGGTCATCCAAAAATACTTCAGGAAATTCTTGGACAATTAAGACATTTTGAGGATTTGCTTTTCCTACAAGTTGTGTGTCTAAAACGCTAGCTAAGAAACACAAATACTCTTCACATGGGGGAGGTCTAGTGTTAATAGAGGTCATCACAGACATTCCCTTACTCTTCCTTGAAGCTTGAAAGGTATGTTTCAAACTACCAGGGGGTTGGAAACTAACTATTCCAGTCCTACAATCAATCGTGGAGTGGTGTTTAAACAACCAGTCCATTCCTAGGATTACATCAAATCCCATTATATTCATAATAATGAGATTAGCAGGTAAATTCTTGTTTCCCACTATCACCACACTATTAAGTATCACTCGGCTAGAGTGCATGCATTCACCAGAGGGTAACGTGACATTAAACATATATTCAGATGGCGTAGGTTGTACATCTATCTTAACAGCAAATGCAGATGCTATAAATAAATGTGTTGCACCAGAATCTATTAAAGTAAAAGTAGGTATAGAGTTGATCAATATAGTACCTGATACAACAGGGGGCTGTTTCTCACCCGAGTCCATCATGGAGAATATCATCGGTTTAATCGTGGCAGGGCCACTCTTAGAAGCTGGGCAGTCTCTGCTAATATTGCCGACCTTGTTACAATTGTAGCATCTGGTGATTCTAGGCTTCGGGCATTCTTGATCGTGTGTCCAACCTCCTCACAGTTGAAACACTTTCCAAAGCCCAATCTGCACTCGCCCGGGTGGTTCTTCAAACACTTAGGACACTGGGGAAATTTTCTGGCATTCTGTATTTTCCTTCCTGTTCCTTGACTATTCTGGCCCTCACTGGGCCTCTTCATTCCTCTTTGTTGGTGCGGCTGGATAAACTTTTGTGGGACCCCCTTTGGTCCAGCACACATCCTTTCAGCTTCTTCCACTTCCAGAGCAGTGGACACAACTTCACTGAATGTCAAGCCTTTAATACCACAAAATTTAACTCCTCGGTAAATTTTCGGCTTCAGTCCATGCACAAATTTGAACACCTTATCCTTGTCCTTGTGAGCAAAATGTCCAGCAAACCTGGACAGGGACTCAAACTGCCTACTGTACTCAGCCACATACCCTGTCTGCTTCAAGTTCAGAAATTCCAACTTCTTTGCAGTTTGGACAGTGCTGCTAAAATACTTCTCATAGAAAATGTCCTTGAATTGTGACCAAGTCATCGCCAAAACATCAGTGGTGGTCTCTATTGTTTCCCACCAGAGTTGAGCATCACCAGCCAAATGAAACGTTGCCAACGTGACCTTGTCTCCTTCTCCAATGTTGGCACACCTAAACATACTCTCAATCTTTCTAAGCCACCCTTCAGCAATAATCGGATCAGACGACTGTCCATCAAACGTGGGTGGTCGTAGCCTCCTGAATCTATCTCCAGAATGTTCATTGCTAGAACTCGAGTTGGCACTTCCTTGTACCTCTTAGTTCAACAGCACACCTAACTGATCGGACTGCTGACGCACTAAGTCTGTTTGCTGGCGTACAAGATCTGTCAGCTGCCTAATCACGCTAGGATCTTCCTCAGCTCTCAAGTTGGGCATCTCTCTTGGTACTCTTGGTCTTCCCGGTCGTCTAGACATCTTACTAGATTTCCTGCACAGGGTTAACTACTCTCATAAACATCCAATAACTAAGGCTAACATAAACACTTACAGTTGTTGGAGTGCTCTCATGCGACGATCGGCACTGATGAGTAATCTTTTGAACGGTTTAACTGAATGTCTCTGATACCATACTGTAACGCCCCGAGTTCTCTGAACCTAGTTCGTTACTCATAATCCGAACATAACTAAGAAACCTTGGATCAAATTTAAAATTTCACTCGAAAGTCAAAATTTGACATTTTCTAAAATCTCAAAACATTTAAAAACTTGCAGCGGAAATCCTTTTCAGCAGAACAGAATTAAGCAAAGCTATAAAACAATGTTTGAATAATCGGTTAAAATATTAAGAAATAATTCGGCCAGAAAAGATCAAGACTTAAGCGTGAAAACTTGAAAATTGTAAGAGTCAAACACATCTGCCGCTAAACAAAGTCAACGAAAAGTGGCGGAAACAGAAACTGAAGGCTTCCACCGACCACAAAACGACAAACTTATTATACACATCTACCGATGACGTAAGCCGGAGTATTCATTCATCTAACTCACACCGGTCAAAAAACGACAAAACTTATTATACACATCTACCGATGACGTAAGCCGGATGATTCATTCATCTAACTCACACCGATCACAAAACGACAAAACTTATTATACACATCTACCGATGACGTAAGTCGGATGATTCATTCATCTAACTCAAACCGATCACAAAACGACAAAAGCCTTTACTCACAAAACAAAACACATCGCTCGATCACTAAGCGACAAATTTACTGCCTACATCTTCCGATGGCTTTAACTGAAGACATCATCCGATGGCTTCTACTGAAGACATCTTCCGATGACGTCAGTCGAATGATTCAATCCTCCAACATCTGCCGGAGGACAAAACACTCAACTTCTACCGATAGACCAAAAAGAGACTCTAACAAGGAGTAAATCCGATTGCTAAATCATTTTGTACATTATGCTGAAATCATTCTAATCAACATAAATCCACAATTCTTAAAAATTCAGAATAGAAAGCTACAATCGAAATCAAATCATATTTCCAAATCCAGAAAAGAAAATCACAGAAGCGTTAAAGAAGTATCAAACTTCTACTGTCATTAAAATTCTCATAACACTTCATCAGAATACCTAACCACTGAAAACTCTCATTCAGACAAAAGTTAAACCGCCTCATCAGAGCACCTAACCGTAGCATAGAAGTGCTCCTCCAACTTCACCTATTCCTCAGTAAACTCAGGGAATTCACCTGTTGAAGGCTCAGCACCTACATCACAAAACTCATCTATTAGCCTAATGCTAAGTAAGTAAAGCAGTAATGAAATGAAATGCTGAAATGTAAATTCCTGAACATGTAGTTTCTACTTTCTCATCTCAGTTGCATATGCATTCGTTTCTAATCTGATCCCCCTGTGAAATTGGGAGTTGGATCACTTCTCCCAAAGTCATACATCCTCTCTCTCGATTAAGGGGCAGATTAGTTCCCTTAACAACTGTTCAGATCCCCCTGTGAAATTGGGAGTTGGATCACTCCTTACATTCATACATCCTCTCTCTTGATTAAGGGGCGGATTAGTTCCCTTAACAACTGTCACAGTCTGTTCACTTCTTACCATGTCATTTCATATAAATTCATTTTCGCATAATTTTCAAAATATGATGCATGACATACAAACACATTCAAGCATGCACAACCCTACTGTTTTGTGATGTAGGCCCGAAGGCACGAGCATACTTTACTTACCTGGCTCCCTGGAAAAGCTCGGTTTCAACTACTTTGGAAGCCTTGCTCACCTAGAGTCATAAACAGAATACCAATTAGATCTTCACTAACCTCATCCTATGACATTCAGAAATCCTAGGAGCTAGTTTGGGACTCTGTCCTATGTGCATTCCCGATTCATACGAGACCCGACTTAACTCCTACGCCTTGCATTTCCCAGAAACATGCATCTACGATACTCCTCTATCATCTATAATCATAATGCAGTAAGATACCTTAGTAAAACTCACCTAAGTCGAAGGAAAAATCGGAGAAGAATCTCCTAGCGCACTCTGCTGAGCTGAGGAGTTAAGAGTCGAAAATGATTTGGGAGACAGTGGTGGCTACAATGCATTAAACCCAAAACCTCTTTCCTTAAATACGTTATCCACTTTTAAATTTTCAATTACCCTTATGCCCTCATCTAGTCATCCATTAACCTTCCTTTTATTATTACCATATAAAGTGTGCCATTATTTAAAAAAAAAAAGATTAGAGAAGCGATTTTATAGAACCGGGTGTTAGACAATGAATGAATATAAGAACGATTTTCAGAATAGGAGAAAGATGAAGAAATGACCTTCAAAATTTTACATGCAAACTCGAATGGGAAATGGAGATAAGGCCAAAATGATACAAGTTAGTCAGAAAGTTGCCTAATATAACTATCTACTCTAAAGGCTACCTTCAATAAAAAATAACACCCCGACTTGATAACTTGTGAGTTCTTACAATTTTAATGAAGATTTTACTCCAAGAGATTGAAGTGAGAAAGCTGCAATAAAGAGCTAACTTGTTCAATCGGTCAAATATGGTTTTTGTTTGAAAAAGGTAAGGAAAGGCCAAACAACTATCAGACTTTGATTATCATAAAACTGAGTAAAAAGAGGCTTACAGAGAACTTAAAATTGCTCCAACATTAGGGTTAATGTTCTAAACAAAAAAAATACTAGAAATGCCCTAACAAACAATTCAAACTCAAACTTAGTCATTTTTTAGCATAATTGTAGCTATATTTCTAGGGGCAATTTGACATAACAAATGATTTTCAATGTTAACAAAAGACGTCATTATGAAAAACTTGATTAGTTAGCTACAATCTTTATAAAGCACGATCTTTGAAACTGTGAAGGCTGCCAAATACTTATAAGGGTTCAGATTGTTGAGAGTGTTAGAATTTGTAAGAAACCTTTTAAACTTATATTTGATTTTCCACTTATGTTTTATATTGAATAACTCCAGATATTTGTGGATGATATATATGGTTGAACATTTTCATGATCAACTATAAAATGAATACTACAATTATTGTTAGAAAATCTCTATGTTTGTTTGTGAATGGTAGGTTCTTGTAGCACATTATTTTCAAATAGAAAAATTAAGATAACATTTGAAGATGGAAAACCAAGAACTAGAATGTCAAATTAAAACCATTAATCCAAACCAAAATAAAATAGCAAAACATATATAAAATAACTAAACCTTTAAGAGATGATGCACTCATCAGTAGGGGTGGGCAGAAGCGGCCCGAAACCGGTGGACCAGACAGGACCACCAATTCAAGCCTGTTCTTGGGCGGTTCCTAGCTCAATGGAACCGGTTTCGATTCTATTGATCTAGGAACCGAGGACCGTTGTCCGGTCCCCGGTTCCATTTATCTAAGAACCAAGAACCGTGGGAGTACCGACACATAGGTTGGCCTGTTATCCGGTTTTAATTTTTGGTTTTCACTAAAAAGTGAAAACATAAGCTCGGACTTCATCTTAAATCTAAGGACTTGATCACTCTTCTTCGCATTTCGCAGTGTCCAGAGCCGAAGTCTGAATCGCAGAAGTCCGAATCGTGTTCGTGCTGCCCTTTTGCTTTGCTCCTGCTTCCATACGACTAGACCCTAGTCCGGCAGTCTCTCCTCAACGCTCGCCTCAACTGTCCTTGGTGCTCGGCTCTGTCCTTGCGCTTGCCTGCGCACCTGCTCACCTCGACAAACTTTATGATGATTTCTACCGGAATCTTGTCGTCGATGATTGCAAGAAACAAAAATGTTGGAGGGTTTGGATCAACTTCAGTACTTACTCTTAGTGAGGACAGTCGTTTACGTTCTCTATCAAGTCTTCAAATCTGCAGTCATCCTTTCAAGTTCTTGATCTGCATCTGTTTTTGAAATTTCTTTGTGCGAATTAGATTCGATTTTCAAACAGTTTTGCTAATAAATGGATCTGTCCTGATTATGAAATTTGTGTTTATCTATTATTAATGGATGTGTCCTAATAAATGGATCTGTCAATAGGAACTATTCACTCTCCTCAAACGGAAGAAGGGAGAAAATGAAGGAGGGGGAGCGAGTGAGAAAGATAGAGATTTCTCGAGAAAAAAAAAGGTGTTGGTGGGAGGAACCGAGACTGGACCGAAAATTTTGGTCCGCTTCCGGTTCGGTTCCGGTCCCTCCCAAGGCCGGTTCTGAGAGTCGGGGAAAAATTCTTAAAATCTCGGAACTGGATCGAACCAGACTGCGCCCACCCCTACTCATCAGGCTAATTGTGGTATGAGAATTACTTTATGAATACTCATCAGGCCAGTTTCGGTTCATTGAGCGTTTTCGCATATCTTGCTCAAACTTTCTCTGGCAATCTTGGGACAAAAATTCCATAGTAAGATCGTGTCAAGTTCATGTAAAAATAAAATTTAATTTTTAAAATTAAAATGTGTAGAGTACGCTAAACGAGAAAAAAATCATCAGTAATTGAAAAAAAAGTATTAGAAATATTTATTATTTAAATAAATAAACATTAGAAATATTTAAAAATATTAAAAAAAGTATTAGAACTATTCAAAATTATTTAAATAAATAACCATAATTTATGATATAAACAATAAAAATATATAAAATTATAATGCAAAATAACCATAATTTGTGATATAAAAAATAAAAAAATATAAAAATATAATGCATAACTTTGTACCTGGTAAGTGAAGAAATATTAGTGGAGGTAAGTGAAGAAATATTAGTGGAATTAAGAGAGAGGGAGAGAATTGAGAGAAGATCGATGGAAATGAGAGAGAATTGAGAGAGAGATCGATGAAAATAGAAGAGAAGGGAGGGATGTTATTTTTTGAAGCCGCAAGGAGGGGGGGGGGCTTTATATAGGGACGTCGAGTACGGCAGGTCCAGATATACGGCCGGTCCATCTGGACCGGCCGTGCTCAACACTCACGGGTCCGTCCTCTAGTGGGGCGAGTACGGCCGGTCGCTGGTCCATCAGGACTGGCTGTACTCGCCCCACTAGAGGACGAACCCGTGACCCTGGTCACGGGTTTTACGGTGGAGAGTACGCGGCCCGTGACAATAGTCACGGGTTTTTAACCTCCGAATACGGCCGGTCCATTTGGACCAGCCGTACTCGACACTAAATGATAAAACCCGTGACTTTTGTCATGAGTTTTGCCCATAGGAGGACGGCTGGTCCTCCTACCAGCTGTACTTGGCCTCCATATTTTGCAAAAAATTTACAAAACGAGTCTAATAACTCTTAAATTAGAGTTATTTTATACGGTAATTAGTTGAAAGAACTTATAGGAATTGAGCAAATGCAAGAAGAAATTGGTAGGAATTTACTACAATTGCTACATAATGCTGCAGCATCAGTGCCTTGATTTAATTTAATATATTTCATGCAGATTATCTATTAAAAGTTGATTTTTCTCCGTAATTTTAATTTTATATTTTCATATTTGAATGCAATTTTAATAGTGGGAAAATCAAATTCAAATACTAAGATTTATGGAGAGAAAGATAAGGCAAAAAAATCAAGGAAAAAAGCAATCTGGAGAGAAAATGAAGGCAAATATCAAGGAAGAGCAATTTGGAAAGAGAAAAGGAGAAGACACTTGGCATGCAAAAGAGGACAAAAAGGAAGGAAAAGCCAATTGGAAGAAAGAGTTTTGGAAAGTATGGAACCACGTGGAACGAGAACCACAGAGAGAGAAAACCATTCTAGAAAAGAGCAAAAGTAGGTGAACAATATAATAACAAAGAGATTGGAGAGAGAAAGAGGAGATATACTACACAAAACAAAGGGAGACTAATTAGATGGTGACAGAGAGCAGAACTCTGGATCTGAAGAATAAGACCGACGTCATTCCTCTATCCATTTTCTTCTTCTCTTATTTTTATTGCTTTATGCTTTTATTAACACTATTAGTTTTCATTTTATTTTATGATGTTTAGTAGCTAAACTTTTATTCTTGGTTAGGACGAGAGTATTCGTTACGGTTTGCTACGATCTTGATTTTTTTTATGCGATTGTTTATTGAACAATTATTTGTGATATTCCTTGTTTAATTCAGATCATATCGATAGATAGGTTGATGATCCATGTTTATATTGTATCGATAGATAAATATAAATTCATAGATGCATGAATAATTATTCAGATTAAATTGTTACAAAGTAGTTAGCATTGATTCGATTGGCAATAAGAATGAGGCAAATATGAAATTTCATTGTTAGTTACATTCTTTCAAGATCGAAGGAAATTCTAAATTGAATTTACCTAGGCAATTTGAAAGAATCCTACAATTAATTTATTCTTGCTGTTCTTAGACAATGCTGCAGAGCATTACCAGAGCATCAGTAGTAAATTTATCGTAACGAAGAAATCGATCATAGCCAAGATTTCATTTACTGATTTTATCTCATTTATTCCGTTTTCTATTATTGCATCGTTATTCAGATTTAATTCTAATTATTTTCATCTATCATTTTAATATTTTTGTAAGATTTTTATAGCAATTTAAATACAATTAAAAATATCCTCATGGGATGGATATTTTTTATACTACTTGATTGCGATACGTCCACTTGCGTAAAAGTGTAAAATCACTAACAAGTTTTTGGTACGGTTGCCGAGGATATTGATTAGTTGTGATTATTTTGCTATAATTATTTTATTTTATTTTACGTATTTTATATTAATTTGTTTCCCTATTTTCAGATACTCTTGATTTATGCCGGACGAAGAAAACGCACAGGATCTTGTACCCATAGATCCCGAAATTGAAAGAACATTTAGAGCTAGAAGAAGACAACAGCAGCAACAGTTTATTGAAGGAAAAAATATGGCGAATGCACAGGGAGAAAGAAACAATGTCGAACATGTTATTGATGACAGAGACAGACCTATTCAAGACTTTGCTATACCAACACTCAATGATCTGAATCCTGGCATCGTGAGACCAGACCTGCATGCTATTCAATTTGAGCTTAAACCGGTTATGTTCCAGATGCTTCAAACAGTCAGACAGTTCAGTGGAATGGTTACTGATAACCCGCACCGTCATTTGAAGGTTTTTGGAGAAGTTAGTGACTCATTCAACTTCCCTGGAGTATCTGCAGAAGCATTGAGGCTAAAACTCTTTCCTTATTCTTTGAGAGATCGAGCCAGGGATTGGTTAAACAGTATTCCTTCAGATACCATCACCACGTGGGGAGATCTTGCTAAGAAATTCATTATGAAGTATCATCCACCAGTGAAGAATGCAAGGATGAGAAATGACATCACCAGCTTCCAGCAGAGGGATGGAGAATCACTCTACGAAGCGTGGGATAGATTTAAAGAACTGCTGAGACAGTGCCCAAATCATGAGATTCCTCATTGGATTCAGTTGGAAACGTTTTACAACGGATTAAATGGATAAACTTGATCGATCATTGATGCAGCAGTCAATAGAACACTGCTGTCAAAAAAAAGTTCGGGGACCGAATTGTCAAAAAAAATTGTTCGGGGACTGAATTGCAAAACCCAAAAAGTTCGGGGACCGAATTGTCGAAAAAAATAGTTCAGGGACTGAATTGAAAAACCCAAAAAGTTCGGGGACTGAATTGAAAAACCCAAAAAGTTCGGGGACTGAATTGAAAAACCCAAAAAGTTCGGGGACTGAATTGAAAAACCCAAAAAGTTCGGGGACTGAATTGAAAAACCCAAAAAGTTCGGGGACCGAATTGTCGAAAAAAATAGTTCAGGGACTGAATTGAAAAACCCAAAAAGTTCGGGGACTGAATTGCAAAACCCAAAAAGTTCGGGGACCGAATTGTCAAAAAAAATTATTCGGGGACTGAATTGCAAAACCCAAATAGTTTGGGGACCGAATTGTCGAAAAAAATAGTTCGGGGACTGAATTGAAAACCCCAAAAAGTTCGGGCCGAAGTGTCGAAATAAATAGTTCAGTGACTGAATTGCAAAACCCAAAAAGTTAGGGGGCCAAAGTGTCCAAATAAATAGTTCCGGGACTGAATTGAAAAACCCAAAAAGTTCGGGGGCAAATTGTCGAAAAAAATAGTTCAGGGACTGAATTGAAAAACCCAAAAAGTTCAATGACCGAATTGTCGAAAAAAATAGTTTGAGGACTGAATTGCAAAACCCTAATAGTTTGGGGGCCGAACAGTCAAAATAAATAGTTCGGGGAATGAATTGAAAAACCCAAAAAGTTCGGGGACTGAATTGAAAAACCCAAAAAGTTCGGGGGCAAATTGTCGAAAAAAATAGTTCAGGGACTGAATTGAAAAACCCAAAAAGTTCGGGGACCGAATTGTCGAAAAAAATAGTTCGGGGAATGAATTGAAAAACCCAAAAAGTTCGGGGACCGAATTGTCAAAAAAAATTATTCGGGGAATGAATTGAAAAACGCTAATTGTTCGGGGACCGAATTGTCGAAAAAAAAAGTTCGGGGACTGAATTGAAAAACTTTAAAAGTTTGGTGGCTGATTTGTCAAAAAAAGTAGTTCGGGGACTGAATTGAAAAATCCAAAAAGTTCGGGGACCGAATTGTCGAAAAAAATAGTTCGGGGAATGAATTGAAAAATCCAAAAAGTTCAGGGGCCAAATTGTCGAAAAAAATAGTTCGGGGACTGAATTGAAAAATCCTAAAAGTTTAGGGACTGAATTGTTGAAAAAAATAGTTCGGGGACTGAATTGCAAAACCCTAACAGTTCGGGGGCCGAAGTGTCGAAATAAATAGTTCGGGGACTAAATTGAAAAACCCAAAATTTCGGGGGCCAAATTGTTGAAAAAAATAGTTCGGGGAATGAATTGAAAAACCCAAAAAAGTTCGGGAGCCGAATTGTAAAAAAAATAATTTTGGGACTGAATTGAAAAACCCAAAAAGTTCGGAGGCCGAAGTGTCGAAATAAATAGTTCGGGGACTGAATTGAAAAACTCAAAAAGTTCGGGGAGCGAATTGTCGAAAAAAATAATTCAGAGTCTGAATTGCAAAACCCAAAAAGTTCGGGGGTCGAAGTGTCGAAAAAAATAGTTCAGGGACTGAATTGAAAAACCCAAAAAGTTCGGGGGCAAATTGTCGAAAAAAATTGTTCGGGGACTGAATTGCAAAACTCAAAAAATTTGGGGGCCGAATTGTCGAAATAAATAGTTCGGGGACTGAATTGAAAAACACAAAAAGTTTGGGGGCCAAATTGTCGAAAAAAATAGTTCGGGAACTGAATTGAAAAACCCAAAAAGTTCGGGGACCGAATTGTCGAAAAAAATAGTTCGGGGAATGAATTGAAAAACCCAAAAAGTTCGGGGACTGAATTGTTGAAAAAAATAGTTCAGGGACTGAATTGAAAAACCCAAAAAGTTCGGGGACTGAATTGTTGAAAAAAATAGTTCGGGGAATGAATTGAAAAACCCAAAAAGTTCGGGGACCGAATTGTCGAAAAAAATAGTTTACTCAGTAGTATTTTAATGAAAAACCTAATAGTTCGGGGGCCGAATTGTCGAAAAAAATAGTTTACGAAGTAGTATTTTTTTTTTTTTTATAATACACAAACAAGTAAGGGGGATATTAAATTTTGTATTGACTTTCTCTATAAGTCACACTAACTTTTTACGTGATTGACAACATTGGTCATGAAGTCCTCCGGTTACTCAGTAGTGTCACTTAAAGATATACTCATATAATATTGAAAAAAATAGTTCGGGGACTGAATTGCAAAACCCAAAAAGTTCGGGGACTGAATTGAAAAACCCAAAAAGTTCGGGGACTGAATTGTTGAAAAAAATAGTTCAGGGACTGAATTGAAAAACCCAAAAAGTTCGGAGGCCGAAGTGTCGAAATAAATAGTTCGGGGACTGAATTGTTGAAAAAAATAGTTCAGGGACTGAATTGAAAAACCCAAAAAGTTCGGAGGCCGAAGTGTCGAAATAAATAGTTCGGGGACTGAATTGAAAAACCCAAAAAGTTCGGGGACTGAATTGAAAAACCCAAAAAGTTCGGAGGCCGAAGTGTCGAATAAATAGTTCGGGGGACGAATGAAAAACTCAAAAAGTGCGGGATCCGAATTTTGTCGAAAAATAATCGAGTCTGAATTCCCAAACAAAAGTTCGGGGGTCGAGAGTGCGAGAAAAATAGTTCAGGGACTGAATGAAAAACCCAATAAGTTCGGGGACCGAATTGTCAAAAAAAATTGTTCGGGGACTGAATTGCAAAACTCAAAAAATTTGGGGGCCGAAGTGTCGAAATAAATAGTTCGGGGACTGAATTGAAAAACACAAAAAGTTTGGGGGCCAAATTGTCGAAAAAAATAGTTCGGGAACTGAATTGAAAAACCCAAAAAGTTTGGGGGCCAAATTGTCGAAAAAAGTAAATCGGGGACTGAATTGCAAAGCCCTAATAGTTCGGGGACTGAATTGTTGAAAAAAATAGTTCAGAGACTGAATTGCAAAACCCTAATTGTTCGGGGGCTGAAGTGTCGAAATAAATAGTTCGGGGACTGAATTTAAAAACCCTAATAGTTTAGGGGCCGAATTGTCGAAAAAAATAGTTTACTCAGTAGTATTTTAATGAAAAACCCTAATAGTTCGGGGGCCGAATTGTCGAAAAAAATAGTTTACGAAGTAGTATTTTTTTTTTTTTTTATAATACACAAACAAGTAAGGGGGATATTAAATTTTTGTATTGACTTTCTCTATAAGTCACACTAACTTTTTACGTGATTGACAACATTGGTCATGAAGTCCTCCGGTTACTCAGTAGTGTCACTTAAAGATATACTCATATAATATTGAAAAAAATATAATGCATAACTTCGTACTTGGTAAGTGAAGAAAAATTAATTGAATTAAGAGAGAGGGAGAGAATTGAGAGAAGATCGATGGAAATGAGAGAGAATTGAGAGAGAGATTGATGAAAATAGAAGAGAAGGGAGGGATGTGATTTTTTGAAGCCCGAGGGGGTGAGAGGGGGGGGGGGAGGGGGCTTTTTATAGGGACGTCGAGTACGGCCAGTCCATGGACCGGCCGTGCTCAACACTCACGGGTTCCGTCCTTGTAACACCTGACATTTTTGCCATGTAATAATCTGTTGAATTATTGTATGGATTTAAATTGCCATAAATACAATAACTATTTTATTGTGAAGTTTTGGAGCATGTAGTGTGGGGTGAACCAAACCAATTTGTAACCAAACTAACGCTAAGTTTAAAATGCATGGAAGGGCAAATTGGAGAGAAATTAAGGTTGGTGGGAGATAGTCAATGGATAGCTGACACATGGCAGCTTGTTGAGGAAGTTAAATTCTTCCTCCCACGCGAGATCCACTTCACTTCTCTGCTCTGCTCTCTCTCCATTCCCTTCTCGGTATTCTCTCTTCCAGTCGACAAGCAACCATCGAAGATTTACTTCGATCTCCTCAGATTTTCTTCTGCTCCTCCGCTAAGGTAAACATCTACTAATGCTAACAAGTTTGGACAAGTTTAATGTGGATTTTTCCCGAAGTTTAGAGTTATGGTATTTTGTGAAAAACTCACTGTCTTTAGATGAAAACACACCGGTTTGTTTTCTAAGGGTTTGAATGAGTTTGGAACAGACTCTTCTGACTTATTTGTCAGCTTGTTTATTTTCTGAACGTACATGTACAGGTTCGAACATTTCCGAGACTTTCCGGCTAACTGCATCGAGGATAACAGGTAAGTTCATAACCGTAGGTTGGCCCTTAAGGCCCTACATCACGGAGGTACTAGGATTCTTGTTCTGTCGGGTTGTTTTGGGTAGAAAGGTTATAGTCTATGTTCTGAAATGTCTGGCTTCGATTTACTTTCTGTTGTCTTACTTCTGCTGTCTGGCTGTTTAAGTTCAAGCACCGTTCATGCATATGCGTTTTCTCTGAAAGGCATGCAAATGTTTTCTGTACACTGTTTGAAACTAAACAAGATAAAATCCGACTGAAATGTACCAGGTTAAGTGCGAGACGGGGTCTAGCCCCAGACTGTTTACTGTTTACCGTTTACTGTACTGTATCCCTGAATGTGCCTGATAGTGCATCCTCCCCCTCCCCCACTATTTGTCAGTTCCCCTATAAGCTCCACTTAATTCTACTGCCACTGTAACTAAATGCTCTGTACTGTCACTATATTTCTGAAAAACTGCATGGATAGCATTTTGCATCACTGCATTCTGATTATGTCCTTACTGAGTTTTAGACTCATAGGTGAACTCTCTGATGTAGGTACTGAACCTGAAACCGAGGACTTTGTTCCTAAAAATGACGATCTGATGTAACTGGTGGATCGAGCTCACAGGGTGGTTGCTGCAGTTAGACATAATTCTGTTCTGAGGTTCAAGTTTTTAAAATATAGTTTATATTGTAAAGTTTTATGAAATTCTGGTCTTTGTGTTAAAAGCCCTGTAGAAAACTTCTGTTTTGGGAGTTTCTGCAAACATATGTTAAGTTTTGTACTGTCTTTGAAATTTTGAAACAATGTATAGATTCTGTTTCAATGTTTAAAACTGCTGTATTTGACAGTTAAGTTTGTATTCTAGAGTATTCTGGAATTTGTTTGGGATATTCTCTGATCATCTGTGCATGGATTGTCTCTGGTTTTGGAATAATCCATGCAGTTGTGTTCTTGATCTTCTGTTAGGTTTTCTAACTTCTGTCATGTTCCCATGTATGTTTTAAAACTGTGTTTAGAATCGGGTTTGAAGGTTTGAAGCCCTTATGCCTTCTGTTTGAAGTTTTCTGTTCCTATGACTTCCTGTTAAAGTTGTCAAGTTTTGCCTTAAAAGCTGCATCTTCCGATCCCGTTCACTGCTGCTTTAAGCATACATCCACCGATAGTCACTGTTCACATTTTGTCTTATTTACATCCACCGCCAAACAGTGATTTTGCCTTAGGTTTTTCCTCCTGCCGATCTCGTTTATTGTCTGCATCCACCGATGACGTCATCCATCTTCCGGCTGACGTCATCTCCTTCTACCGATTTCGTTCACTACCTGCATCCACCGGTGACGTCATCCATCTTCCGGCTGACGTCATCTCCTTCTACCGATTTCGTTTACTATCTGTTCCTACCGGTGAACTCAATTCTTGTTTATAGTTCACATCCACCAATTAGCACTGTTCATCTTTTATTATATCTGCATCCACCGATAGCTTTTACCTTCTGTCCAGTTTTACTCTCCTCCTTCCGATTATCACTTTACACTTTTGTTTTATTTAATCCACCGAAGCTCTTTTTATACTAAGTCTTCCGCCAGCCTGAATTCTTTTAAATTACGTTCATTTCTGTTTTCCGCTTCACTCGAGAACTCTCTCTCTGTCTCTCCCTGTAAATGTTTTATGTTACTCACTGTAGCTTCTCCCTCTCTGTAAAGTTACGTTTATAGGGTTTGCGATGACAGTGCATGTTTCCTGTCATTCGATTCTGTTTCTCTATAAATATTTTAAAAGTATAATGTCCACTATTTCGACCGATCTATTCAAAGAAAATAGTCACTGTTTTCCGTTATCTGTCCCGGAGTGATGGCTCCGATCGGGTTCGGTTTTGGGTCGTCACAGTCCTCTAGCGGGGCGAGTACGGCTGGTCCATCAGGACCGGCCGTACTCGCCCCACTAGAGGACGGACCCGTGACCCTGGTCACGGGTTTTACGGTGGAGAGTACGCAGCCCGTGACAATAGTCACAGGTTTTTAACCTCCGCGGCACTAAATGACAAAACCCGTGACTTTTGTCATGAGTTTTACCCATAGGAGGACCAGCCGTACTCGGCCTCCATATTTTGTAAAAAATTTGCAAAACGAGTCCAGTACGGCTGGTCCAGCTGGACCGGCTGTACTCGGTAACGGAGGACGACCTCCTCATCCCCCCTACGAGGTTGAAATCACATGTTTTCGATACTTCGAGGTTTTACTCGATGAATAGTATTTTTGACATGCCTCAGATGCATATTAAAAGAAAATTAGTAGCATCCCGTGCCTTATCTAAATTTTCTATTTATTACGTGTTTTTATTTTTGTAGGAAAATTTATGAAAAAAAGGATTGCATTTGGATCGCTTGGAGGAGCCGTCACTTTGCCCTATGGGAATTTGTCTTCCCGGGCCCTATTTTTATAATTTTTATTTTTGAACTTATTTGGCATACATTCGCCTTTATTGTAAGGATTTTATAATTGCATTTCATGCATTAGATTGTGTGGTTAGGACTAGATGTATGGTGGTGGATTTGGGTTGGAGGAAGTTCAACAAAATATTCAAAGGAAAAGGCCCTACAATAAATGGAGTCCAATGGAAGCCTTGGCCCAAAGAAGAGCCCACAAAAAAAGGTATAATTTTGCAAGTACAAAAGTTAGTGGCAACATGGATTGATGATGTGGCAAGATTCCCTCCATTGATCCATTTAGGTATGGCATTCATCTCCTCCCTAGGATGTGTGCTTGTTTGCCTTGATCTTGGCCATCCATCCTTTTTGATCCAAGGGCCCTAATCCACCTAGGACTTCTATAAATGCATGGTATTAGTGTTTGTAGACAACTTTTTGCCAAATCAATATACTACTATTTCCCTAAATCTCCCAAATTCCTTTGGTGATTTTTCCTTGGTTCTTTGAACCAAGAGGAGTTAGCCTCTATTGCTAGCCTAGCTTGGGTTGCTAGGTTAGCTCTTAATCATTCCCTCATCTTCTCCCTTGGGAGTTGAAACGAGGACGAAGATCCCCGGCCTACGGTGGTCGTTTTCTTCACGAAAAACGTGTATCCGGGAGCTTAACCCGTAAGCTCGCTCCTCGGATCCACCAAGGGTATTTCTTTACTTTTATTGCTATCACTTTTGCACACAAATCACTCTTACTTTTCAGCTTTTCATTATCCACACACTCACTTTCTATTTTTTTATCTTTTCTTTATTTCCATTGCTTTACATTTCCTTGTCATTTCTAACATATATTGTCATCTTATTCTCTTTATTTTCTTGTAATTTGCTTCTCTCTACTAACCTATAATCTCGGCCATCATCTTAACATTTGCCTTCTTTATTTCTTGCCTTTAGTTTAGTATTTTATTTCAATATTCAAATATTGTTCACTAGCACCCAATCGAGCACCAACCTAGCATATTCGTGGGTCGTACACGGGCCCCCTTTCTAGGGGCCCCCGTGTCAAGTGGTATCAGAGCCACAAGGCTTCCCTCATGGTTTTAGTGCCTTGACAATAGTCAAAATTCGGCACAAAACCGGGATAGCGGCTCTTTTAAATTTCCGCATTAATCTTTTATATATTTGTGCTAACTTTGAGTTATTTTGTGCTAATTCCAATTTTATATTTTACTACCATTATTTTTGCTATATTATTACTTGTTCTAATATGGAAAAATATGGTGGACAATCCTACAAGAAAACGCACAAGGTATAGCTCACAAATCTCTTAGTTTCCTTTCCGTATTTTTTTCGGTTTTCTCTCTTTCTTGTACCACGATTCTTCCCTTTATTTTGCTTCATTATAATCCCTATTTTGCCCTGAATCTAAGCCGAAACTCTGCTGAAATTTTGGTAGAAAAGTAAGTATAAAAATCGGCCTAAGGAAATTGCAAAACCGGTTATATATTGTGCACAATCTTCACGGTTTTTCTCTTTATCTTTAGCCACAATTTTTCTTGCATCTCTTTTATCATTTGAGCTTTATTTTAGCAC
The DNA here is from genome assembly GCA_022432975.1 of Begonia masoniana. Taxonomy (NCBI): domain Eukaryota; kingdom Viridiplantae; phylum Streptophyta; class Magnoliopsida; order Cucurbitales; family Begoniaceae; genus Begonia; species Begonia masoniana. The sequence continues at coordinate 33,809,723 of CM039516.1, read as the reverse complement.
TTGATTATTTAATATTCTGGAAATTTTGGTGTTTCAACTCGGCTTAAATCTATTGCTATCGAAAAATCGGAGTATTGTTGAAATTATCGCTTTAATTTTGTTTCTTTTGTCAAGCTCGAAATTGTCTAATATTTTTGCTGGTTATTGCTCATGTTTTAGTTCATTAACTTGCTTAATATGTGCTGTTAAATGAGTGCACGAAAGTGGTTTAAAAGAATTTAGCAAAAGCATGAATTAACGTAGCAAATAGAGCTAGACATTAGATTAAAAAAAAAAAAAAAAATTCTGCTATATTTGACTTAAATTCCAGCATGTTATTTGGACTTAAATGATATTCTAAATTTTATTAGTTGCTGTTTTTAGAGTTAATTAGTTGTTATGAATATTACTTTAAGTGATCCTTAGTTAAAGTTGACAACTTGATTGAAATTTCTTGAAAATTTGTGATGAAAATGGTTAAATGAAAATGTTCATTTCTTGATTGTGTTATTGAGTGTTTATTGCAATTACTAAGTTGTTTTAGCATGATCCTATTTTCATTGTTGTCTTAGTTAAGATTATTCCTTAGTGCTTAAAATTGTCTAAGACATTAAGAAGATAACAATCACACAAATCTAGGGAAAATTTACTTAGACAAGAATTTCAATTTTTAATTACCCACTCAATCATGACTAACCGTAGTGGACTCAATCGTGAATCACCACACCAAGAACCACATCAAGCTAGGGATACTCCCCCACCCGAACACATCCGTTACGAAGGAGAAACTAGCTCACCAGGAGGCATGAAAGGACAAATTGATGCCTTAACAAGCATAGTTAATAGCCTAGCCCAACAAGTCCAAACAATGCTGAACAATCCTCCTCGTAGAGAATTCCATGAACGTGCCCCTTCTCAAGAAACCTCCTCTAGGATCATTCCCGAGCGTCCTAGACTTCGTAATCATACCCCTCAACCACCCATAGAGGAAGATTGGAGTGAACCCCGAAGAAGGAGACAACGATATTACTCGGAGGATGAGAATTGGGTTGGTGATGAAGAGTATCGCCCAAATCGTCGTAGGGACAACGACGACCTTCGAAATATTAAGATTACAATTCCCCCTTTCGAAGGAACGTGTGACGGGCACACATATTTGGATTGGGTTGACAAAGTTGAGAGAGTTTTCGAATGCCATGATTACTCCGAGCGAGTAAAAATCCAATTAGCCTCTCTTGAACTCACGGGCCACGCCGCTTTGTGGTGGTCCAATCTTAAAGCCCAACGAATGAGAACCTTAGGAAACCCCGTTACAACTTGGACTTCCATGAAAGACTTAATGCATCATAGGTTCGTCCCCCGACACTATAGACATGAACTCTTCCATCAACTTCACACCTTAAAACAAAATAGCCTCTCGGTAGATGAGTATCTTACCGAATTTGAAACTCTTAATATGCGATGTGCAATTGATGATCCCCAAGAACAACTCATCGCTAGATTCATAAGAGGCTTGAACCGCGACATTGGAGATGCGGTTGAATTACAACAATTGGAGACCATGGAATTGGTCATTCAATTAGCCCTCACGGTGGAGAGGCAATTGAAGAGGAAGCGTAGGATTGACCTTCCCAAATTCCCACCAAGAAATTATAATTCTGACAAGATTACCACAAAACAAGAAGAGAAAAAACCTTCCAATCGAACTTGGCCACCAAAAGCATCAAACACCCTTCACAATCCCCCACCAAACAAAACTCAAGAACCTCAACCGAAAGGACCAAGAGCACGTGATGTTCAATGTTTCAAGTGCTTAGGGAAAGGGCACTATGCTAACGAGTGCACCAACAACCGTGTGATGGTCATCAAAGAATCCACGGGAGAATGGGAGAGTGAAGAGGATGAAGGCCAATACAACAAAATTGATAAGGAGGAAGTTTTAGAAGAAAGTGACGAAGACGCCGATGAATGCAAGCCACAAGATGGACCTTTTCTAATGGTCATTAGGCGAGCATTAACATCTAAGCACGTGGACAAGGACTGTCAACGTGAAAATTTGTTTCATAGTCGATGTGCTGTAAAAGATAAAGTTTGTTCTATGATAATTGACGGAGGAAGTTGCATAAATGCGGCCTCCCAAGACATGGTCGACAAATTGGGATTAGAAACCGTTACGCATCCTACACCCTATAAGCTTCAATGGTTGGACGATACCCATGAACATGTAATAACTAAGCGAGTAACCGTAGATTTCACCATAGGAAATTATCAAGACTCGGTTATTTGTGACGTTGTTCCTATGAGTGCCAGCCACATTTTACTAGGACGACCATGGCACTTTGATCGAAGGGTAAACTATGATGGATTCCTCAACCGTTATACCTTTAATTTTGGAGGAAGAAAGATTAAGTTACTACTGATGACCCCCGAGCAAGTTGCTCAAGATGAGGCCACCCGCCAAAAGGGAAAAGCAAAAGAGAATTTATTAGTGTCAAAATGCGGGTTTAATGAAGAGCTCCCTCATATCAATTGGCGTAACAATCCTTTGTACGAGGAAAAAGTGTCAATTCCTTTCCTACCACATCTTGAGAAAACTTCTTTTATCAAAGAACACCCAAATCTTTTATTTGCCAACGAATTGCCTTGCCAATTGGGGAAAGAATTTTTATGGTCTCATGAGAATTCAAATTTAAATGAAGACACTATTTTTGGACTAGGTAGCATGATCATCACTCCTTTTCTATCCTTTCCAAATCTTGAGGAAATTTTCTCTCCGTTTCCATCCATTAGGAAGATGTTGGTTTATGGCCTTGAACCTAACTATTGCCTTCCTACCACCTTTCTTAGAGCTACACCATCAAGTAGGAATTTTATTCCCTATGTAGACAAAAAATGCCCCACCCTTAAATTTGGTGGCTTACCAACACCTCACTTTCCACCATTCCATTACCCCAAATTTTACCATAGGACTAAGGTTAAAGTTCTATTGGTAAGTAAATTTCTTTGAGGTCTTAATATTAATTGGACTATTTCTTTGGTTGAAGGATTTTAGCATTTCCACCTCACTATTTGTCGGATTCACCTACTTGGGAAAATTTCATTCCATCTTTGAGCAAACGCCCTCCCAAGTAGTCCTCGGATTCAACTTTTCCACCCTTACCAAAGAAAATTTTAGTAAGACCATCTATCCTCCATGTCACCTGGAATTTTTAACGAAGAACATATCCTATTGCCTTCAAACTCAAACCTATCAAAGTAATAAACAAACTAATAGATGAGAAATTGTTGGAGTCATCCTTGAGAAGAAGTCAACCAACGGATTTGAGGTCAAATCCTCAAATCACCCGGAGAGGATGACATGCCTCAGATGCATATTAAAAGAAAATTAGTAGCATCCCGTGCCTTATCTAAATTTTCTATTTATTACGTGTTTTTATTTTTGTAGGAAAATTTATGAAAAAAAGGATTGCATTTGGATCGCTTGGAGGAGCCGTCACTTTTCCCTATGGGAATTTGTCTTCCCGGGCCCTATTTTTGTAATTTTTATTTTTGAACTTATTTGGCATACATTCGCCTTTATTGTAAGGATTTTATAATTGCATTTCATGCATTAGATTGTGTGGTTAGGACTAGATGTATGGTGGTGGATTTGGGTTGGAGGAAGTTCAACAAAATATTCAAAGGAAAAGGCCCTACAATAAATGGAGTCCAATGGAAGCCTTGGCCCAAAGAAGAGCCCACAAAAAAGGTATAATTTTGCAAGTACAAAAGTTAGTGGCAACATGGATTGATGATGTGGCAAGATTCCCTCCATTGATCCATTTAGGTATGGCATTCATCTCCTCCCTAGGATGTGTGCTTGTTTGTCTTGATCTTGGCCATCCATCCTTTTTGATCCAAGGGCCCTAATCCACCTAGGACTTCTATAAATGCATGGTATTAGTGTTTGTAGACAACTTTTTGCCAAATCAATATACTACTATTTCCCTAAATCTCCCAAATTCCTTTGGTGATTTTTCCTTGGTTCTTTGAACCAAGAGGAGTTAGCCTCCATTGCTAGCCTAGCTTGGGTTGCTAGGTTAGCTCTTAATCATTCCCTCATCTTCTCCCTTGGGAGTTGAACGAGGACGAAAATCCCCGGCCTACGGTGGTCGTTTTCTTCACGGAAAACGTGTATCCGGGAGCTTAACCCGTAAGCTCGCTCCTCGGATCCACCAAGGGTATTTCTTTACTTTTATTGCTATCACTTTTGCACACAAATCACTCTTTACTTTTCAGCTTTTCATTATCCACACACTCACTTTCTATTTTTTTTATCTTTTCTTTATTTCCATTGCTTTACATTTCCTTGTCATTTCTAACATATATTGTCATCTTATTCTCTTTATTTTCTTGTAATTTTGCTTCTCTCTACTAACCTATAATCTCGGCCATCATCTTAACATTTGCCTTCTTTATTTCTTGCCTTAGTTTAGTATTTTATTTCAATATTCAAATATTGTTCACTAGCACCCAATCGAGCACCAACCTAGCATATTCGTGGGTCGTACACGGGCCCCCTTTCTAGGGGCCCCCGTGTCAATTTTTAAGGGTTTTTTTTACCACCAACCCCTTACTTTAGGTTTTTTTAAAAAAAAAAAAAAAAAAAAAAAAAAAAAAAAAAAAAAAAAAAAAAAAAAAAAAAAAAAAAAAAAAAAAAAAAAAAAAAAAAAAAAAAAAAAAAAAAAAAAAAAAAAAAAAAAAAAAAAAAAAAAAAAAAAAAAAAAAAAAAAAAAAAAAAAAAAAAAAAAAAAAAAAAAAAAAAAAAAAAAAAAAAAAAAAAAAAAAAAAAAAAAAAAAAAAAAAAAAAAAAAAAAAAAAAAAAAAAAAAAAAAAAAAAAAAAAAAAAAAAAAAAAAAAAAAAAAAAAAAAAAAAAAAAAAAAAAAAAAAAAAAAAAAAAAAAAAAAAAAAAAAAAAAAAAAAAAAAAAAAAAAAAAAAAAAAAAAAAAAAAAAAAAAAAAAAAAAAAAAAAAAAAAAAAAAAAAAAAAAAAAAAAAAAAAAAAAAAAAAAAAAAAAAAAAAAAAAAAAAAAAAAAAAAAAAAAAAAAAAAAAAAAAAAAAAAAAAAAAAAAAAAAAAAAAAAAAAAAAAAACATTGTTTTTATAATGAATTAGATGAAGTACAATATAGTTTTCCACTGCTTATTCACAGTTGACACTCGAACTATTATTATCTCATGAACTTTACATGAGTTTATTTTGTTATCACATACACCAACCATTTTCCATTATCCCTTTCAATTTCTAGTTTTGCTCAACCTCACCCACAAATCTTTTTCACTCAATTTTTTGCAATCTAACCAAGGGTGCTACAACTGGAAAAAAAAAAAAAAAAAAAAAAAAAAAAAAAAAAAAAAAAAAAAAAAAAAAAAAAAAAAAAAAAAAAAAAAAAAAAAAAAAAAAAAAAAAAAAAAAAAAAAAAAAAAAAAAAAAAAAAAAAAAAAAAAAAAAAAAAAAAAAAAAAAAAAAAAAAAAAAAAAAAAAAAAAAAAAAAAAAAAAAAAAAAAAAAAAAAAAAAAAAAAAAAAAAAAAAAAAAAAAAAAAAAAAAAAAAAAAAAAAAAAAAAAAAAAAAAAAAAAAAAAAAAAAAAAAAAAAAAAAAAAAAAAAAAAAAAAAAAAAAAAAAAAAAAAAAAAAAAAAAAAAAAAAAAAAAAAAAAAAAAAAAAAAAAAAAAAAAAAAAAAAAAAAAAAAAAAAAAAAAAAAAAAAAAAAAAAAAAAAAAAAAAAAAAAAAAAAAAAAAAAAAAAAAAAAAAAAAAAAAAAAAAAAAAAAAAAAAAAAAAAAAAAAAAAAAAAAAAAAAAAAAAAAAAAAAAAAAAAAAAAAAAAAAAAAAAAAAAAAAAAAACAGAGAGCACTTCCCGGAAGGTCACCCAACCTGGAATTACTCTCGCTGAAGCCCACTTAACTTCGGAGTTCTTATGGGATCCGTTGTCAATTGAGCTCCAAAACGCGTCTTGCTATTTAGGGAGGGATCTCTTACATATGTTTCATTTCCATGTACTTCCCCAAGCGATGTGGGTTCGTAACGGCCCCTCCTTTAACGATAGAACCCTCCGGCCCAGGTCAGCCCCAGGATCCGCGGAGAATGGGTGGTTCTCACAGTGGTCGTTGAAAGAGGAGTCGTCACAATCACCCCCCCTTGGGGGCCCAACGTCCTCGTGGGCCACATTTCCGGTTGGTACAGGCTCTGATACCATTTGTAACGACCCCTCATCCCAGCAAGATATTGTCCGCTCTGGGGATTGGGCCGCAGCCCAATATCGTCCCCTCACGGCTTTGTTTAGCGAGAGCACTTCCCGGAAGGTCACCCAACCTGGAATTACTCTCGCTGAAGCCCACTTAACTTCGGAGTTCTTATGGGATCCGTTGTCAATTGAGCTCCAAAACGCGTCTTGCTATTTAGGGAGGGATCTCTTACATATGTTTCATTTCCATGTACTTCCCCAAGCGATGTGGGTTCGTAACGGCCCCTCCTTCAACGATAGAACCCTCCGGCCCAGGTCAGCCCCAGGATCCGCGGAGAATGGGTGGTTCTCACAGTGGTCGTTGAAAGAGGAGTCGTCACAATCACCCCCCCTTGGGGGCCCAACGTCCTCGTTGGCCACATTTCCGGTTGGGTACAGGCTCTGATACCATTTGTAACGACCCCTCATCCCAGCAAGATATTGTCCGCTCTGGGGATTGGGCCGCAGCCCAATATCGTCCCCTCACGGCTTTGTTTGGCGAGAGCACTTCCCGAAAGGTCACCCAACCTGGAATTACTCTCGCTGAAGCCCACTTAACTTCGAAGTTCTTATGGGATCCGTTGTCAATTGAGCTCCAAAACGCGTCTTGCTATTTAGGGAGGGATCTCTTACATATGTTTCATTTCCATGTACTTCCCCAAGCGATGTGGGTTCGTAACGGCCCCTCCTTCAACGATAGAACCCTCCGGCCCAGGTCAGCCCCAGGATCCGCGGAGAATGGGTGGTTCTCACAGTGGTCGTTGAAAGAGGAGTCGTCACAATCACCCCCCTTGGGGGCCCAACGTCCTCGTGGGCCACATTTCCGGTTGGGTACAGGCTCTGATACCATTTGTAACGACCCCTCATCCCAGCAAGATATTGTCCGCTCTGGGGATTGGGCCGCAGCCCAATATCGTCCCCTCGCGGCTTTGTTTGGCGAGAGCACTTCCCGGAAGGTCACCCAACCTGGAATTACTCTCGCTGAAGCCCACTTAACTTCGGAGTTCTTATGGGATCCGTTGTCAATTGAGCTACAAAACGCGTCTTGCTATTTAGGGAGGGATCTCTTACATATGTTTCATTTCCATGTACTTCCCCAAGCGATGTGGGTTCGTAACGGCCCCTCCTTTAACGATAGAACCCTCCGGCCCAGGTCAGCCCCAGGATCCGCGGAGAATGGGTGGTTCTCACAGTGGTCGTTGAAAGAGGAGTCGTCACAATCACCCCCCTTGGGGGCCCAACGTCCTCGTGGGCCACAATTTCCGGTTGGTACAGGCTCTGATACCATTTGTAACGACCCCTCATCCCAGCAAGATATTGTCCGCTCTGGGGATTGGGCCGCAGCCCAATATCGTCCCCTCGCGGCTTTGTTTGGCGAGAGCACTTCCCGGAAGGTCACCCAACCTGGAATTACTCTCGCTGAAGCCCACTTAACTTCGGAGTTCTTATGGGATCCGTTGTCAATTGAGCTACAAAACGCGTCTTGCTATTTAGGGAGGGATCTCTTACATATGTTTCATTTCCATGTACTTCCCCAAGTGATGTGGGTTCGTAACGGCCCCTCCTTCAACGATAGAACCCTCCGGCACAGGTCAGCCCCAGGATCCGCGGAGCTTTACCCACCTCCGGCCCAGGTCAGCCCCAGGATCCGCGGAGAATGGGTGGTTCTCACAGTGGTCGTTGAAAGAGGATTTGTAACGACCCCTCATCCCAGCAAGATATTGTCCGCTCTGGGGATTGGGCCGCAGCCCAATATCGTCCCCTCACGGCTTTGTTTGGCGAGAGCACTTCCCGGAAGGTCACCCAACCTGGAATTACTCTCGCTGAAGCTCACTTAACTTCGAAGTTCTTATGGGATCCGTTGTCAATTGAGCTCCAAAACGCGTCTTGCTATTTAGGGAGGGATCTCTTACATATGTTTCATTTCCATGTACTTCCCCAAGCGATGTGGGTTCGTAACGGCCCCTCCTTCAACGATAGAACCCTCCGGCCCAGGTCAGCCCCAGGATCCGCGGAGCTTTACCCACCTCCGGCCCAGGTCAGCCCCAGGATCCGCGGAGAATGGGTGGTTCTCACAGTGGTCGTTGAAAGAGGAGTCGTCACAATCACCCCCCCTTGGGGGCCCAACGTCCTCGTTGGCCACATTTCCGGTTGGGTACAGGCTCTGATACCATTTGTAACGACCCCGTTCCCAGCAAGATATTGTCCGCTCTGGGGATTGGGCCGCAGCCCAATATCCTCCCTTCACGGCTTTGTTTGGCGAGAGCACTTCCCGGAAGGTCACCCAACCTGAAATTACTCTCGCCGAAGCACGCTTAACTTCGGAGTTCTTATGGGATCCGTTGCCAATCGTGCTCCAAAACGCGTCTTGCTATCTTGAGAGGGATCTCTTACATATGTTTCATTTCCATGTACTTCCCCAAGCGATGTGGGTTCGTAACGGCCTCTCCTTCAACGATAGAACCCTCCGGCCCAGGTCAGCCCCAGGATCCGCGGAGCTTTACCCACCTCCGGCCCAGGTCAGCCCCAGGATCCGCGGAGAATGGGTGGTTCTCACAGTGGTCGTTGAAAGAGGAGTCGTCACACGAACACTGTACTTTGATTCTGTTACCAGTTTTGACTTTCTATCCACAATTTCATTAAACCTTTATTTAAAAAATTACCAAACGATCTTGGATTCAGTTGAAATTTTTAACACATGTTCACTACTTAATGAAAAGATAATCTGAAGATTTTTGTTTTTTTTTAACACATGTACGATTTATTGTAATTTTAATTAGTATTTTATAAAACTATTATAATAAATCATACAAATTTTATAAAATCACGAAAAATTTGCATTATCTCCCATGAAGATTGAAACATGTGAAAAATTTTTCAAATAAATCAAATATCATTTGGTATTTGTTTAAATTAATCTCAGTTTCTTCTTTACTTTATAAATTAATTTTTAAACAAATAACAAACAATATTTGATTCATTCGAAAAATTTACCACAAGTTCAACCTATCATGGGTAGATAATAGAAAAATGTTTGTGATTTTCTAAAATTTATATGTTTTATTATACTATTTTTATAATCATATTAAAATAAAAAAAAAAAAAAAAAAAAAAAAAAAAAAAAAAAAAAAAAAAAAAAAAAAAAAAAAAAAAAAAAAAAAAAAAAAAAAAAAAAAAAAAAAAAAAAAAAAAAAAAAAAAAAAAAAAAAAAAAAAAAAAAAAAAAAAAAAAAAAAAAAAAAAAAAAAAAAAAAAAAAAAAAAAAAAAAAAAAAAAAAAAAAAAAAAAAAAAAAAAAAAAAAAAAAAAAAAAAAAAAAAAAAAAAAAAAAAAAAAAAAAAAAAAAAAAAAAAAAAAAAAAAAAAAAAAAAAAAAAAAAAAAAAAAAAAAAAAAAAAAAAAAAAAAAAAAAAAAAAAAAAAAAAAAAAAAAAAAAAAAAAAAAAAAAAAAAAAAAAAAAAAAAAAAAAAAAAAAAAAAAAAAAAAAAAAAAAAAAAAAAAAAAAAAAAAAAAAAAAAAAAAAATTTTTAACACATGTTCACTACTTAATGAAAAGATAATCTGAAGATTTTTGTTTTTTTTTAACACATGTACGATTTATTGTAATTTTATTTAGTATTTTATAAAACTATTATAATAAATCATACAAATTTTATAAAATCACGAAAAATTTTCTATTATCTACCCATGATAGGTTGAACATGTGAAAAATTTTTCAAATAAATCAAATATCATTTGGTATTTGTTTAAATTAATCTCAGTTTCTTCTTTACTTTATAAATTAATTTTTAAACAAATAACAAACAATATTTGATTCATTCGAAAAATTTACCACAAGTTCAACCTATCATGGGTAGATAATAGAAAAATGTTTGTGATTTTCTAAAATTTATATGTTTTATTATAATATTTTTATAAAATATTAAAATAAAATTACAATAAATCGTACATGTGTTAAAAAATCACGAAAATTTTTAGATTATTTTCTCATTAAGTAGTGAACATGTGGTAAAAAGTTTAACTGAATCCAAGATCATTTGATAATTTTTTAAATGAGGGTTTAATGAAATTGTTGATAGATTGTCAAACCTGATAACAAAATAAAAGTACAGGGTTCGGTTTGCCGATTTTTTTAGTACTGGGGGCGAATTGAAAAAAAATGTATAGTACAAGGTTTAAATCGATAATTACCGAAAAACTTAATTATTAAAATTATAATAATTATTTATCATTATAATGTCAATACATAATACTTAATTGTTTAGTCAACAAAATTACTTTATTAATATATAAAATGACATGTATTTAGGAAAAAAATTATTCGAGATGATCGTATCACACAAATATCATTACAAATATTTAACAGTTACATCATTATAAATTATACACATACTAACTAGGTCGACACCTATTTAATTGTCATCATTTGTAATAAAAGTGACAAACGAGATGACCGAGCTGAGCCAACTCTAAAAAAGTCTGGTTCACTAAGCCTAACGAGTTAAACGAACCGAGCCTAGCGAGCACAACGAGCCAAGATTGATGAGAAAACCAAAAAATATTTCAACTCTAGTCAGTTTGCAAGTCAAAGTTAAACGAACTGAGCTGCGTCGAGTCCGCTACAATACATAGCCGACCAAGCGAGCTGGCGAGTCCGCTTCAACTTCACTTTGAAGCGGACGTGTGGTTCTTACTCCCTGGTTACAAATTGAAATTTGTTGAGTGTGAGCTAAATTCTTCTCTGTGAGGTATGTTCTCCGTACCTGTGACCTTAGACCTTAAATTTGCAGACATATTTGGATTGTTGTTTCAAGGAGATTAATTACTTATCTGGAAAGATGGTCGATTGGTTTTAGTTTGCAACTTGGTGGAGAGCACATGTCAGGACAATGGAAGATGCATTTGATTCCAAAAAATGTTATCTTTTATTCTTAGATTGAATAAAAATTAATTTGAACTCCAAAATATTGGGTTAATTCGAAACACCTCTTAAACTAAAAATTCTAAAAGCTAAAATCCTAAACTATAAAAAATGTAACAAATAAAACATTGTCCAGTAGCCGATCACTACCCGTTCTGAATTTACTCTAAGAACGAAGGGCCGATCAACCTCCGTTCTGTCCAGTGCTTACGTGGCACTGGACATATTGGGTCGGGGGTCGATGTGGGGGGTGGATATCCCTCGTTCAACATGCATTGCACATAATTCAAGAACGGAGGGTTCCTATCTTGGAACAGCCTCCCGTTCCTTGCACCCCAATTTTAAGGGTGCTCGAGAACATGGGGTCCCTGCCTCAGTACAATCAATCGTTCCCGGTCTCCCCCATTTTAAGAGATGCTTGAGAACGAGGGGTCCCCACCCTGAAACGATCCCTCTTCTCAAGCGAAATGTTTAAGAATAGGGAATCGTGTCGGAGATCTGCTGTGATGACCCGGATGTGTAAGTATGCGTACGATGGCTGCACGAACCGGAACCCGGATGGCGGTACGTCTGCGCAGGCGAACCGGAAGGTGACGGGTCGTAAAAAGAGGGTCGTCACAATCCCACATCGCTTGGAGAAATATGTGGAAATGAAACATATGTAAAGACACCCTCCCAAGATAGTAAGACGCGTTTTGGAGCATAATTGGCAACGGATCCCATAAGAACTGCGAAGTTAAAAAGTGCTTCAGCTAGAGTAGTACCAGGTTGGGTGACCGACTGGGAAGTCCTTGCCAAACAAAGTCGTGAGGGGATGATATTGGGCTGAGGCTCAATCACCAGAGCGGACAATATCTTGCTGGGATAAGGGGTCATAACAAATGGTATCAGAGCCTGTACCCAACCGAAAATGCGGCCAACGAGGACGTTGGGCCCCCAATGGGGGGTGATTGTGATGACCCGGGTGTGTAAGTATGTGTACGATGGCTGCACAAACCGGAACCCAGATGGCAGTACGTCTGCGCGGGCGAACCGGAAGATGCCAAGTTAAAACAAAGGGGGTCGTCACAATCCCACATCGCTTGAGAAAGTATGTGGAAATGAAACATATGTAAAGAGACTCTTCTAAGATAGCAAGACGCATTTTGAAGCACAATTGGCAACGGATCCTATAAGAACTCCGAAGTTAAAAAGTGCTTCGGCGAGAGTGTACCAAGTTGGGTGACCGACTAGGAAGTCCTTGCCAAACAAAGCCGTGAGGGGATTGTAGGATCGGAATTGTCTAAGAGGGGGGTGAATTAGACTTTTTAATTTTAATTGCGATTCAACCTAATTTCTCTTCTTGATTAAACTTAGATTTAACACAAGTAATCAAATAATATAAAGAGAGAGAAAGAGAAATTCGACACCAGTATTTTTACGTGGTTCGGCCAAACTGCCTACTTCCACGCTCCAAGGCTCTCCCTTGAAGATTTTTTACTTCTCCTCAACGAGAAAATCTGATCGAACTTACGGGCTTCGATCCACAGCCTTTCACAATCCTGGATTGAACTTTGCGGGCGTCAATCCACTGCCTTACGGGATTTTCAGGTTTGAATGATAGATTACAATAATCTACAAACTCTCAAAACAGAATCTCAAGTTTTGGAGTAGAGAGATGTAGATTGAGAATACAGAGTATGATTTTCACGTTAGGGCTCAGGAAATAAAATTCGCAAAAGTTAGTCTTCGAGCCTTTTCTTCTGCTTATATACTCTGTAAAAAATTGCTTCACAGAATTGAATGCTTCTTTCTTCAAAATGGAGAAATGTTACCGTTGGGAAGCATCCGTACTGAAGCAGATATCCGTTGCTTGCTAAAGTGCTGTTCGTCGTCGCCATTAAAGGTCTGGAGTTAATGCTGAAAACGACGTCACTGTAGCTTCGCGGCTAACTTTAAATTCTGGCGGAAGTTCACCGGCAGATGAAACATGATAAGCTCTCGGCACAAGCAAGCTTTGAACTCCATAAACAGATGTATACAGAACAACCATCGGCAGGAGCATCTTTAAAACTCATCGGCAGAGACAATTCGTAAACTTCATCGGCACATGCAATCTTCAAAGCCATCGGCAGATGTTTCTTTAAAAACGCCATCGGCAGAAGTCTCTTTAAAAACCATCGGCAGATGAACTCTTGAAAATTTTCATCTAGTGATCGACATGTGCAAGCTTGAACGACATCGGTATGAGTAGCGTCAAATGCTATCGGCAGATCCATCTTGACACGTCATCGGCAGATATCTTCAAAAATGCTTCGGCAGATGAAACATATAAGCACTGACCACGTCATCGGTAGATGCTCGCTTAGAGCTTCACGGGCAGATGAGACTTGTAAATGTTATCGGCATATGCACCTCAACACGTCATGAACCGGCATCGGCAGGAGTAGCTTCAACAGCTATCGGCAAATGCACCTTGACATGACATCGGCAGATGTCTTCAAAAACGCTATCGGCAGATGAAACATATAAGCACTGACCACGTCATCGGTAGATGCATCATTTCTTTGTCGTGTAGCGATCGGTATATGCAAGCCTGTTTTGCTATTTAATTCTGTATACTCAAACCGATTTATTAGACAACTAAAATACCCTTTTCAAGGGTATTTCCAAATAAACTCATATTCATTATTCTCTTTAAATACACATAATCAAATTGTACACTAATTATACAAATACATAATCAAAAACAAATTATGACTTAAACAATCTATAAGTCAACAGGGATGATATTGGGCTGAGATCCAATCCCCAGAGCAGACAATATCTTGCTAGGATAAGAGGTCATTACATCGGCTCCCCGTTCTCAAGCAAAATATTTGAGATTGGGGGTCGTTCTAGGGCTGGGACTTCCCGTTCTCATGGCGCTCAAAACTTAGGGTTAAGAACAGAGGGCCGTTTTGGAACATGGACCCCCCGTTTCAGAGCACCCCAAAAATTAAAAAGGCAAGGAACGAAGTGTAACACCCGGCATTTTTTCCATGTAATAATCGGGTTTGAAGGTTTGAAGCCCTTATGCCTTCTGTTTGAAGTTTTCTGTTCCTATGACTTCCTGTTAAAGTTGTCAAGTTTTGCCTTAAAAGATGCATCTTCCGATCACGTTCACTGCTGCTTTAAGCATACATCCACCGGTAGTCACTGTTCACATTTTGTCTTATTCACATCCACCGCCAAACAGTGATTTTGCCTTAGGTTTTTCCTTCTACCGATTTCGTTCACTACCTGCATCCACCAGTGACGTCATCCATCTTCCGGCTGACGTCATCTCCTTCTACCAATTTCGTTCACTGCCTGCATCCACCGGTGACGTCATCCATCTTCCGGCTGACGTCATCTCCTTCTACCGATTTCATTTACTGTCTGTTCCTACCGGTGAACTCAATTCTTGTTTATAGTTCACATCCACCGATTAGCACTGTTCATCTTTTGTTATATCTGCATCCATCGATAGCTTTTACCTTCTGCCCAGTTTTACTCTCCTCCTTCCGATTATCACTGTACACTTTTGTTTTATTTAATCCACCGAAGCTCTTTTTATACTAAGTCTTCCGCCAGCCTGAATTCTTTTAAATTACGTTCATTTCTGTTTTCCGCTTCACTCGAGAACTCTCTCTCTCTCTTCCCTGTAATGTTTTATGTTACTCACTGTAGTTTCTCCCTCTCTGTAAATTACGTTTATAGGGGTTTGCGATGACAGGGCATGTTTCTTGTCATTCGATTCTGTTTCTCTGTAAAAGTTGTAAAAGTATAATGTCCACTGTTTTGACCGATCTGTTAAAGAAAATAGTCATTGTTTTCGATATCTGTCCCGGAGTGATGGCTCCGAATCCTCTCTCTCTCTCTCTCTCTCTCTCTCTCTCTCTCTCTCTCTCTCTCTCTCTCTCTCTCTCTCTCTCTCTCTCTCTCTCTCTCTCTCTCTCTCTCTCTCTCTCTCTCTCTCTCTCTCTCTCTCTCTCTCTCTCTCTCTCTCTCTCTCTCTCTCTCTCTCTCTCTCTCTCTCTCTCTCTCTCTCTCTCTCTCTCTCTCTCTCTCTCTCTCTCTCTCTCTCTCTCTCTCTCTCTCTCTCTCTCTCTCTCTCTCTCTCTCTCTCTCTCTCTCTCTCTCTCTCTCTCTCTCTCTCTCTCTCTCTCTCTCTCTCTCTCTCTCTCTCTCTCTCTCTCTCTCTCTCTCTCTCTCTCTCTCTCTCTCTCTCTCTCTCTCTCTCTCTCTCTCTCTCTCTCTCTCTCTCTCTCTCTCTCTCTCTCTCTCTCTCTCTCTCTCTCTCTCTCTCTCTCTCTCTCTCTCTCTCTCTCTCTCTCTCTCTCTCTCTCTCTCTCTCTCTCTCTCTCTGCTCCGATCGGGTTCCGATTTCGGGTCGTCACACGAAGGGTCGTTCTAGGGCAGGGACCCTATGTTTCTAAGCACCCTCTAAAATTGGGGAGGCAGGGAACGGAGGGCCATTTCGGGGCATGGACTCTATGTTCTCGGCCCTACCAGAGTTTGATTTATTACATTTTAGATAATTTAAGGTTTTAATTATTTGAGTTTTTAGTTTAGGAGGTGTTTCAAATTAACTTCATCTTTTTGGGTTTAAATTGATTTTTAACCTTTTGGATTTGAGTTAGTACATATCAATGTTGATATATTGATGTTGCCGTTTGATCTACGAGAGTGAGATTGTGGAAGGAAATGCAAGTCATCTGTAAATTCAGCCATCCCCTCCTACGTTGTGATTGTGCTACGTTGTGTTTGAGGATTAAACATTTTTTTCCTCTGCTTGTTGTAAGGTTCTGAACGGTTAGATAGCGAATCTTGTCGGAAATTTCTGTGTTGGCTGGAGAGGGCAGAGAACTCTAACCTGTTTTCCGGACAGCTTTGGAGGGGAAACAACAAGCTTTCGCGTTGAAATCATCGGTCTCGGTGGTTGGAGGTCTCGTCAACTGAATGTAGATCGGAAACCTTGATTTCTCTATTTTGGGTTTTGAAACTCGTTGGATTGCGTTCGATTTTTGATAGAGATGACGTCGGGCTCGTGGAAGGAGTCCGGCGAGTCTACACGCTAACGCAGACGACAATCTGAGACGAACAGTGTCGTCTCGCTGTTCTGGGCCTGAAGTTTGGCCGGCGGTCCAACTTTAATTGGGCTCCAAATTTAAGTCTGATTTGGCCCAAAGTTGTGTTTTTATTAAATTATGGATTATTTTGAGTAATGAAAAATTGGGAATTTTAATCCAATTGAAATTGAATTATTTTGATCGCTAAGTTTTAGCTCAAAAACTTATGATTTTATTTTTAATTAGGTACCCAAGAACATAATCAAATTTTGAACATATTGGAGACTGGACTGGATATTTAAGGGTTTGAACCATAGTTTGTCCACTTGAAGTAGGGATATATATTTACATGCTTAAATTAATTATTTTGTTTTATAAAATAATTATTGGAAATCTCTTATTAAAGTTTAAATGTAATGCATACATTTTCTGTATGCACATTTATATCTCATGTCATGAAAAACTTGTTTTAATTAGAGTACGAGACAACTAACTGTACTGTGTCCCTGTCCGTAAAATTCTAAACCTTATCGTGGTGTTTTATATGTCGTTGGTAATTTTTTAGTATCGTTGTTTTCATTACATTGCATAAGACATGATATGCACAAAAACTGTGAATATTTTTATTTTATTTTAGATTTTAACTTATTATAAAATTGTCAAACTAAACATGAAAACTGAAAATAAGATTTATCCCTACTATTAGTCGATTCACCCTAATGATCAATATTTTAGGATACAATAAGGAGTACGTTCATCTGCCGACTCAATAGTAGGCTCGACGAGCGAATTTCTCAAATTTAATATATTTCTTAAAATTTTATATTTTTTTTCAAAGGTTAGATTTTAATTTTGGAAATAGTAAACTTTGGATTATTAAATTTTTCAGTCAACACTTTTTAGTTGAATTATATTATTTTTATATCTGGATGTCATAAAATTATAATAAATTCTACAAGTGTTGAAAAAAAAAAAATTAGATTATCTTTATGTGATATGTGAACATATATAGTAAAAGTTTTTAAAAAAACTTCAATATCGTTTAATTTGTTTTTTCTCAAAAACAGGAGGTTGCCACACTCCGATCTTTCAATATAACGCACAAATCATTAGAACTCGTAAATTACCGAATACCACAACTATATTCTATCTTTATTTTAAATTTATTTATACACTTTTTTTTTTTTTTTTTTCTAAAACGCAGGGAAGAGACCCTTTGATACAAATTGAGTTTTCGCTACAACTCGAACTCAGTGGAAGTGAAAGTTTGAGCTATGAAGACGGAGAGTAGGGGAAGAAATGTCGTGAAAAGGAAAGAGGAAGGAAGGTGAATTATGTCAAAGATGGCAAGGAATTACCTGCTAACAAAAGGTGCCTATTCTTCTGGATATTCAAAACACCTTTTGTTTTCTTTATTTTCTCGTAAGAAAGATTGATTATTGTTGTGGATTTTGCATATTGTGATAGTTTTTTCATTTGGGTAGGGTTTAAGATTTTTTTGTTTTTCCGCTGCTCTGCGAAATGGTTGCTTGAGAAATTACCCAAAACCAACCAAAAATAATACAAAGGAAGCTTACATTGAAGAACAAATAAAATATGGAAGAACATTTAATCGATAATACTCAGTACCCTATTTGATCAGGGTGAACCAGAAACATAAAATTTGTAGAAATGGAGGTTCAAGAAAAGGGATGGAAGGAAATGATTCTCCAGAAGAGAAGTCTCACATTGGTGTTTACATATAAATGCACACAAGCTCTTTGTCACACCTCAAAGGTGACCCGAGACAGAATAAAGAATGAATAATTCAAAAATCGAGTTAAACTGTCCAACTCTTAATCTCATTTATTTGAAAGATACAGCGAAAAATTTATAAAATTAATATAAATCCAGAACCCAGAACACATGGATTAAACAGGTCTAACAATTGACACCAGATAATGTGATAATATATATCTAAATAAAGTAATAGAATGAAACAATTAGAATAAAGCTTACAAATTCTCAATAGTATCTAACTTTGAAATTTAAAATAAGTCTTGAAAAGAAAGATTAAAAAAAAAAAAAAGAATTCTTATAAAGTGACTGCTCCCAAGCTGATAACTAGAACTCTTCTTCATTGGATCCTGAAAAAAAAAAAAAGGAAAGTCGTTTGGGGTGAATCAACTAAAACTCAATAGGGAGTTTATTTTCAGCATTTATAAAATGTTTATACTTACGCTCAATAATTAATACAGAAGGGCACTTGTCAATATATCCCACTAATATGTAGTACATAAATTAAATCAAAACCTAGCTATGCTATTTTAAAAGAAATTCAGTGAAAATGAAGTCTCTCATGAACTCCGAAAAGACTAAGTCGTTGGCCATATTTTAAAAGAAATTCAGTGAAAATGAAGTCTCTCATGAACTCCGAACAGACTAAGTCTTTGGCCATGATTTAAAAAAAAACGACACTCAGAGGTCGTAAGCCACATAATTACCATGACCTGGTTTAGGATTTTGCGCCCAAAAACACGGCTCTTTAGCTGTCCTATTACATCATCTAGTTAAAACACATAGTTCACATCAAATGATAAAAGTATGTAATTGATAAAGATGTGAATGAAACAAGGACATAAAATTAAATAATTAATTTATGCTAATTAAATGAATTTAATTATCAAATTAAAAATATTTGTAACATCCGGTTTCTATTAACCGATTTACCTTTTTCCATTTATAGAGGATGTTTTATAATTGAAATTGAGTGATTTAGTGATTAGGTTAATAAGTGAATGAGTAAGGACAAAATGGTAAATTGTAATTTTTATTGTGGATAAAGTATTTAAGGGAGGGTTTAATGAGGTTTAGCCGCCGATATTCCCTCGTTTTTCCTTTCTCGGTATTCAGCTCAAGCTCAACAGAGTTCCAGACAATTTTTCCCCTCCGATCTCCATTTCCTCGAACTAGGTAAGTTTTCCCTTCGTTTTCTCGAGATTTAGTGGCTAGATAGCAGAGAGAGTGCAATGAGTGTATTTTTGAGAATGCTGTGAGTGGGTTGAGTTCGGGTTAGTGATGAATCATGAATGTGCGATGATCCGAACTTCTAAACTAGCTCCTTAGGTTTGTAAATGGTGTATGATGAAGTTTAGTGAGGATCTGAATAGTATTTTGTTTATGACATTAGGTGAACAGGGCTTCCAAAATAGTTGAAACCGAGCGATTTTCAGGAGACCAGGTAAGTGAAGTTTGCTTGTGCCTTCTGGCCTAGATCACAAAACATTAGGAACATGTTTATTTGACTGTGTCTGTATGCTATGCATCGTGTTTTAAAAGTATACGAAAATGAATTTGAATGCATGTTGGCATGGTAAGAAATGAACATAATGAAACAGCTATGCGAAACAGATTTACTGTTAAGGGAAATAATCCGCCCCTTAATGAGATAGTGGATATTTATACTTTGGGAGAGTTGATCCAACTCCCAATTTCACAGGGGGATCGGAAACAGCTATGTGAATCAGATTACTATTAAGGGAAGTAATCCGCCCCTTAATGAGTCAGTGGATATTTATACTTTGAGAGAGTTGATCCAACTCCCAATTTCACAGGGGGATCTGAACAGAAACGATGAATGACAACTGAGATGAGAAAGTAGAAATTGCATGTTTAAGATTCAGACATCAGCATTTCATTGCATTATTGCTTTACTTACTTAGCATTAGGCTAATAGATGAGTTTTGTGATGTAGGTGAAGAAGTTTCAGCAGGTGTGTTTACTGAGTTTGTCGAGGACTAGTCTGGTTGGAGGAGTGCATCTATGTAACATTCTGGCAGTTGATGGGGCGGTTTCACTGGTGTTAGTTGGTGTGAAGGTTTAGTTGACAATGTTTCAATTCAAGTATGCTGAGTTTTCATGACAGTAGTGGTTTTTAATATTTTGAATACATTATGAGATTTCCTGATAAAGATATTCGGTTGAGTTTTTTTTAAATGTTGGTTTTTACTGGATTTTGGTAATGCAATGATTCGAATTATTTCTGAATAGTTTCAGTGGAGTAGTAAATTCCTTTCTGTACTTAGAGTTATGTTTGCATAGCAAGAAATAGTTGAAATGTCGTTCTGTCCTCTATCGGTAGATGATATCTATCGGTAGATGTTGAGTTATAGTTATGTTGTCTATCGGAAGATGTCTTCAGTAAAGCCATCGGATGATGTCTCAGTAAAGTCATTGGTACATGAAATTTAATCAATCGGATGATGTAGGTTAAATTCTATCGGAAGATGTAGATTTTACACTATCGGTATGAGTGAGTATTATGCTTTGTCGTTTAGTGATCGGTGTATGCAGTTTATTCTATCGGAAGAAGGAAATGAGAGATTTTTGTCGTTTTTCCGTCGGTAGATGCGAGTCGTAAAACTTGTCGTTTTGCGATCGGTTGATGTTGGATAATTGATTTATCCAGCTGACGTCATCGGTAGATGCAGTCCACCGAGAGATGTCTTTTGTTTCCAACTCTTCTGGTTGACGTCATCGGTAGAAGCCTTCTATTTTCTGTTTCTGCTTCTTCCGATTGACTTATTTCATCGGCAGATGCGTTTGACTTCTGCAACTTCTCAAGTATTCCACGGTTTAAACCTTTATTACCAAATTGATGATTGTTTCTTAGCATTTCAAATAATGTTTCGCAGTTTTGTTTAAACCCTATTGTCGCTCAAATGATTTCCGCTGCAATTTCTTAATTGTAATGAGATTTTAGCAAATGTCAAATCTTGAATGTTGAGAGAAGTTTTAAAATATGGTTGAAATTTCGTAGTCGTGTACGGGCTTTTGTGTGACGAACCGGGTTCAGATAACTCGGGGCGTTACAATATTGCTTAACCGAAAATAGAATAAATCTCTACCTCTAATTTAAGCAGCGAAACCAACTTTTTTTCTCCTTCGGAACTCACACAAGGAAAATCTCAACTACTGATTCAATTTTTCGAACACCAGTGCTTCAACCTACACCGACTACGTACTGCACCAGCCCCTCTCAGATCCCTAAGTTTTTCTAGGAATACTGCAATAATTCCTTTCCAATAGAGGAGGATTTGAGTAAAACTTTAGACGTTTGATAGTTTTGAAATTGGAAGAAAGAGGGAAAAATTAACTTACCTAAGATTGGGTCTTTCTCCTTGACCAAGATCTAACCAGAAGTGTAATACCTGGCTGTACGGAATATTAATATTTTAATGTAAATGGCATTTTTGTAAATTTGACAAATCAAGTCTGTTTTGCGAAAAGAAGGCAGTATTAGAATCCTAATAATTAATAAGGATTTTAAGAAAATTTCAGAAATTTTAGGAGTTGTAACGCTAATTTTACTAGAATTACGTTTATCGTAATATAAAGGATACCTTGGCAAAAATAGTAAACGTGGTCCGAATTGCGAACGGACAGTTTTAATGGATCCCTTGTAATAAGTTGGAATTATAGGCGAAATAAACAAGTTTGTAGAAACCGAGTTGTTAGTTAAATAACGAAACAAAAGACGAAACTAATAGAAAATCAAAGGAAGGGCGTTATGGTAATTTTGCAAGCCAAATTTAATAAAAACCTTATTTCCTCTCTTCTTCTCCCTCATTCATGATTTCTCTCTGTGCTTTTGTTTTCCCCTCCCGTGGTGACATTTTTCTTCCTCCGATTTCTCTTCCGTTCGTCTTCCGTTCTTTGCGATTTCCTCTCCTCTTGCAACCCTAGGTAAGAATCTACAGTTTTCAGGCTTTAGTTTTCAATTTTTAGGTCTTTTAACGGTTAGGATTTCGTTTAGGATTTTGTTAAAAACGTGGTTTATGGTTTGAAATTTATAGGTTTACCATATTTGGTGATATGAAGGACATATTGAGCGTTATTGGACAAAATTAAAATGATTTAGGACAAGTGTTAGGAATTGAGAAATTTTCAGGTTTTGGAGAAACTCATTATATGTAACACCCGAGAATTTCCTATAACGCGTATGGGCCTAAGATTAAACGATTAAAGGGTTAATGTTTAAGGATGAAAGGTTTAGAAACAATGCAAAATGAAGAAGAGGGTTGACAAGGCAAAAAGGATTAGGTTTGAAATTCAAAGGTTGGAAAAGTCAAAAGTTGTTTTAACCAATAGCAAATTTGTCATTTAATGAAATAAAAAACTATGGAAACTTTTATGAATGAAGTGATTAAGAAGCAATCACGTTGGATGGAATAAAGAAAGGAAAATAGTGGGTTTAAATTGTAATTTTAGAAAAATGGTGGAAAGAAACAAAAAGTGAAGAAAAATTTTAGGTTTAAAGGTGATGTTTGCTTCTTTTCCCCTTCCCCTCCCACGATCTCCCTTCCCCCATTGCAGCATCTCCTCTCCTTCTTCACACCTAGGGTTTGCAAGGATTCAAGGTAAAATTAAGTGGGTTTTGGTTTGTATACAATTAGGTGGAGTTTGTGAGTGTTTTTAATGTGTTTAGAGTGAATTTAGTGAGGCTTTGAAAACCCTAGAAGGAGGAGTCCGAAAATTTTCTTCTCCTTGAGGGTTTTCTTCCTCTTTTGATCAATTAATCTTTAATTATGTTAGATTAGGTTGTTTGAGTGGTTAGATTGAAGATTGGGGGAGTGTTACACAAAAACCGGTTTAGGAACATTTGGTGGCCGATTGTGTCTTTGGCATTTTCGGTTTGGCTAAGTGTGTTGTTTGGATAATTTGAGTGTGTCAATGGATAGTAGACGTGTAGAGGTTTTCGAATTGGGGTGGCACGTCGAAATCTGTTAAAAAACGAGAAAGTTATGGCCGTTTAAAATGGGACGGTAGAAAATTGTGTAAAAATCAGGTTTGGTGGATTTAGGTTGGTTAGTTGATTTCTTTAGAATCATTTAGAGTGTTACTAAGTTAAGTTTCCGTTATTTTAGGTGATCGAGCGTGTAATTTGGTCGGACGAAGTGAGCGAGAACGTGTCGAGACACCAGGTAAGTAGTGGTAGCTATTCCTTTGCCTTCGGGCCTACACCATAGAACGGTAGGGTTATTTATTTCGTGTTGTGTTTCGTTGCATATTCGTTGGCATGCATCATGGTGTTCAGTTAAACGAAAATACGAGTTTCTTACATGGTTTGGTTGTGAGCGTGAACGTAATTAGATAAAGTAAATTGTAAAGTGCATCTTGAGTAGTGTGCCTTGTCAGGATTACGTGCTGGAGTGTAGCACCCCGGAGGGAACTCTACGATAGATGATCGGCTAAAATACGTAATCTGGATTAGTGTGCCTTGTCGGGATTACGTGCTGGAATGTAGCACCCCGAGGGGATCTCTATGATGGATGATTGGCTAAAATACGTAATGGTTGAGAGTATGAATTCCTAGACGGTTATAGGATTCTACGATCGACGAGGGAGATCATGTATGGCCATCCTAGACGGTTATGGGATGAGAGCTGTCTGATCTTGCTTTGGTGGTTCTGAGTGTGGCCGTCCTAGACGGTTATAGGATGTGTGCCTACTCAAATCACACGGCTTATGAAACGATTAAAGCAACGAACAGTAAATAAGCACAACTGAGTGGTAGAAACTGTATGTGTTAGGTTGATTGCATTGTGTTGTCACATTTGTTATTCCCTACTTGCTAAGTATTAGGCTTACGTTTTGTGTTCTGTGGTGTAGGTGACGAGTTCTATACAGGTAAGGTAGATGAGACAACCGAGGATTAGCCTGCAGTCGGAGGAGTATGGAGTCCGCCGGTGCAGGCTATTGTCGGGGCGTCTGGACCACTATCTTCCTCGGGTAATGTGGGAGGTGAATGTTTTGGTGTCAATGGTTTTGTTTGTAAATGTTTTGTACATGTTGGTTTTGAGAAAAAGTGGAAGTTTTAGTACGTCATATTTATAAATATTTTCGTAACTATTTTGGAGATTTAGAAGTTGGTTGTGTTGTGGATATTGGGTGTATGTATTTGGGATTTTAAACTGGTTGGATTTCCGATTTTAATTGCAGGTTTTGGTTTATCGAATTTTAGGCGTTACGCCGTCCATTTTGATTTTAAACTAAATAACGTCGGGTTTACGTTCGCTATTTTTTATTTATCTGTTTTAAGTCTGTTTTCCAAAATTTTTACGGGACTTGAAGATTTGGGGTGTCAGGAGTGTATGGTTAAAATTTTAGGATTTTTGGAAGTGTTTTGCTTGTAGAAAAATGAAGAAAAGTCAAAAAAGTCGGAAAAATTGAAATTTGGGCATTTTTGTGCTGAAAAACAGAGCGTGTGGCGATCGATAGCCCACGGACGCACCGATCGATCGCCCACGGACGCGTTTTTGGGCTGAAAAACAGTGGGTGTGGCGATCGGTTGCCGTTGGGCGCCGATCGATCGCCCACAGGGCGCGCGCGGCGCCCAGCAGCGCCCCAACATGATTTTTTTTTTTTTTCCTATTTCTAAATTGTTTTGACCCGACATTTTCCGACGCATTTTAAACATATTTTGGGCACGTTTCCCAACATTTTTTGAGGGTACGAAAAACCCAAAAATCAAGTCAAAAAATTTAGAAAAATTATTTTAAACGTCGTTTTAAACACGGTTTGGGTTAGCAAAGTAGCGCACCATTATTGGTGGGTTCGGGGGCGTTACATTATTGGTGGGTGGATGTATTGAGCGTTAAATTGGTTGTTAAAATGCTTCGATTAGTTAAGTTAGAATTTTAGAGATCTCCTTAGTTAAGGATTTCGATAATTTGGGCGTTAATGATTCAAACTCGTTTTAACGACAAAATTGTGAATTTGCCTTAGGTGAACAACGCTCGTGGACGGAGCTAGAATTACAATGGACGCGAGGTAAGTTCTCGTGACTTACTGTGGCCGATTGGCCTACACCATAAACCGGAGTTTGTTGTTGAGGATACTTTGGGGCTTCGTTTGTTTAAGTTGGTCATTGTTTCGTCTAATTGTTTTGGTTGGGTAGTTTAGGTTCGGTTGTTTTATAGGTCGATTGTTGTGACGGTTTGTTGGTATTTGTCGTGTTTTGATGGTATTCGTAGTGTTTTAATGGTATGCTCATTTTGTATATTTATATTGAACTGTTCATGCGTCATGGTTTTAAAACGTCATGAAAATGAATTTACGCACGGATTTCATGAAAAGAACATGCATGTAAAGGCAAGTAAAGTATCACAGTAAACAACCATGACATGGGGTTATCAGGGATGAGGTTCAGACCTGGCGTTCCATGGTGAGCGGGTTTCCCTTCCTTCAGATGGTGGGGGCTGTCTAACCGCTAGACATGCCCTATCCATCTGTCGAGTGTTTCCGATAACCATAGACTGACACGTACTGATATTGTAACACCCGGCATTTTGGCCATGTAATAATCTGTTGAATTATTGTATGAATTTAAATTGCCATAAATACAATAACTATTTTGTTATAAATTTTGGAGTATTTAGTGAAGGGAGAACCGAACTAATGGCTAACTAAACTAAAGGCTAAATTTGAAATGCATGGAAGGGTAAATTGGAGAGAAATTAAGGTTGGTGGGAGATAGCCAATAGTTGAGTGACATTTGGCGACTTGGTGAAGAAGCTAAGTTCTTCCTCCTGCGTGAAACCCTCTTCACTTCTCCGATCTGCTCTCTCTCCATTTCTCTTCTCGACATTCTCTCTTCCAGTTGACAAAACAACCGTCGAAGCTACTTTGATCTCCTCGGTTCCTCTCTGTTTCTCCGCTAAGGTAAGCCTCTTTTATTGCTAACAAGTTTGGACAAGTTTAATGTGAGTTTTTACTGAAGTTTAGGGTTATGGTATTTGGAGAAAACTCACTGTTCTTGGATGAAAACACACCGGTTTGTTTTCTAAGAGTTTGAATGAATTTGGAAGAAATTCTTCTAACTTATTTGTTAGCATTTGCAGTTTGTTTATTTTCTGAACGTGCATGTACAGGTTCGAGCATTTCCGAGACGTTCAGGACTATCAACACGGCGGCAGACAGGTAAGTTCATATCCGTAGGCTGGCCCTTAAGGCCCTACATCTCGGAGGTACTAGGTTTTACATTCTGTTGGCTGGTTTCGCGTAGAAGGATTAGAGTTAAGTCCTGTGGTTTCTGTTCAGGTTTCTACTGTTTTATCTTCTTGTTCTCTGCTGTATCAACTGTAAGCACTGTAAATGTCCATGCATACACGATTTTCTAAAAGATCATGCAAAACTGTTTTCTGTACACGGTTTTGAAGTTAAGCAAGATAAAATCTGACTGAAATGTACCGGTTAAGTGTGGGAAGGGGAATGGCCTCCAGATCTGTTTCTGTACTGTACTGTATTACTGTTTGTGCCTGATAGTGCACCCACTGTTCGCCTGTTCCCCTATAAGCCCCACTTATACCCCTCTGCCACCGAAACGTAATGTTCTGTACTGTCACTGTATTTCTGAAAACCGCATGCATAGCATTTTGTATCACTGCATATATATTTATATATGTTCTTACTGAGCTTTAGGCTCATAGATGAACTCTCTGATGTAGGTACTGAACCCGAAAATGAGGACTTCGTGCCTCAGTCTGATGACTAGGTGGCTGGTGGCTCGAGCTCTCGGGGGTGGTTGCTGCAGCCAGACAAATTCTGACCCGAGGTTTAAGTTTTCTGTAATGTCTATATTCTGTAAAGTCTTCTGGAAGTTCTGGTTGTGTTGTAAAAAAATTCTGTAAAAACTCTTCTTTTCGGAAATTCTGCAAATATATGTTAGGTTCTGTACTGATCCTCAGATTTTAAAATAATGTACAGGTTCTGACGTCTAAGTTTTAAAAACTGCTGTATTTGACAGTTGAATTCATGTTCTGAATATTCTGAGATTGTTTGGAGTATTATCTGTTAGTTTGTGCGTGCATGACTTCTAGTTTTGGAACTATCCATGCAGTCTGTTTCCTTTGAATCTGTTAATTGTAAAGTGTGCTCTACATCTTTGTGTAGAATCGGGCATTGAAGGTTTACAACTTTCATGCTTTCTGTTTGTGCTGTATTTGACAGTTGAATGGTGTTTTGAATCGGGTTGTGAAGGTTTGAAACCCTTATGCCGTCTGTTTTGATGCTCCCTGCCCGTATGTCATTCTGTTAAAGGTTGTCAAACTCTGCCCCTTTTAGACTATATCATCCGATCACTTCCACTCCTGTTTAAGTGTATATCCACCGGTGACGTCATCCACCTCCACCGTTCAGTTCAATTATCTCACCCGATGACGTCTTCATCTCATCCGGTGTTGTCTGTTGTTTGTATCTTCCGGTTGACGTCATCCATCTTCCGGCTGACGTCATCACCTCATCCGATCTCATCTGTTGCCTGTATCTTCCGGTTGACGTCATCCATCTTCCGGCTGACGTCATCACCTCATCCGAATTCCGTCTACTGTCTGTATCCTCCGCCTGTCGTCACCCATCTTCCAGCTGACGCCACCACCTCTTCCGCCCAGTTTTACTCAGCCTCTTTCGCTGAATACTGTTCGTCTTTTGTCGTATCTGAATCCTCCGATAGCTTTAATCTTCCGCCTGATGTCATCCTTACTTCTGTCTTTGCATTTACATCTTCCGGCTGACGTCATTCAAGTCTTCCTCCCAGTTTTAAACTACATTTTCCTGTTTTATTCTGTTTCTATGTTTTATCGCCCATTTCTGTTTTCTGTTTTTACCTTTTTCTCTTCTATTATTCATCCCTGATTGTCAATGGCTTCTGTTATACACTGTAGCCTTCCACAATATGTTTCTTCTCCAGTTTAAGTTTCTCTTTAATATCCATGTCTTCCTGTTTTCCTTCTATCACTTTGTTGTATTCTGATTCCTAATTGACTTCCGTTTACATTCCTGCATTTCGGTTTTCTTCTGCCATTCTTCATTGAAACCCGTTTTGCTTTCAAACCAGAGAACATCTTCTCTCCCTCTGTGTATAGTTTTGTAAATGTTCAGTCTGTTTTGATTAAAAAAATAGTCACCGTTTTTCGATAACTGTCCCGGAGTGACGGCTCCGATCCCGAACTCCGATCGGGGCCCGGTTTTGGGCTGTCACAGATATATGAAATGACATGGACGGTTTTCATAGCATTGAACATACATGATCATGTATTAGCATTTACGTAGAGCTTACTGAGATTTTTATCTTATAGGTGTCTTTATGGTGTAGGTGTGGAGGATTTTTCTCTACCAGATGATCGTACAGATTGAAGAAGAATGTCCGTGGTAGCGTGCTGGGCAGTCGACGCGCATTTGACCAGTGGGGAATGACGTAAAGGTATTTTGGGACACGATAGTTAGATTGTAGGAAAAATTGTATAGTATAACATATTAGGATGTTTGGTTCTGGTTAGTTGAAAGATTGATGTACAAATATTTAGGCAAACGGTTTATAAAACGTTTTGTTAAGGTTTTTATCTAGATTTTTATGAACTGCTTGGTGATTTTAGCATGAGAAAATGTTTGGTTTTCAAACAAATCCACGCAGTTCGTTTTCACAAAAATGTACTTCGTTTTAATTGCGTTTCGAGTCAGCTTTGGGTGAGGTTACGGAGAACGTATGAACGTTGAGCAAGTTTATGTCAATTGTATTGTGGAGAAGTATGTATGTTTAGTGATAGTTGAGAATGAAGTTAGAAGCGTTGAGGGTAGTGTTTATGTAAGGGAAAGGAAAGAAAGAATGGTAGAGGGAGGCAAACTCCCTGGAATTTGGATTCCAGGGAGGGTGGCGATCGATCTCCTAAGGAGGGGATCGATCGCCTCTTTGGTTGCCACTCTCTGGAAAAAATCCAGAGAGTGTGGCGATCGATCTCCCAAAAAGGGGCGATCGATCGCCTGGCCATCGATCGCGGGGCGATCGATCATCACAAAGAGGGGCGATTGTCGCCCCTCTGTTTTTATAAACTGGCGATCGATCGCCTGTTTTGGGCGATCGATCGCCCCATTGCTTTCAGGGACGAATGTCCCTTTTGTCCCTCCCTCGTTGGCTGATTGATTCTCCACTATTTTTAATTGTTTTATTTAGTTTTAATTGTTATAAATAATAGTTTTAAGTTTATTTAAATTGTTTTTAAGTTTTGTTAAATGGTTTAAAAGCATAAACTTCAACGACTCCATTTTTAAAAGTTTTATTTCCGCTTGAACGTTAGGTATAAAGTTTTAAGTATAAAAAAATTTATACAGTAAAAATTAGGATACGGGTAAAGGTCGCTACAAGAAGTCTCCAAATCGTCTCTGAAAATTCACAAAGAGAAAGCCTTTTAGAGGGGATGAAAATAAAGGAAAGGTTTTATGCTGGAAAATCTTTACAGAATGAGGAATCTATGGAGAGAGAGAGAGAGAGAGAAAAGAAAAAAAATTCTACAGGTGGAAGTTTAATGAGGGAAAGAAAGTTTTTACCTTCTGCAGAGTATAACGTACACATTTAGAATTTTCTTTTTCTCCCACCACTTCTCTGATGGTATGCTCTCAAATTCAAACGGTGGATTTCACATTCTCCCAAACTTAATGAAATTTCCTCCCCAAAATTTGGATAAACTGTAGACACATCATTAAATAGTTTGAGATACTTTATTCTCATCTCCGATTCAATTTCCCAAGTGACTTCTCTTTCACTATGATTCTTCCACTGCACCCTTACCAAGGATGTCTCACGGCAACGTAATAACTTGATATCTCAGCTTAAAATTTTCTTAAGATCCTTGTATGAGACATTTTCTTGGATAGGTACCATAGTCTAGGATATGACATATTGTGGGTCAGAGATATATTTCCTCAACATAGAAACATGGAAGACATTATGAACATAATTTAATAGTGGTGGTAAATCTAAACGGTAAGCCGCTGAACCAACTCATTCTATGATTTGAAACGACCCAATATATCTAGGAGCCAATTTTCCTTTTACACCAAAATAACTTACATCACGATTAGGTCTTACTTTAAAAAACACAAAGTCCTCTACCTCAAACTCGACCTCTCTTCTCAAAAGGTCAGCATAACTTTTATGGCGACTTTGAATTGTTCTCAATCTTTCTTTAATTATTTGATCATTCTCGGTTGTTTCTTGAATCATATCGGGTCCGAGATTAACACATTCCTTTGTCTCAGCCCAACACAAAGGCAATCTACAAGGTCTTCCATATAAGGTTTCATATGGCGATAATTCAATACTGGTCTGATAACTGTTATTGTAGACAAACTCTACTAAAGGCAAATGGTTTATCCAACTATCTGCAAAATCCAGAACACATGATCTTAGCATGTCTTCAAGAATTTGAACAGTACGCTCAGATTAACAATCTATCTGAGGGTGATGTGTTGTACTCAAATTTAGTTCGGTGCCCAAAGCTCTCTAAAAGGCTTTCCAAAACTTTGATGTGAACCTCGGGTCTCCATCAGTCATTATACTCAAGGGGACACCGTGAGGACGAACGATTCAACATACAACTTACTTAACTTCGTCAAGAAAAATTCCATTTTGACTTGAACAAAATTAGCAAACTTTGTCAATCCATCAACAACCACTACACAACATCAACTTTTTGCACTGCCCAAGGTAAACCCGTTACAAAATCCATGGTGATCCTATCCCATTTCCACTCGAGAATAGGTAAGGGCTGCAATAACCCAACTGGTCTCTTATGCTCAGCTTTAACCTGCTGACAAATCAAACATCGGGAAACATATTCTGCTACATATTGTTTTATTACAACCCACCAATACTGAAGCTTCAGGTTATGGTACATCTTAGTGCTACCTGGGTATATAGCAACTTTGGACTTATGGGCTTCTATTAAAACGACTTGTCTCAATTCTGAATATTTTGACACCACAACCCGCCTTTTAAATGACAAAAAACCCTTGGGGCTGACCTCCCAACCGTCAAATTGTTCACCTGATCGAATTTTCCCAAGTCTTTCCTTTAATTCATCATCAAATTTATGCATATCTTTAACACGACGAAGGAGTGTGGGGGTAGCAACCAAATTAAATACTTGAACTGTTTGACTATCTTCCTTGTAATGCAGTTCATAATCTTCTATAGTCATACCCCTCTTCCAATTCTCTAACAAAATACTAGAAAGAGATCACTGAGGGTAACGACTCAAGATATCAGTTACAACATTGGCCTTTCCAGGATGATACTCTAAAGAAAAATCATAATATCTCATATACTCCATCCATCGACACTGCTGGAGATTTAGATCACGCTGCGTAAATAGATACTTTAAGCTTTTATGGTCAAAAAATATTTCAAATCTTGCTCCATACAAATAACTTCGCCAAATTTTTAGAGCAAAAATAATAGCAACTAACTCCAAATCGTGTGTAGGGTAATTTCGCTCATGGGTCTTTAACTGTCGAGATGTATATGTTATTACCAAATCTTGCTACATTAAAACACATCCCAATTCCACTCCTGACGCATCTGTACATACTGTATGTGGTAAACTTTCATCAGGTACTGCTAAAAACGGTACAATAGTCAACCTCTGCTTAAGCTCTTCAAAAGTCATCTGACATTTATCGGTCCAAATAAACATTATGTCCTTCCTGGTTAATTGAGTCAATAGCATAGCAATAGAAGAAAATTTTTGAACGAAACGTCAATAATAACCAGCCAAACTTAAGAAACTCTGTACTTCAGTAACATTCTTGGGTGGTTTTCATTCTAACACTACTTTGATCTTAATGGGGTCTAGTGAGATACCATTTTGAGAAATGACATGACCCAAGAATTTTACTTCTGTCATTCAAAAGTCACATTTCTCTTGTTTTGCAAATAACTGGTGTTCACGCAATGTCTGTAGGACAATTCTTAGATGTTCCATATGCTTCTCACGAGTCTTAGAATATATTAAAATATCGTTGATGAACACCACCACGAACTGATCAAGATAAGGCCAAAAAACTCGATTCATCATATCTATAAAAGTTGTTGGTGCATTAGTCAGTCCAAACGAAACCACCAAAAATTTTTAATCGGTGGAAGCATCATAATGTCCATGGCGAGTAGGAAAAGCTGTTTTAGGAATATCTTGTTCACAAATTTTTAATTGGTGGAAGTCATATCTCAAATTGATTTTCAAGAAGTATTTTGACCCTTCGAGCTGATCAAACATATCATCAATTCTTGGTATATGATATTTATTCTTGACTGCCACGTGATTTAATTTTGGATAATCTATGCACAACCGAAGCGAACCATCCTGCTTCTTTGCGAATAAGACTGGTGATCCCATGGTGAAAAACTATTTCGAATAAAACTCTTTTGTATCAAATCATTTAACTGGGTTGTTAACTCACTCAACTCAATAGGGGCCATGCAGTACGGAGCAGTTGAAATTGGAGTATTGTTGGACATTAATTCGATACTAAACTGAATCTCATGGTTGGGTGGTAACCCAGGTAAATCCTCAGGAAAAACATCAGAGTAGTCACAAACCACTGATAAATCAGAATCATGTCTGCGTAAATATTCTCGTATAATTCCAATCTCCTTCGACCCCCCAAACAAGTTCGTAAACAAAATTAATACCTCCATTCAATGGAGCTTATGATGGGAATACATTCCTCGATTGGGTTGATTGGGTCGAAAGAGTGTTCGACTACTACGAATATTATGAGGGATCCAAATTAAAGCTTGTATCGGCTGAACTAATTAGATATGCTACACTTTGGTGGAGCAACCTTAAAGCCAAAAGGCTCTAAACAAGAGATGAACCAATTGCCACCTAGCAAACCATGAAGGCTCATATGACAAGGAGGTTTGTGCCTAGCCATTATAGGCAGGAGATGCTCCTGCAAATACAAAACTCAAACAAAATAGAGAGACAGTAGAGGAGTACATTACTGAATTTGAAACCCTTAGGATTCGAGGAGGAATAGACGAACACGAGGATCAACTTCTAGCTAGGTTCATACGTGGCATGAACCGAGACATTGGAGACACCGTGGAAATTCAACAACTGGATTCATTGGATATGGTTGTCCAATTAGCCATAACGGTTGAAAGGCAACTAAAGAGAAAGAAAAAGACCATTCTTCCCAACAAGTTTACTCCAAGATCTTCGGATAACAACAAGGTTACTCCCAAGGTCGAAGGTACAAAACCTTTTACTCGGAATTGGCCTCCGAAAGAATCAAGTGGCAAACCTATGGTAGAAGATCTGAGCCGACCTAAAGCATGCGACATTAAGTGCTACAAGTGCTTAGGATCCGGCCATTATATGCCCCAATGTCCCAACAGACGGGTCATGGTCCTCAAAGAGTCCACTGGAGAACTTGAGAGTGAAGATAAGACCATGGAAGAAACAGATGAATCCGAAGATGACATTGGCCAGCCACAAGAAGGATCCATGTTAATGGTTCTTCGACGTGTCCTTATATCAAATAATAGCAAAGAAAATTGTCAGCATGATAATATCTTTCACACTCGCTGCCAAGTTAAGGACCGATTTTGTTCCTTGATTATCAATGGTGGGAGCTGTGCTAACGTGGCTTCTTAAGATATAGTTGACAAACTACGACTATAGACCATTCCCCATCCCCAACCATACATATTAAGATAGTTAAACGATAGAGACGATGTCAAGGCACTAGACGAGTCTTTATTGATTTTCCATATGGAAGTATAAGAATTCCATCTTATGTGACATAGTTCCAATGAATGCCAACTACCTACTTTTAGGAAGGCCTTGGCAATATGACCAAAAAGTCATGCATGATGGATTCGTCAACCATGATACCTTTGAGTATGGAAAAAGGAACATTACACTCGTACCTTTATCCCCCGAGCAAATAACCCAAGATGAATTGAAAAGGAAATTTGAGGACAAGAAACCTAACCTTTTTATAACTAAATGTGAATTAAGGACGATTGTGCGTTGCAAAAGTCCTCTCGTCCTAGTATTATTCATGGATAGGATCATAGAATTAGGAAACATTCCTAATTTCGTTATAAAATTGCTCCAGCATTTCCAAGATATCTTTCTCGAAGAGTTACCACAAGGGTTACCACCTTTACGTGGGATTGAACATCAAATCGATTTACAGCTAGGGGTCATGCTACCAAACTGACCAGCCTATACGATGAACCCTAATGAGACCAAGGAGATGCACAAACAAGTGAGCGAGTTAATGGAAAAGGGTTACATTAGGGAATCGATGAGTCCATGTGTTGTGCCAACCCTTTCAGTTCCTAAAAAAGATGAAAGCATGAGAATGTGCGTTGATAGCCGAGCCATTAACTAAATAACGATCAAATATAGATTCCCCAATCCCCGGCTCGAAGACATGTTAGATGAGCTCAGTGGAGCTTCCATTTTCTCGAAGGTGGACCTCAAGAGTGTGGTTACCACCAGATTTGGATGAAGGAAGGAGACGAGTGAAAGACAACTTTCAAGACGAAGTATGGGCTGTTCAAATGGATGGTTATGCCATTTGGCTTAACCAATTATCCTAGTACGGTCATGCGCCTGATGCACCATGTCCATGAAGAATTTCTTGGAAAATTCATTGTTGTCTACTTTGATGACATATTAGTGTACAACCTAGATCTTCAACAACATTTAAACCATCTTAGCACTTTATTTCAAACCCTGAGGAATGCTAAGTTATTTGGCAACTTAAGCAATTACTACTTCGCTCAAGAGAAAGTATACTTTCTCGGATTTATCATCTCCAAGAATAGGATGGAGGCTGATGAAGAAAAGATCAAGGCCATCAAAGATTGACCACAGCAAATGGTATAACCGAAGTTCGTAGGTTTCACGGGTTAACCTCTTTCTACAGAAGATTTATCAAGGATTTCAGTTCGATAGTGGCACCTCTTACGGATTGCACTAAGAAAGGAAAAAAGTTCATTTGGACCCCAGCTAGCCAAAAGAGTTTCGAGCTGATCAAGGACAAACTTTGTCATTCACCTGTCCTAGCGCTACCTGACTTCAACAATGTGTTTGAAATCAGGAGCGATGGTTTTGGAATCAGGATTAGAGTTGTTCTAATGCAAGAAGGCAAACCACTCGCTTATTTTAGCGAAAAACTCAAGGGACACATCCTGAACTATTCTACGTATGATAAAGAATTATATGTCGTTATACGGGCTTTAGTGCAATGGCAACACTAATTGTTGTCAAAAGAATTTTTCATTCACACAGATCATCAAGCTTTGAAACATATCAAGAGTCAAGGTAAACTTAATTGTAGACATGCGAAATGGGTGAAATTCTTGGAAAGATTTCTTTACACCCTTAAGTATGTTGAAAGTAAAAACAATGTGGTCGCCAATGCTTTATCAAGGAAGCGCATCCTCTTAACTAAACTTAGCACTAGATTTTTTGGTTTTGAATGGATCAAAGAACAATATGGATAAGATGTAGATTTTGGGCCTTACTACATTAAGTGTCAACACAAGGCTGTGGGAGAATACCACTTAAATGATGACTATATGATGAAAGGAAACAATTGTGTATTCTTATTGGCAATATGAGGATCTGCCTTACTAAAGAAGCTCATAGGGGGGCTTAGTCCTCCATTTTGGAGAACAAAGGACATTAGAAAGGCTTAAGGAACATTTCTACTGGCCTAGAATGATACGCGATGTCCATCGTATAGTGGAGCGATGCATCATCTGTAAAAAGGCTAAGAGTAAAGTTCTTCCCCATGGGTTATACTTCCCCCTACCTGTACCTACTCACCCATGGATAGAGCTTAGCATGAATTTTATCTTAGGCTTACCACGAATTGTGAGGAGTAAGGACTCTATTATGGTAGTCGTGGATCGTTTCTCTAAGATGGCACACTTTATCGCTTGTGCCAAAATTGACGATTCCGCTTGGATTGCTGGACTATTCTTCAACGAGATCGTCCGACTTCATGGGATACCACAATCCATAGTGTCCGATAGAGACACTAAATTTTTAAGTTCTTTTTGGACTACGCTATGCAAACAAATGGGAACCAAGCTTTGTTTTAGTACGTCCTTCCACCTCAAATGGATGGGCAAATGGAGGTTGTTAACTGCACCTTGGTTACCCTTTTACATAGCGTCATTGGAAAGAGACTGTCGAATTGGGATGTACTCTTACCAGGATTAGAGTTCTCTTATAACCGTAGTGTACATTCGACAACTAAGCAAACCCCTTTTGAGGTTGTCTATGGATTCAACCCAACCACACTCCTGGACCTTGTGCCCCTGCCTACTAAAGATATCATAAACCCATCAGGAGCAAACAAGGCAAACGAAATCAAGAAATTGCATGAAACCGTGCAAAAAACCATTGAGAAAATGAATGAAGGATATGTCAAACCAGCCAACAAGGGCGATAAAGAAATCATCTTTAATGAGGGAGACTTGGTTTGGCTACATTTACTCAAGGAAAGGTTTCCTACTAAGAGACGCTCCAAGCTTCTACCTAGGGCTGATGGACCATTTAAGATATTAGAGCGAATCAACAATAATCCTTATAAGTTAGAACTGTCCGACGACTTCGGAGTGGTGTCGGTAACCTTCAATGTCCAGGACCTATCCCCTTCGTTATGTGGGTGACGAAGCTTATGTCAAGGAGGTTCCAACACAGGATTTGTGGTCAAATCCTAAATCACTTACGGAGGATGATGTGTCTCACAGGCCCATCACTCAAGCCCAAACTAGGACCCTAGTTTTACCTAACTATTTTTCTGACAAACTCTACTTTTTTGCAGGTGAGACCATCTTTGACGACATAGAGTAGGAGCTCAACGCTAAAGACTTGTCGCAGCCCTTGTATGTTCTCATTTGGGAGCAACGGATCAAAGATAATGAAGCGGGAATTTGTCTTCCCGACATCCAATCTGTGTAACCATTTTCTTGAACTTTGGCAAACATTAGCCTTTCTTGTATTGGCAAACTCGTAGCCATTATATTACATGAATGCATTAGATTGTATGGTTAGGATTAGATGCATGATAGGGTTAAATATATGATGGTGGCTAATTTGGGTTAAGTAATTGGAGTGTGGTGCGGCCATGAAGGAAGACCACCTACAAGGCTCAAACCATTGCACCAAAGAGAGATTAGCTTAAAGGAAGGCATGGACAAATGACTTGGCAGCAATGACAAAGAGTAGTGCTCACAAAGATGGATGACATGGCAGACAAGAGGCATTGGATCTACTCCTTGCATGGATGGCTAGATGGCGCGCCCTTGAGGAACAATCTTGGCCGCCCACATGTCCACCTTGATCAATGGTTCCCATGGAAACCCTAACCACCTTAGGAGCTCTATATAAGCATAGCATTGGTGTTTGTAAACTTTTTTAGATTAATCAAAACACGAGTCACCTTTACCTCCAAAGAAGCGGTTGCTTTTGGACATTACCGAGAAGGTAAGCACTTGGGTAACCAAGGGGAGTCGCGCCTCCATTATCCTTCAAGCTCACGGTTGCTTGGAAGGGTTCTTACCAACACTTTTTATCTGCTCCTTGCACGAGCTTGGATCCATAGAAAGTAGCCAAAACCATACCTAAGTGGTTGCATCTTTCCTTGGAAAGTGCATTGGCCGAGAGCATAGCAAGTCTTGCTCTTCGGACCACTTAGGGCTGTATCTTTTCATTTCATTTTCCATCATTTATTTTCACTTGTTATTCTAAGGTTGTGTTCCTCTCTCATAAGGTAATATCTCCTCCAAATATCTCTTCATTCTAAGCTCATTTTCTTCCATTTCCATTTCGGTTTTGTTGAGGTTCTCTCGGCTTGCCGATTAACTGAACTGTTTTAGTTTGTGAGTGCTCACACGGTTCATTTTAGGTCCGAATTCGTATCAATTATGGTTAATACTAGCCATATGATTTGGAGTCACAACATGAGTGGTGTTTGAAATATAGCTCTGTTGGTACCTAGTAGACTTCTAGAAGTTAGTACTAGATGGCTGATATTGATGCTGATAACGCTGATCTTGATCAAAAAATCCTCTATCGCTTCCAAAACCAGGCCTGCAAGGGGTTGTCTGAGAAGGTGTTGAGTTAGTTTGAGGTTTTTGATGAGTAGGGCAATTCTTTCTCAAGTGTCCATGCTGTCCACAAGAGTGACAAACTTATGGTCCTCAACGTCCATTAGAATAAGGTGCAACACCAGAGGATCCGTTAAAGTTATTTTGATTATGACCTTCACGGTCTTTCCCCTTATTTAAGTCTTTCTTGGTTATCTTGCCTCCCAAAGGCTGATCATCCTTCACTTTCCCTTTGTATACACTGAACTGTTCTTCCAAATTTGCCTCAACATGCTGAGCAGCAGCAACTACCTCAGAAAAGGAATTAAACGCAAAGTCTGACAAATGGTGTCTAATCTTGGACCTTAAATACAATCGAAACTTTACTAGCATATCCACCGGATCCATATTACTAATATACTGAGAGAACTCCATAAACTTGGTATAGTACTCTAGTATGGTAAGATTTCCTTACTCTAAATTGTGATACGCCGTGATCATCTTCTGGCGATGTTCGGCATTATAATAATTGTCTCTGAAACTATTTTCGAACTGGGTACAGGTCATATCCTCCAAAGGGTAGTCTAACTTCATAAACTTCTATCAGAATTCAGCCATTTTCTAGATTTGGTAGGTTGCAAATCCAACCCAATATTCTGTCGGAGCTCTCACTTCATGAGAATTACTCTTAACCAATTGTCTACAACTTCAGGGTCAGCATCGCCTACAAACACTAGTAAGTTCATCCGCTGCCACTGCATAAAGTAATTCATGCAGCGGTCCTCTATGTCTTGATTGCCGCATCCTTGGGATATATTTTGTAACGCGTCTCTCAAAGCTATGATTGGATTAGTAGGTTGTGATTCAGCCGATTGCACAATAGGTGTTGCAGGAATACAGTTCCTATGGGCTCTTCTTGGCGGCATTTAAAAAAAATACATTTTTAGTGTAGAATACGTTCTTTTTCACAATAATAATTCTTGTATATCATCACATCATCTAACTTACAAGTGTCACTTTTCAAGATGGGTAACCTGGCTCTGATACTAAAATTTCTGTCGCACCTCAAAAAAGACCCGAGACAGAATAAGGAATGACTAACCTGAAAATTGAGTCAAACCGTTCAACTTTTAATCTCATTTACTTGAAAGATGCAGCATAAAATTTATAAAATTAATATAAATTCATGGCCCGGAACACATGAATTAAACAAGTCTAACAATTGACACTAAATAATGTAATGATATATGTTCAAATAAAGTAACATAACGAAACAATTAGAATAAAGCTTACAAATTCTCAATAGTATCTAATTTTGAAATTTAAAATAAATCTTCAAAGGAAAGATTAAAAAAAAAAAAGAATTTTTGTAAAGTGACTGCTCCGGAGCTGATAACTAGAGCTCCTATTGATTGGATCCTGAAAAAAAAAAAATTGTTTGAGGTGAGTCATCTAAATTCAATAGGTATAGATTTTATTTTCAGTATTTATAAAATGTTTATACTTACACTCAACAATTAATACAGAAGGGTACTTGTCAATATATCCCACTAATTTGTAGTGCATAAATTAAATCAAAACCTAGCTATATTATTTTAAAAGAAATTTAGTGAAAATGAAGTCTCTCATTAACTCTAAACACACTAGGTCATTGGCCATGATTTAAAAAAAAAAACAATGACACTTGGCAGTCGCAAACCACATAATTACCCTAATCAAGTTCAGGATTTCGCGCCCAAGTACACAGCTCTTTAGTTGTCCTATTACTTCTAGTTAAAACACATAGTTTATATCAAATGATAAAAGTATGCAATTGATAAAGATGTAAATAAAATAATGACATAAAATTAAATAATTAATTTATGCTAATTAAATGAATTTAATTATCAAATTAAAAATAATGTTTAACCGAAAATAAAATAAATTCTTACCTCTAATTTAAGCAGCGAAACCAACTTCTTCTCCTTCTGAACTCACGCCAGAAAAATCTCAACTACCAATTTAATTTTTCTAACACTAGTGCTTTAACCTACGCCGACTATCGACTGTAGCAGTCCCTCTCAGATCCCTAAGTTTTTCTCTCCCAAAATTACATACAGAGCACTACAACAATTCCTTTCCATCATAGGAGGATTTGAGTAAAACTTTAGGCATGTGATAGTATCGAAATTGGAAGAAAGAGGGGAAAATTAACTTACCTAAGATTAGGTCTTTCTCCTTGACCAGGGTCGAATCAAAATTCTCCAAATCGTCTATGAATATTCGCCGAGAGTAAGCCTTTCAAAGGGGATGAAGATAAAGGAAAGGTTTTCTACTGGAAAATCTTTACAAAATGAGGAATTCATGGAGAGAGAAAAATATTCTACAGTGGAAGTTTAATGAGGGAAAGAAAGTTTTTACCTTCTGCAGAGTATAACATACACTTTTAAAATTTCCTTTTTCTCCCACCACTCCTCTGACGGTGTGCTCCCCAATTCAAACAATGGATTTCATACTCTCAAATCATATTCTTGTATATTTTAATTCATCTCCTAGAAGCCTTTTGTTTTTTATCATTCCTGAAATAAAATGCACTACACATTTGAATTTTAGGATGTTAATTTTCTATATAAATGCATAGCAAGCTCTTATACGATATTCTAGTATATTTGAGTTCTTATTTGAGAATTTACATTTTTAGCCATTGAAGAAATTTGAGTTCAATGACCCAAATCTCTTGTCATAAAGGCCAATTCCACATCTTAATAGAAATGCCCGTCCAGGGAGAAAAAGGGGAGTAAACTACTCTTTTTTCTTCATCTGTTATAATTTTATTAATAGTGGGTATATAAGGTGTTTGATGAAATGCTGATATGATGCTCTCTTAATAATCTAGATTTAGATCTTCTATGACTTCATGGCACAAAATAATTTCGCTAAACTCCTTCCCCTGAAGATTCAGCAACACCATCTTCAAAACATGCGAGAAAGTGAAATTTTTTTGGGCAGATTTTCTTCTTCAATACATACACTCTTCGAAACTATCGTTTAGAGGACCATCATAAGGTTTTCGTTGAAAAGTTCTCCTTGCTTTTGAAGAAAATGATTCCTCTAAAATGTGGGTTAGATATGACTAATCAATTCCAGATGGCAATGACCTTGATGATCTTTGTTAGAATGATCATGGGTTCTTTTAATCTGTTAATCATCAACTCGGCATGCATGGTTGTTGTGCCTACGATCCCGAACCGTCGAGCACGAACCAAGGTATGAAATTTAAATTATTTTATCTACTAATTGGATTGTGAGTTTTATAGGCAAAAGACTTCATAAAGCTTGGAATGGATTCAAGAAGAGGAAATTTGTTTTCCCTTTAGCAAATAATGTAACCAAGTTTTTATTTGTTTTATATTTAGGAAAACTTTAACTATTTATTTTAAATTGTTTTGGAAAACTTTAGCCTTGTTTCTTTTTGAATGTATGTTTGTAATAGTCATAAAAAAGGCTTGGAAATGTCAAAGGAAAGGAGCAAGAAGCTGTCATTCTTTGAGGCATTTCATCAAACACTTGGCGTGCAACAAACTGCTGAACAGAGTAGGACCAGAGAGAACCGGGCAGACCACTGGTGCGTAGCATTGAGTAAACCGGGCAGACCACTAGCCCGCAGCATCGAGCGAACCGGCTAGTAGCGCGCGCATGGGGGCAACACGATGGGCGCACGCGACGAGCCATCAGTCAGCCACGTGGCTAAGCTATACTCCAACGGCTATATTTCAACGGGCTAATTTTGGAGCTGTTCTTCTTCGCCTTCTTCCTGATTCTCCTCCTCTGCTATTTAAGCTTTCTCCACAACATTGTAATAGTTTAGTTAGATTTTTAATCAAATATTTGGAAATCATTGAAGAATTGTCTTCAATTTTCAGAGTCTTCTTCATTGGTTCTCAGTGTGCGTCGCTGGTGCTAA
This sequence comes from Begonia masoniana, assembly GCA_022432975.1. Taxonomy (NCBI): domain Eukaryota; kingdom Viridiplantae; phylum Streptophyta; class Magnoliopsida; order Cucurbitales; family Begoniaceae; genus Begonia; species Begonia masoniana. The sequence continues at coordinate 33,767,614 of CM039516.1, read as the reverse complement.
AGCACTCTATGTTGTACACCAAAATTTCTCACAAGCTCAAGGTTACTTGAGTGAGCTCTTATTGCCTTCCTCACCTCTCTATGTGGGAGTTTAAAACATTGAAGAGGTAGAAAAATGGCCCCAAAAGCTGTTGTCTTTCCACGGGAAGACATGTACCAAAAAGCAGAACATAAGATAGTTTCTCGGTCAGCCTCGGGTTTCTTCATTCCCTTATCATCTTCCATTCATTCAGTCGACCATTTCAGAGGGAGAAGCGGCGAGTTGAAAGGGACTTTTCGTCCTGTGCTGGAATTACTTCATACGCGAGGTTATTTTCTGACGTAGCACAAATCTGTTGACCATCGACCAGCAATGACCCCTCCAATCCAAACGACGTTCCTCTGAGATAATTCTGATTGTCTCGATCACACCCAATCAGTAAATCACTTCACCCACCTCCATATTTTGTTTTCTATTTTTACGTAAATTTGCTCTGTTTTGGGAGATTCTTTGAAATTGTTGACCGAGAGCATTGTTTGTGTTTTTTGCAATGTGTTTTTCGTTCCTCTCTGTGTTTACTTTACGTGTTGTTTAGCTTCAAAATTTTCCATGCTTGGAATTGCACATTTTGTTGCTTTTCTTTCTCTGATATCGTTCATTGTTGTGTTGTTACGGCTCTGTTGTATTTGGGAGTGTTCCTTTGAACACAATTTTTCGTGTGATCACGTTTAGTCTTCTGCTTGCGACTGTCATAGGTCCGAAATCGCGTCAAGTGGTATCAGAGCCGAATGGGTCCTTAGTTTGTTCTTTGTTTGTGTTTTTGTCATTTGTCGTTCTTTGATGTTCTGTTTGATTAAATGTTTAGAGCATATCTTAGATTGAGTCTTGTGATTTAGTTGATGTATTAATTATGATTTAATCTTTGGTTAGTAACAAGAGGTTGCATAACTAATCTTTGATCTAATTGAAAGTTAATACATTACCGAACCACTCTTGTTTGTTTTGTTTTTTTAGGACTTGTTTTGTGTCTTATTATAACACCCGGATTTACGGGATTTTATAATTTCAGAATATAATGGCATTTTTGTTATTATGTCAAATCAAGTTCATTTTGTGAAAAGAAAGCGTTATTATGATTCTAATTATTTATAAGGATTTTAAGAAAATTTCGGGAATTTTAGGAGTTAAACACTAATTTTATGAGAATTACGGTTATCGTAATATAAAAGATATTTTGGTAAAAATAGTAAACGAGGTCCGAATTGCGAACGGACAGTTTTAAAAGAACCCTGGTAATGAGTTGGAGTCATTGGTAGATTAAGGAAATTTGGAGAAGCCGAATCGTTAGTTAATTAATGAAACGAAGGACGAAACAAGTAGAAAATCAAAGGAGGAGCAAAATGGTAAATTGCCAAGTTAAATTTTAATTAAAAATAAATGTTTCTCTTCTTCTCCACGCAATTCTTCTCCTTCCCCTGCGATTTCTCCTTTCTCTCTACGGCGACTCACGACTCCCTCCTCTCCAACTACGATCCGCCCTCCGTTCGTTCTCCGTTCTTCACGTTTTCTTCCCCAAACTCAACCCTAGGTATGAATCTATGGTTTTAGAAGGATTATTCGTAGTTTTCAGAACGTTTAACCGTTAGGGTTTTGTTTAGGGTTTTGTGAAAAACGCGAATTAGGGTTTGAAATTCATAGGTTTGTTTTATTGGTGAGTATGTTGAACGTATTAAACGTTATTGGACGAAGTTAATCAATTTAGGACGAATTTTAGAGATTGACGAATTTTCGAGTTTTGGGGGAAAACTCGTTAATGGTAATTTTGAGGTATTGAGCGTTAGTTGCTCGGTAAAATGCCTCATTGAGCTAAGTAAGAATTTAAGGAGAAATTTCCTTATTTAAGTTTTCGTTGAATTTGGACGTCAATCGGTTGAATCTCGTGTTAATGTTAATTGTTGTGTTTTGTCTCAGACGAACAACGCTCGTGGACGGAGCTCGAAGTTCAGTGCTCACGAGGTAAGTTCTCGTGACTTACTTGGCCGAGAGGCCTACACCGTACGTCGATGTTGCGTCGAGGATCTTTGGAGAATCTTTTATATAAATGCTTAGGTTGGGTAGTTAGGATTAGTTCTTTAATAGGATATGCTTTTAATTGCTTTTATAGTCTTGATGGTATGTATGATGTTTGTTTATTTTATGTCTATAACTGTTCATGCATCACGTATTTTAAAATAGCATGAAAACAGATTTCTGCACGTGTTTAAGAAAATAAAATGAATGAACATAATGAATCAATGTAATCTGTATCTGATTACGCGAAGTGGGGCTCAGGCACGGCTGTTACGGGTGCGAGCGTGTACCCCCCCCCCCCCCCCGGTTAGGTGAAGAGGGCAGTCCGATCGCGGGATGTGTCCTCTCCATCTAATAGGCTGAGACCTCGGTGACATTCTATCTGCGACGTAATGAAATGAAAATGTTGCATGATTTTTGAAACTCATACGCACAGCATGCATTTACATTTACAAGTCTTACTGAGCCTTTAGCTCATAGTGTATCTGTATGGTGTAGGTGATATCGAAGCAGGTGAGGACGACGTTCCTTCACCCGATGTACAGGATGGTTGAAGAAGAACGGTTGCGGTGGTGTGCATGGGCAGTCGACGCGTATTTTGACCCGTGGGGGGTAACGGTTAGATATTTTGAGGCTTTTTGGGCGAATAGGGTCGGTTGTGAATTTATTGTATAGTTAGAAACATTTTAGGATGTTTGGTTCTGGATAGTGGATAGGTTATGTTTCGAGTTTTTAAACGTTTTGGAAATATATTTTATAAATGTTTGGTATTAGGGAAATGTTCAGTTTTTAAACATAACCACGTGGTTTGTTTTTATGAAACTAGGCTATGTTTTTAAACGTGTTTTGAGTCGTTATTGTAACGCCCCCGAACCCACCCTGGCTCGGTGCGCCACTTTGCTAACCAATCTCACACTAAAACCTCATTAAAAAAATAAAATTAACATCGTAGGATTTAAACTAAATCTCCTGAAACTCTTTTAGGTCATACCTAGTTGCCTATACTCCTTTAATCCTAACCTTTAAGCACCATGGCGTCCTTCCCGAAAATTTCAGCAAAGTAACGCCTGAAAATGGCACCTCCAAAATGCTAGATACCTGCATACAATCCAATCCTAAACAATCCAGAATAATCTTACTTCACTAACCAGCTATCCACTCAACAATCCAACATATAAAAACCTCCAAATACAGGGCGACACATCACCCTTAACCTAACTATATACAACAAATACAATTAGTTACGCTTTCCCATCATTTCTACAAACAGACATCTAAAATAAACTATCAAATATAAAGCCCCACATCTCCCGAAGACCATGGTCGAGGCGCCCCGACAACTGCCCGCACCGGCACGCCCCGTGCATCTCCGACTTCTCCCAAGTCTTGGCTGACTCACATAGCTCATCTGTACCCGCGTCGTTACCTACACCACAGAACACACACGCACACGTAAGCTTACGCTTACCAAGTAGGGATTAACAAATACGACTAGATAAAATGCAAGCTACACACAACGCTGAACAAAACAACCAAACAACACAACGACACGAAACAAAACACAGATTTGCCCGCATCAACAATGCCTTATTCTTTAATACAGCACGACAACTCAACACAACACCACAACACCACAATGCAACTCAACCTAACACATGCAGTTTCTAACACTCAATTGTGCTTATTTGCTGTTAGCCAGTCATCCTTCATAGAGATCCCCTCGGGGTGCTACACACCAACACCTCAGCCCGACAAGGCACACCATTCAGGATTTTGTGTTTTAGCCGGTCATCTCTCATAGAGTTCCCCTCGGGGTGCTACACACCAGCACCTCAGCCCAACAAGGCACACTATTCGAGATGCATTTTACAATTCACTTTATCTAATTACGTTCATGCTCACAATGCCAAACACAATGCCAAACAACGCCACTAATTGTACCTAACGTGTTATACCATGATGTGTGCTTCAAATATGCAATACCACACGAAACCAACAACACAACAACGTACGTCTCTCGTAGAATTCCATTCTACTCGAGACACCCAGCGTACAGCTCACACCAGACACCCAAAGCGTACATCTCTCACGAGACACAAAGCGTACATCTCTTACGAGACACCCAACGTACATCTCTTACGAGACACAAGGCGTACATCTCTTACGAGACACCCAACGTACATCTCTTACGAGACACAAAGCGTACATCTCTCACGAGACACAAAGCGTACATCTCTTACGAGACACCCAAAGCGTACATCTCTCACGAGACACAAAGCGTACATCTCTCACGAGACACAAAGCGTACATCTCTTACGAGACACCCAACGTACATCTCTTACGAGACACAAGGCGTACATCTCTTACGAGACACCCAACGTACATCTCTTACGAGACACCCAACGTACATCTCTTACGAGACACCCAACGTACATCTCTTACGAGACACCCAACGTACATCTCTTACGAGACACAAAGCGTACATCTCTTACGAGACACCCAACGTACATCTCTTACGAGACACCCAACGTACATCTCTTACGAGACACCCAAAGCGTACATCTCTTACGAGACACCCAACGTACATCTCTTACGAGACACCCAACGTACATCTCTTACGAGACACCCAACGTACATCTCTTACGAGACACCCAACGTACATCTCTTACGAGACACCCAAAGCGTACATCTCTACGAGACACAAAGCGTACATCTCTTACGAGACACCCAAAGCGTACATCTCTTACGAGACACCCAACGTACATCTCTTACGAGACACAAAGCGTACATCTCTCACGAGACACAAAGCGTACATCTCTTACGAGACACCCAACGTACATCTCTTACGAGACACCCAAAGCGTACATCTCTTACGAGACACAAAGCGTACATCTCTTACGAGACACAAAGCGTACATCTCTTACGAGACACAAAGCGTACATCTCTTACGAGACACCCAAAGCGTACATCTCTTACGAGACACAAAGCGTACATCTCTTACGAGACACCCAAAGCGTACATCTCTTACGAGACACAAAGCGTACATCTCTTACGAGACACCCAACGTACATCTCTTACGAGACACCCAACGTACATCTCTTACGAGACACAAGCGTACATCTCTTACGAGACACCCAACGTACATCTCTTACGAGACACCCAACGTACATCTCTTACGAGACACCCAAAGCGTACATCTCTCACGAGACACAAAGCGTACATCTCTTACGAGACACAAAGCGTACATCTCTCACGAGACACAAAGCGTACATCTCTTACGAGACACCCAAAGCGTACATCTCTTACGAGACACCCAACGTACATCTCTTACGAGACACCCAAAGCGTACATCTCTTACGAGACACAAAGCGTACATCTCTTACGAGACACCCAAAGCGTACATCTCTTACGAGACACCCAACGTACATCTCTTACGAGACACCCAAAGCGTACATCTCTTACGAGACACCCAACGTACATCTCTTACGAGACACAAAGCGTACATCTCTTACGAGACACCCAACGTACATCTCTTACGAGACACCCAAAGCGTACATCTCTTACGAGACACCCAACGTACATCTCTTACGAGACACAAGCGTACATCTCTTACGAGACACCCAACGTACAATCAACCATCAACAATTCCCAACAAAGCAAAGCAATCAACCAACAATGCTTAACCAACAAAGAAGACAACCAAACAACAAACAACAACACAAACAACAAACAACTAACAATGCTTAACCAACATACAGGACAACCAAACAACAAACAACAACAACAACAACAACAAACAACCAACAATGCTTAACCAACAAAGAGACAAACCAAACAACAAACAACAAAATAAATCCTACCGCTCCGTGGTGTAGGCCCGAAGGCAAAACACAAACGTCCTCTACTTACCTGACTTCCTGCTCGGCACTTGCTTATTCACTTCGTCCTGTAAAATTACTCACCTAACAAATAGAGAGAAAATAACTTAGCATCAGCTTAAGAAAATCTAAGGAACACTTAAACTTAAAACTAACCACATTTTTAACCAACTATACAAACCAATTTAAACTATAAACCCTAAACCCGAAATTCCACCAATTTTCACCGTCCGACTTCAATCGGCCATAACTCCCTCGTTTTTCATCGGATTTCGATGTTCCGCCCCAATCCGGAAACCTCTCCACGTCTACTATCCATTGAAAAATTAAGCATTCAAACACATTGGCTAAGTCGAATACCCAAAAACAGATTCGGTGCCCTTTCTCCCAAAATCTGATTTTTGCACAACGCTCTCCAATTTGCTAATCTAACTCCAAAAATAACCTAAATCAACCTACTCTAAATTTAAACTACCAAAATGGCAAGAAAACACAAACATGAAAAGGAATTTTCGGACATCACTTTAGGGTTTCCCAAAACCCTTCCAAAAACCCCCACAAAATACCATAAAAGCATCAATAACCTTCACCTAAATGTATTAACATCAAAACCCATTAAAATTATACCTTAAAACCTTGAGAAAATGATGAAGAGAAGAAGAGGAGAATCATCAATGGTGGCTGCAAAATATCGTGGAAGAATGGAGAAGAAGAAGGAACTTTAGCAATTTAACCTCGCTTGATTTTTTTACTTTTACTTTTTGCCGCAAATTTCTCTTTTTTGTAAAACAACCCCCACCTTTATTTCTCTCCTCCTTTTTCACGTGGCCATTCATTCACATTCACTTTACTTATCACTTTTAATTGTTACTTTCCACTTAAATTATAACCACACTTCTCCTTTTTGACTTTTCAACATCCATTTATAACTTTGCATTCTATTGGTTCCATAGTTTTGACTTTTCAAACTCATTTATTCTTATGACTTTTCCAACACTTTTGTTTCTTTCATTTCTTCCTTCCAACATTAAAGCTTCAATTCTTCTCCTTTGCATTTCCATTCAACTCACGTAAATATCACACAAATCACTCCCCATTTTTTTTTTAATTCACATTTATTACAATTTCAACTCCATAAGATTTCAAATCACTAAATTCTAAAGTGTTCTCCAAATTTTCACTTCCACTATCTCTCTCTAAATCAAGCACTTATCAAGCACTTAACATTATCCTAAATTAACGTTAAGCTTACATTGCATGACATCCCTAAACTAAAGCTACATACGCCGGGTGTTACAGTTATTTTGGATGAGATTTCGAGGGAGTTTATGTTGAAATGTATGGTCGAGAAGTAGGTAAAATTTTGTTGAAGGAATTGTGAAATGTATTGGTATGAAGGAGAAGAAGGAAGGAAGGAAAGAGGAGCGCCGTCCTCTGGAAAATCAAGAGGACATGGCGATCGATCACCCAAGGGTGGGGATCGATCGCCCAAGGTCGCCACGCTCTGGAAGAATTCCAGAGCGTGTGGCGATCGATCGCCCAATAGGGGGCGATCGATCTCCCCTCTTTGGTTGCCGCGATCCGTGATCGCCTGGTAAGGTGATCGCTGGCAAAACCAGCGATTGCCCCCTCAATTTTATGGGGCGATTGCCCATTCTGCCCTCCTGTTTTCTGTCGAATGCTTCCCCTCTAATTTTAATTGTTTTTAATTAATGGTTTTAAGTTTTATGTTAATTGTTTTAAGTGGTAACTAAATGGTTTTCAATATATATATATATATTACAGGAAAAAAATGGGTACAGTAATAGGGTCGCTACACTTATGATGGTTCACTATTTTTTTTTTCTGTTATGTTTTTGTTTAGTCACTGTTTTTAGCATACTTTTGTGTCTATTTTGCTACTAGATTTTTACATGCTCATATGATCTATATTTGGATCTTAATCAATTTTATTAACATGTTAGAAGGTCATGACGTGAGTATATTAATCTGTTGGTATGTTTATGTGCAGTCTAGGATTTTCAAGTTTTTTGTTTAGTTAATCTGTTTTCTTTTATTTTTCTTGTTGTTTAACTTCTGCTCTTCTCGTATCATGTTTCTGTTTTGGCTAAACCAGAATGACCCACTTACATGATTTTCGTTCTGAATTTTCTTATACAATTTTATTAATCATGTACGCCATCATGATCAATTCTGCTTAGTTAATCTTAGTTAATCAATTCTGATTAGTTAATTTTTGGAGAGATCAGGACAAGACCACTAAAATTTGATTTTCAAATTTTTACACCAATAAGCCAAATTTTTTTTCTAAGAACGGGACCAACAATGTGGTCTCGGTTCTGGTCCGGTTCTAACCCTCCCAATTTTTTTCAATTTTTTTTAAAGCAGAACCGGATAGAAGCAGAACCCGTTCTACTCTAAATATGGGTTCTCTCATTATGTAAAAACAGAACCGGTTCTCACTAGGATAGATGCCTTAAATAAAGAATGAACAACACATTAAAATAAATAGACGTCTTATTAAGGAAAAAGTGGAAAATAAGATATTTTAGTGAGTGAGAACAAGTTGTGCTTTTGAATTCATGCTTTGAATTCACAAGAAACATGCTACCTAAACACTAAACATAACAAAAAAGCACATCCACAAAACGAACGAACTAAACAGAAAATTAAACAAGAGTTAAAACAAAACAGACATAGATAAAATGAATGAACTAAACAGACAACACATAAAAAGAATTAAAACAAAATAGAAAATTAAAATACAAGTTAAAATTAATTAAACAAAAAATTCATGCAGCAAACTACAGTCAAGAATCATGCTGTAAAATTAAAACAAAACACTGTTATAACAGCAGCAATATGAACGAAGGAAAGAGGAATCTACTATTGCCCAGAAAACGATTACAGCGAGTAGGAGATAATACCGGAAAGTATAGAGAGAGAGAGTTTAAGAGAATAAGAGAGAGGAAAATAGTAACAACACACGCTCCTCACTCCGCACGCTGCTCCTTATATCCGCTTCCTTCCCCTTCTAACAGAATCGCCACGTCAGCTGCTGGGTTAACCGTAGCCGGGTTGGATATGGGTTTCTGGGTCTTGCTCCGTTTCTTCTTAATGACCCAGCTGCGTAATCCATCATGGAGGCCTCTTCCATGACAGACCTCCCCCTCCGAAAGACTTTGTCCCCAAGGTCAAAAATCGAGATAACAGGTCGTAATAACTTCAGAATCAACCCATGTAGCGTCAACCATTGGCTGCTCCTTCCACTGAATCAGCCACTATGTGAGAGGGAAATTACCACGCTTGACCACTCGAGTTTGTAGAAGGCGAAGAGGAACCTCCGTCGTGACGTTGGCATAAAAATCTGGTGGAAGAGTTACGAAGGAGAGCGAAAGTTGCCCAAGTGTCTTCTTTAATAATGAAACGTGAAAAACGGGATGGACCCGAGCTCCATCTGGTAAAGCCAGCTTGTATGCGACTTGGCCGACTCTGGACAAAACTTTGAACGGACCAAAATACTTCGGAGCAAGTTTGTGTGCCAGCCAGGCAGCAACTGGCTGTTGTCGATAAGGCTGGAGCTTGAGGTAAACCCAATCTTCGGGCTGAAAACTCCGTTCAGTTCTGTTGCAATCGACATACAATTTCATCCGACTCTGCGCCTGGGCAATATTCTCCTTTAGAAACTTATCCATTGCATGTCGGTCGCAGAGGAAACCATTGGCAGGGCAGAAGGAGATTGTAAATAAAGGCCTAGAGAGAGCCGAGGCGGAGGCAGACCATATAAGGCTTCGAAGGGAGTCATTCTGATGGCGGTCTGGACCGTAGTATTATACCGCCATTAGGCTAAAGGAAGCCATTGCCTCCAAGTAGATGGTTTCTGGAAGGTCATGCAACGTAGGTACATTTTCAGACACTGGTTAATCCTTTCAGTTTGGCCATCGGATTTCGGGTGATAGGCGGTGGATGTATGTAATTCAGCTCCCAGTGAAGAGAAAACAGATTGCCAAAAAGAGGAAAGAAAAATCGGATCCCTGTCTGAGACTAATGACTGGAGTATGCCATGCAATTTGAAAATGTTGTCCAGAAAGATATTGGCTACCTGAACCGCCGTGAAGGGGTGGCGGAGAGCCAGAAAGTGTGCGTATTTGGTGAAGCGATCCACCAACACAAGAATACAATTGGATTGAAGGGAGCTGGGCCAACCCTCTATAAAGTCCATAGTGATGTGAGTCCATGGAAGCGGAGGTATCAGCAATGGCTGGAGAAGACCAGGATAACTCACGTGCTCATGTTTGCATCGCTGGCAAATATCACAACTGCCAACGTAGGTTTGGACATCTTTTGTAAGCCCTGGCCACCAAAACAGGGATTTGGCTCGATGAAGCGTTGTCTTGATACCCGAGAGCCCACCCTCAGTTGAATCATGTAAAGTCTTGAAGACCTTGGCACGTATGGCGTTTCCCTGACCCAGAACTAATCTGCCTTGGAATCGGATTAAGCCATTCGAAAAAGAGAATGAAGGCACCTAAGAAGCATCAACCGACAGCTTGGTGAGTAAGTCTGCTGCCCACGCGTCCCCCTTGTAACTGGAGATGACCTCTTGCATCCACTGAGGTGTATTCAAGGTAATAGTCTGACATTGTGTGACGGCCGGGGGCGGAAGATGAGTTACTCGTGAAAGAGCGTCAGCCACGAGCTTCGCCTTGTCGGCGCGGGCATTGCCCCGTCGCAGCGTGCGCGGTGCCCTGTTGACGCGCTGCTAGTGTCATGCACGTGACGACTGCGCGCTGTGCGCGCGATAACTGAGTGACGCGCGCGCCACATGTGATGTGTCCCAAAGCTATTTTTTTTATAAGTTTTTAATTTTCAAACATGTTTCAACCTGACGTTTTACACTACTTCCCAAACGTATTTTTCGAACGTTTTTCCGCGTGTTTCAAATGATTTATACGACTCAAAAACTGAGTTAACGTTTTATCGAAAACGATTTTAGTCTTTGATTTAAAGTTTTAAAAGTCGAAAAATTTTACGTCCAAAATTACGTGTCAAGCTTCGTATAAGTAAGGTCAAGTCCCGTGTCGACCCTACGTAAATGGGGCCGTCACATATTGCATTCCTCACCTCTCTCTGTGAGCGTTTGAAAGGTTGAAGAGGTAGAAAACCGGCCCCAAAAGTTGTTGTCTTTCCACGGGAAGACATACCGAAAAGCAGAACATAAGATAGCTTCTTGGTCAGCCTCGGGTTTCTTCATTCCCTCATCATCTTCCATTCATTCAGTTGGCCATTTCTAAGGGAGAAATAGCAAGTTGAAACGGACTTCTCGTCCTGTGCTAGAATTACTTCGTACGCGAGGTAGTTTTTTGACCTAGCGCAAATCTGTCGACAACCGGCTGACAAAGACCCCTCCAATCCAAACGACGTTCCTCTGAGATAATTCTGATTGTTTTGATCACACCCAATCAGTAAAGCACTTCACCCAACTCCATATTTCGTTTTCTATTTTTACGTAAATTTGCTATGTTTTAGGAGACTCTTCGGAATTGTTGACTGAGAGTATTGTTTGTACTTGTTGCAATGTGTTTTTCGTTTCTTTCTGTGTTTACTTTAAGTGTTGTTAGATTCAGAATTTCTCATGCTTGGAATTGCACATTCTGTTGCTTTTCTTTCTCTGATATCGTTCATTGTTATGTTGTTACGCCTCTGTTGTATTTGGGAGTGTTCCTTTGAACACAATATTTCGTGTGATCTGGTTTAGTTTTCCACATGCGACTGCCATAGGTCCCAAATTGCGTCAATGGTTCAGGAGGTGATGATAACGACAAGCTTCTTTTATAAAAAAAAAAAAAAAAAAAGAAATATTTTGGTTGTGAAATTTCTTAGCAAAGGATAGGAACAAGGTTTATTTATATGGGGAGGGTTGTTAGGATTTGGCACCAACAACTTGGGGAAGAAGGAAGTGAAGTAACATCGTTCAACTTTGGCCCGATTTCAGCATGTCAATGTATATGCGACCTCTGTTTGAGAGGCTGGGAAGAGTTATTTAGCAAAGAAGGATGAGGGAAGAAGGGAGTTATTGACGTAAACAGATTCTGTAATTTTCTCTCCTCTCTGGTTTTCTCCTTTTTCTCTTCCTTCCTCTTCCTGTTGATTTTTCTTCTCTATCGTTCTCCTTCCCTCCTCTTTTTCTTTCCTCAGCATTTAGGTATAGAATTTCACCTTCTTCATCTTTTAGTGATTTTCTTGTTTAGTATCTTCAACTATAACAATTTAAAGAATAGAAGTTGTATGAAGCTTTCATTATTTTTTACAGACCTACATTTTCATATTTTCTATCGTTGTTGCTTTTTTTTTCCTTTGTAATAAATCTTTATTCTTTGAGTAGATTTGATAAAAAAATTTGCTATACTTTTCTTAACATCCATAAGCTGCTAGATTTGCTGCTTGCTTTATTATTTTTGCTAATATGAAAATGTGACTTTGTAGACAATTCCTTTGAACCACAATTTTGTTAACTTATTCCATGAAAATTGTGTTGTTAGACTTCTAGGGTAATAGCTTAAAATCAATGTTGTTTGTTTCCTTGATTGTTTTTGCCCTCCGACAGGATCTGTGTTGCTGTGCTTGGTTTACTGCGAGAGAAATGAATTATTTATTTGGTTGAATGTTTTTGTTTCCATTTTCCGTTGGCATTTATTTATTTTATTTTATATAATTCACATATTTATTTGTTCTTAAAATCGGTAGTGGGATTCGTAAAATGTTTGACGTGACAATTCTCTCTTTTGACAGATCAGTTCAGTTCAACAGGCATGTCACTGACCATGGAACATGTATTTTTCATTCAACATTGCTCTTGCGTCCATTACAGAAAAGCCGAGGCGAGTAGTAGCTGAACAATTTTTTTTTTTTTCTCTCTGGCAGTGGAATGTTTATGTGATCACGTCGAAGAAATCGCCAAGACAGTTTGTCAGAACTCTTAGATGATGATTTAATTGATCATGATGATTTAGATGATGTTGAATGTCCATGTTCAGTGTCTTACACGAGAGGAAAACGAAAAAGAAAGTAAAAGATTTTGGCACGTCAACTCTTAGGTTTTCCAAACATACGGCAGCAGACCTCTTTGTTTCTGATTCATCTTCCTTTGCTAGATTCTTGGACACTTGCAGCTACGTTTGACTTCTGTAAGTTCTCAAATATTTCACGATTAAACCTTTACTTTCTTTGGTCGATTATTTCTTAATATTCCAACCGATTATTCAAACATTGTTTCTATAGTTTTGTTTAACTCAATTTTTTCTTAAATGATTTCCGCTGCAAGTTTTCAAATGTTTTGAAGTTTAGAAAATGTCAAATTTTGACTTTTGAGCGAAATTTTAAATTTAGTCCAAAGTTTCTTAGTCAAGTTCAAGTTTATGAGTAACGAACCGGGTTTATATAATTCGGGGCGTTACACTGAGGTCGAGGCTGGATCTCCCGAAAGAACCCCCTAGCAAGCTCCCTCGGTTTTACACAAGTCTGTTCGGCCGCCTCAAACTCCAGAGTCCTGGCCACAATCTCTGTATAGGGCACATTCCGCACCCTTGATATTATGACGTTTTTTCGGATCTCCGAATTTATCCCTTGCATAAACCGGCGTACCTTGTCCTCGTTATCACTGACCTGGCGTGGTGTGAACCGAGACAGAGCCACAAACCTCCTGATATATTCGGCAACTGAACCGGTCTGCCATTACTGCATGAACTCCATCATCTTAGCCTCCCGTACTGTACGGCTGAAGTACTTGTCGTAAAACACGGCCTTAAACTGCTCCCAGCTCATCACGGTTACATTCGTGGTCGCCTTGATGGTATCCCACCAGAACCGTGCATCCAGTGCCAAATGAAAGGTGACATATGCGACTTTCTCCCCATCCTCTATCTTCGCATACGCCAACATGTCCTCCATAGTTCGAATCAACTCATCGGCTAAAGAGAGGTCCGAAGACTGCCCGTTGAACACTGGAGGTTGTAGCTTTTGGAACCTCACTATACCGCAATTGTCTGGAACGACTATATCTTGGGCTTTCTGATTCACACGGTTTACTAGGCTCTCAATTTGTCGCGCTTGCCTATCATTATACTGAGTCTGACGATCAAGTATATCCGTCAGCCTATCTAGGGCTTCTCCCTGGCGTCTCTACCTCAGACCATTTGGATATCCTATACATATTAAACAAATAATCCAAAGAAATCAAAATCAAAGAAAGCTTATAAACGTACTTACAGTTGAAGAAGCATGTTCGTGTAGTGGCTTGCGCAGTCGAGCAGTCTACAGAACCGATTTTAAAACCCGGGAGCTCTGATACCATACTTGTAACGACCCGTAATTCGGACGTTACTAACGTGACTTGTCGTGAAACTTTCTTAGAAATTCTAAAGAAAGTTTAGAAAATATTAAACCTCTATTAATATTCTCCAAAATAAGTGAACTTCCCTTATAAATTTTTGTATAAGACACGTGTAAAATTTCATAATATTATTTTTATTTTATTTTTATTTTCGGTGAATAGTGCCTGTGAACAGTGGACTGTGAACAGTACCATGAACAGTGCATGAATAGTGTTTGGCCGATCGATCGGCTAAATTAGCCGATCGTCGGCTACCTCGCTGCCAAAACCATAAAAACATCAATTTGGCCGATCAATTGCCCAAAACTAGTGACCGATCGGCCCTCTCTCTGGTTTTTCCTTTCCAAATACACTATTTGTTCATTTCACACCTAAAATTCCTTCATAAAAACATCTTAACTTAAATCAACTTTCCACAATCTATAAAATTCATCAAAATCCTGAAATCATACTTAAATCATCCATTCAACCAATTCACAATTCATTCCTCCAAAATCACCTCAAATCTAATATTCACAATTTATTTCAACAAAACCCAACGTCATTTCTTTTATCAACGAAAGTGACATAAATTCCTTTTATATTCATAAAACATAGCGAAAGACTTAAGTTTCAGATGAACCCATCATCTAAATAAAAGTTTAAAACATCTATCTATACACATTTACCAAATACCTACAACTGGTTCCCACAGGTCAAAATCGAATCGACTGTTTAGCGCACTCCCACGGGTACCCTTCTTCAACCTGCGTATTCATCAAGCGGAGGAACGCCTTTCTCACCTGTTTTGAGTTCACCTACACCATAGAGACACCAATGAGAATAAATCTCAGTAAATTCTACGTAAATGACAATGCATGAACATGTATATGCAATTTTCATAAACTTTCGTGCATTCATTTCATTTATCAGTTCGTGTTAGTTGTCACATTTCAGTCGTCTTAGTCGTCTCATTTTCATTCGTCTATTTAAGTCATCACATTTCATTTTCTTTCGTAAAATCCATGCATAAATCCATTTTTCATGACATTTGTAAAACGATGATACATGACAATAAAAGTATAACATAAACATACAACGTGCGTACCATCAAAACAATACAAACATAACCTACAAAACAACTAACCCTAAACTACCCAACCAAAGCATATAAACATAATTATCACCAAATAATCCTCAACATCAAAACTCAACTTATGGTGTAGGCCAATCGGCCAAAGTAAGTCACGAGAACTTACATGTCGTCCTTAGCGCACCTAGCTCCGTCTACGGGCTTTGGTCACCTAGAAAATTTCACAATGTCCTTTGTCAAAATCGAGCTTAAACCATGAAATTTCGTAAATTAACGGAACTCTTAACTAAAGGAAATTTGCTAAAATTCTAATAAACCTCTCTCGGGCATTTTGTCGAGCAATTTACGCTCACACATATCATACCTCCATTAATGGAGTTTTCCAAGCTCCAATTACCCAGTTTTCCAAACAAAACGCCCAAATCATCCATTATATCGACTAATTACTCTCAATAATCGTAAAGACGGCAATAACTAACCGTTCCTAACCTAACCCAGTTATTTTCGACAAAACCTAATAAAACCCTAATCGTTTAACAACCTTAAAAACCAAAAATAAAGGCCGAGAAACACTAGAAACTTACCTAGAACCGGGATAGGAGAAGAAAACATGAAGAAGCTTGGTTGATCGAAGGAAGAATCGTGGAGAACGGAGGAGAAAAGCCGTGGAGAACCAAGGCTGCTAGAAAAGAAATTCTCTCTGGAGAATTTCGTTAAGGGTGGGGAGGAAGAAGAGGGTAATGTGGTTTTTAATGAATTTTGACATGAAAATTACTATTTTACCCTCTTTATTTAATTATTCGCTCAGCTCGTTATTTAGCTATTGATTCGGTTTCTCCAAATTTTCTTATTTCACCAATAATTCCGACTTATTACTATGGTTCTCATAAAACTTTCCGTTCGTCAAACGGATTTAATTTACTATTTTTACGAATTAAACCGCTATAAGGTTAAAAACGGAACTTGGGCGTTATACCACCGATTTGAATTCCTAAAATTCCCTTATTTCTCCTAAAATCCATATTAATCATAAGGATCCTAATAAAACTCTCCATTCACAAAACGGACTTATTCCACTTATTTATAAAAATAGCCTTTATATTACGAGACACATCAAAACTCGTAATTCGGCATTACATCTCTAAAAATTCTATCATTTCTCAAGATACTCCAATTTATTTATAAGGTACCAATAAAACTTCTCATTTGCAAAACGGACTTAATTTGACATATTTACGAAAATACCATTCATATGCAAAAAATTGAAAACCCGTCGAAAACCAGGTGTTACAATTTCAGTCTCAACGAGGGATCTAATTTTGGTTTTTTGGGAGGACGTGCTATCAATTTTGCCTATGACGGGACTTTCATTTTTCTGGACTTTTTTTGTTAGTGCTCTCCTTAAGAACTCCAGCAATGTTTTATTTGTTGGATTTTCTGACAAGTGAGGGATATTCGTTTTTGAAAATTTAGTTCTCCGTATTGTGATTACATTTTTCATCCGCCAAAATTTCTATTTTTTCCACCTGCTTTTTTTCCTACTCTGAGCTATTCCTTCGAAAATTGAAACACTTGGCATACGAGTAGTTTGAAGAGTCCCGCACTCAGACATGTTTCCTCATTGACATCCATTCCTAAACCTATTCCAATTATTTGGAAAACGAAGATCTCCCTGATCTAATCTATTACACGAGGCTACGCGCTAGAGTTTTCGTAGTTCTTTCTCTTTTCTTCGTATTTTTTCACGAACATCATTTTTCTTGTTCATGTTTGAAGAAGAAAGGGAAAAAGGGTAATTTAGCGTTTTAGCAGGGCACGTACTCTACACATGCAAGATTTAACGGACAATTGAACGGCAGGGGTCAAATTGCAAACGGCGTCAACGATAGAGGCTGATTGGGTAAAAAATAAACGTTAGGGACTAATTGACCATTGACCCCATACGTTGGGAGCTAAATTAAACTTTTTCCTTTGACTGCCTATAGTCTAACTAGGAGACAGATGTTCGAGGTGGGTACCCTCTTTTATTTAAAATTACATTTCAATGGATAAAAAAATGACATCACAGGAGAGCAAAATTATCCATACAAAGAGCAAAATGACAATGCAAAAGAAACAAGCAAATAGTTAACTTAATTTCATTCTTTGTGAAAATTTTGCTAATTAATTTTCATTCATAATTGACATTTGGTACAATTTATGGTAGATTCTACATAAAATTATTAATCAAGAAGAGGTCGCAGTTAGCTGAGAATGTGGGTTAAACAGTAGCCATAATGCACAAAAATACATTTTTTCACTCAGTTTGATGCATATTGGGTCTCCGAAGAGGTATATGTGTATGTTACTAAACACTTTATATTTCACTAAATGTTTTGACATACTTAAGTTGTGACTTTTTAGAACAGAAAATATATGAACCATTGGACATTGACAATTTGCTATAGAGCAAGGATTGTCATCCTTGTTTAACAATTGGACGTGGCAGAACATCAAAAGGAAAAAAAAATTGGATAGCACAAAATTCTTTCCAGGAGGGTTTGGAAGATAGTGTTGGGAATAATAATCGGTGGGAACAATAATAATGTTGTCGTTGTAAAACATGGAGAGTACTAATCAGGATAATTCTCAGGAAATACTGCTATTGACAGTCTCCTTAGACAGAATTACCTTTCCAAATATGTTGTAACGTCCCCGAACCCGCCCCGGCTCGGTGCGCTACTTTGCTAACTCAACCTGCATTTAAAACGAAGTTTAAAATAATTTTCGATAAAATTGTTTTTCGAACCCTCGACCACATCTCTCCGAAGATCATGGTCGAGACGCCCCGACAACTGCCCGCACCGGCATACAGCATACATCAACGACTGCATTCCAATCTTAGCTTTCCTCGTAGCTCTAACATGTACTTCTGTCGTTACCTACACCACATAACACACACATACACGTAAGCTTACGCTTAGCAAGTAGGGGATAACAAATATAAAAACATGCACAAAGCACACACAACCCTAACACATAGTTTCTACTCGCTCTGCCATTCTTGTTTCGTTTTCTTTGCATTGTTCTATCATAGAATCCCTCACCAGTGCTAACCTCGCACCTTCACGCAACTAAGCGACTCCCATAGAGTCCCTCGCAGGTGCCACCCTAACGCGACTGGACAACTCCCAAGGAGTCCCTTGCAGGTGTCCGACTCTCACAAAGTCCCTCGCAAGTGCCACCTTAACGCGACTGGGCAACTCCCTTGGAGTCCCTCGCAGGTGTCACTCTAACGGGACTGGGCGACTCCACTATAGTCCCTCGCAGGTGTCCGCCCTAACACGACTGGGCAACTCTCCTAGAGTCCCTCGCAGGTGTCACCCTAACGCGACTGGGCGACTCCAACATAGTCCCTCGCAGGTATCACTGTAACGCGACTAGACGACTCCCACGGAGTCCCTCGCAGGTGTCACCCAAACGCGACTGGGCGACTCCACTAAAACCACGCCCCAGGTGCCACCCTAATGCAACTGGGCGACTCTCCTCGAGTCCCTCGCGGGTGCCACCTTAACACAACCCCCCAAAACCATATTGCCATATTGTCTTTCTACCTATCAGTTTTCGTTTCATACTTATCATTCGAAACCATGCTCCAGGTCAATACAATGCTTAACCAACAAAGAAGGCAAAACAACCAAACAACAAACAAACAACCAAACAACAAATAGCTTCCTACTGTTCTGTGGTGTAGGCCCGAAGGCAACAAAATACACGTCCACTACTTACCTGGCTGCGGGGTTCATAATTACTCACTTCGTCCGATTAAATTATCCGCTCGATAACCTAGCAAATAGGGAAACATCTCTTAGAAGGCCACTCATAAATTCACAAAGATTTTCTAATCAAAACTAACCAATAAATCAACCTAACTCCCAACAAAACTCTAAAACCCAATTTTTCCCTACAATTTCTATCGTCCAACTTCAATTGGCCATAACTCCCTCATTTTCCATCGGATTTCAACGTTCCACCCCAATCCGTAAACCTCTACACGTCTAATATCCATTGAAACACTCAAATTAACCAACCAACCACAATGGCCAACTCAAAAATACAGAAACAGAATCAATTCACATTTTGTCCAAAATCGATTTTTGCATAACTTTCACCTATTCTCCAATCTAATCCTAAAAACCATTCATACTAACCTATCTAAGAGTTAAACCATCAAAAGCATGAAGAAAATTCACCAACAAAATGGAAAATTCGGACTTCACCCTTAGGGGTTTCCAAACCCTAATCTTTCGGGTGTTACATATGTTCTCAAGAAAGGCTGGAGAGATCACAGATGGTCTCACTTAAAATTTAATCTCCTAGACAGAACTCACTTACCTAGTACAATTACACCACTAAAAATAAGCGGTATGAAAAATGATAGCAGATGCGATCCGAAAAATACCAGTAATATTTTTCCATGTCGTTAAATATAACGGCCAAAAAGTGAGAAATAATAATAGAAATAAACACCGAAAAGTTTACGTGGAAACCCAAATCGGAAAAAACCACGAGAACTAAGTCTAGAAAGATACTACTATGAAAAATAGGATTTTATAATATTTTTCTAGAAACCGAACATTCTAGAAAGTATTCACTAAGAGAAATTCACCACTCTTAGAACTCACAATATGCACAAAAACACTCCACCTATTTTTAACTCACATTATTTCTTTTCTCTCACTCAAAATAATCCTTACTCTACTATTATCTCATTCTTCACTGAAGAATTGCTTCCTCCTTTTTCAGATAATGGAATGCTTTCTTCAAGCTTCTCTATTTATAAAAGCTTAAAGGAGACACATTCCTCATTTTGAGGAATGAAGGCTGCAAGAAGAAGGAAAAAACTTCTTCTTGCAGCAAATGGAGATTTTAAAAGTCTCCATTCACACACAAGGGTCCCTCATCATTTACGGAGGAACCCTACAAATCTCCCTCTCCTAATTTATGATGAGGTATCTCCAATCCTACTGAGCCTCTACAAAATTCGTGTTTATTCATTTGCAAAGTCTTTGTTTTCATGTCTGAGTCATTGTCATCTATGTCAATCTTTTCAAGATACATTTGCTTGTTGTCCAACACATCTCATATCCAATGATACTTGATATCTATGTGTTTTGACTTCGAATGAAAGTTTGGGTCCTTGCTCAAATGAATAGCACTTTAACTGTCACAATACAAGATATACTTATCTTGTTGATAACCCAATTCTATCAGAAATTTTGTAGAAATTTTTGCATCCACAAAATTTCTTTACAAGCTTCTATAGCCGCAATAAACTCAGCTTCTGTTGTAGACTATGCAAGTGATTTTTGCCGCTTAGATTGCCATGAAATTGCTCTCCCTCAAAATGTAACTAAATACCCTGATGTTGATATTATGGAGTCAATGTCTCCAGCCATATCTGCATCAGTATAGCCTACTAATAAAGACTCTTTACTTCCAAAACACAAACTGAATTCAGAAGTACCTCTAAGATACTTAAGAATCCACTTTATTGCATTTCAATACTCTCTGCCTAGATTTGAAAGAAATTGGCTGATTACTCTAACAAAATATGAAATATTAGATCTTGTACAAACCATGACATATATCAAGCGGTCAACTACTGAGGCATATGAAATTATTTGTATTTCTGCTTTTCCTTCTTCAGTGGAAGAACATCGTTTGACAGTAAATTTGAAATGTTTAGCAAGTGGAGTACTAACCGATTTTGCCTTATCCATATAGAATCGACTAAGAACTTTTATGATATATTTCTCCTGTGATAGCCATAGTTTTTCATTCTTCCTATCACGATACTCATCCTAAGTATCTGTTTTGCTGATCTTAACTCTTTCATGGCAAAAGACTTGTTAAGCTCATTTTTTAACTTAACAATTTTTTCTCTGTTTGGGCGCACAATCAACATATAGTCGACATAAAGTATAAGGATTATAAATGTACCATCCATGAACTTTTTCATGAACACACAATGGTCTGAGGAAGTTTTCATGTATCCATGATTTCCCATAAAGAAATCAAACTTTTTGTACTATTGTCTTGGGGCTTGCTTTAATCCATACAGATTCTTCCTCACTCTACATATCAAATGTTCATTTCGCTTGACAACGAACCCTTCTAACTAATCCATGTAAATCTCTTATTCTAATTCACCATGCAAGAAGGTTGTCTTTACATCGAGTTGCTCAATTTTCAAATTGAGACTTGAGGCTAATCTAAGTACCACTTGTATGGATGACACTTTCACGACATGTGAAAAATTTGCTCAAAGTCAACCCCTTTTTTCTGACCAAAGTCTTTCACGACCAGTCGTGCCTTATACTTTGGTTGCGAATTTTCTTCTTTGAGTCTGTATACCCATTTGTTCTTCAGTGCCTTTCTTTCCTTTGGAAGTTGAACCAACTCATAAGTATGGTTCTCATGCAATGATGTCATCTTATCTTGCATCACATCTAACTAGTTCTTCTTTTGTTGATGTTCCTAGCTTCCTCATAACACACAGGTTCATCGCTATTAGTGATTATCACATACTTGTTCATAGAGTATCTTCTCGATGGTCGACGATATCTTGTTGATCTCCTTAACTCTGGTTCTGCAACTGATTCAGGAGAAATCTCTATTTCTCTTTGGTCAACATCATCAGCTGCTTGATCACGAGATTTTCTAGTATCTCCGCCGTTGAAGGTTGATTTCACCACACCAACCTTTACTAGATGCTTATCAGTGATCTCCACATCTTTCTTCTTGTCTTCAAAGGTCCAATCTTCAAAGAAGACAACATCTCAGTTTCTGACAATTTTCTTATCAACCGGATCCTAAAGCCTATATCTGAATGTGTCACTTCCGTATTCGAGGAATATGCATTCCTTAGCTTTATTGTCTAGCTTGGACCTCTCATCTTTGGGAATATGGACGAACGCTTTGCATCTAAATACCTTTAAATGCTTATAAGAGACATCTTTTCCAGTCCATAGTCTGTTTGGCACTTCTCCACTCAGAGGTGCTAATGAAGATAAATTAATGATGTTTACTGCAATCTTCATTGCTTCTCCCCAAAATATTTTAGAAAGTTTTGAATGTGATAACATGTACCTATCTTCTCCACGATCGTCTTGTTCATTCTTTCTGTAACACCATTTTGTTGAAGAGACTTTGGAACTGATCTTTCGTGTCTAATCCCGTACATATTGCAGTATTCATTGAATGATCTCATATATTCACCATCATTATCTGTGTGAATGCATTTTAACTTCTTCTAGTTTTTTGCTCTGTTAGAGCATGAAACTGTTTGAAAATGTTAAATGCCTCATCTTTCGATTTGAGTGCATAAACCCAACTTTTTTGAAGTGATCATTAATGAATGTCACCATATATTGGGTACCGCCTAACGTTTTCGTTGACATGGGACCACAAATATCTGAATAGATGACTTCTAACACTTCTGGTTTCCTTGATGCAAAATTCTTTTGAAAGGAAATTCCATGTTGTTTTCCAACCAAACAGTGAATACAATTTGGCAAAGATTCATGTCTGAGATGTGACAAACATTCCCTCTTGCCAAGCAGTTGAAGTCCTCTTTCGCTCATGTGACCAAGTCGTTGGTGTCATAACTCAATGGATGAATTATCTTGCGCAGCATTTACAGATGCTTCATTCACAATCACTTGAGTCACATACAAAGTAGACTCTTTGATTCCTTTCGCTATGATTAGCCAGCCTTTGTTGAGCTACTATTTTCGTCAACAAATTTTCTCTTGTAACCAGCCTCACAAAGAGCACCGATTGATATTAGATTTAGTCTAATATTTGGAACATGTCTGACATCTTTAAGCACCAACTCACATCTTATGTTGGTTTAAATACAAATGTCTCATTTTTCAATTATTCTGAAAAACGTGACTGTTTCTCATTTTAACAAAACTAAAATCACCACTGGTGTAAGATGTAAAATATTCTACTTTTGAAATAACATGATAAGATACTTCAGTGGAACGGTCTCTGGGGCGCCCTCACAGTACGTCATCCCCCGATTTTAACCTCGATCACGTGGCACTCTCTCACAGAGCCCACGTCACCCGACGTGATCAGGTGGCACCGTTCCTCACGATCTTCTCCCCCTAGAAAGGGAGTTTTTCTCTTCTTCAGCACTCGAACCTAGGACCTCACTAGCTCAAGTGGTATCAGTACTTGTAGCCCATGGATTATAGCCCGGAGGTCCTGGGTTCAAAGTTTTGGGTGTTACATTCAGAGTCACACACCCAACATGATTAATTCATCATGAGGTTGAAAACATCTTCGCATATAATAACATCTTCACCCTCAGAGACAGTTTGATGTGATTTCATCTGCGAAGGAACAAGTTAGATCATCATAACATCAAACACCTCTCGGCTGGTGTTACCCGAGAGTACTCCAAAAGGAATGAGTAAAGGATAGCTCAAATGTAATCAAAAGAAAAAATGTTCTTCAGATGAAATGATGTATTAAGTATGGCGAATAAGCTCAAGAAAGATTAGAGGAAGATATGGAATGGATAAAAAGAAAACAAAAGAACCCGGTTGCCCAATTTTGAGCTTCTAGCTCTCAGCTTATACTTTCTCCAAGGAGAAGAGCACAACTTGTAGGGATGGTATAAACCAACTTCTTCTATTTCCCAGCCTTTAGGAGATTTGGGGAGAAGTGTAGGATGAGAACTCTTCAAACTACCACAACAAGAAGAGCAATGGAGGGCTACTCCTTCGGTTCACCAAAACCAAGCCTACCTTTGGGCACCAACCCGCAAGCACTCTAAAACCGTGAAAGTCTATGAAGAATTTTGTTATTTTATTCTACCAAAAGACCCTTACAACCACCAATATGCATGCATTTATAAGACTCCTAAGTGGCTAGGGTTTACAAGAATTTTGAACCAAACCGTTGGATGGTTGGCGGCCATGAGCGGAAAAAATGAGCCGAGCGCACACCTCCCTCAATGGTTGATCTTCAATCCGTGCAAGCTTCATCCACGCCTCCTTGAATGCCATGTCATTCATCCCCCCTTGTCCTTCAGCCAAGTCATCAATCCAAGCCTCTCTTAAGCTTGATCCATCGGTTGTGCATGAACAAGGTGTTGGTTGCATAAACTTTCACTTGGTCGACACATCATCCATAAAGACTTACCCTTTAGCCACCACCATTCATCTAATCCTAGCACACATCTAATCCTAACCACTCAATCTACAAACATGCAATAAATGGCTAATTGTTTTGCCGAAAACATAAAGGCTAATGTATGTCAAATTAGATAGAATAAAAGGGGTTACACGGCCTTGATGTAGGGAAGACAAATTTCCTCTTTAATTCCTTCAATCTGTGCATCCTAAGTGAGGACATGTAAAAGGTTGATCCATGTTCATAGAGTTAGGCTCCCATTCCATGTCCTTGAAGAGATTTTCACCTGCAAAAGAATTAAATTTGTTAGAAAACAGGTTAAATGTATTATGGGCCTTGGATATGTTTTGGGCCTTAGTCCGAGATCAAATCATGGGTCCCTGGGGCACATCACAGTTGCAACCATACTTTTCATTTCTCCTTTTGCACCTTCGGTACTTTGTTCTTTCTTCAATTTCTAGCAATCCTCTTTCATGTGGCCTATCTTGCCACAATGATAGCACTAAACATCTTTTTTACTTTTCAACTTTGACTTGTCTAATGTGTTGGCTCCAAAAAACCCACGTTCCTTTAATTTTCCTCCTGTTACTGACAAGGCTTCCACGGAAGAGTGTTTCTTGTTCTTCCATCTGCTTTTTTCTTCAAGAACCGCAGCTGCAATATTATTGAATATCAACTTTATCTTTACAGCACTGTTGACCAAATTTATAATGAGGTTATCGTACGAATTAGGCAAACTTTGAAGTAAAAATTCGGCTCGTTCATTCTCGTTAATTTTGTGCTCCAATGCTATAAGTTAAGAAAATAATGTAGTTAGAGTATTGATGTGGTCAATCACCATTGTCAACTCTGACATTCGAAGAGTATATAATTTTCTTTTCAGTAAAATTTTATTATGCAACGACTTTGCTTCATATAGTTCTGTCAACGTATCCCGAATCTGCTTGGCAGTTGTACTTTCTGAGATAATTGACAAAATTCTATCTGATAGAGCAAGATGCAAAATGGTGATAGCATCCCCATCTACTTTATTCCATTTTTCATCACCAGTGTTCGTCGGTCTGTCGCCGATAGCCATAGTACAACCATCTCTTCGCAATAACACCTTCATTTTTAATTTCTACAGTGAGAAATTATTTCCATTGAATTTTTCAATTTCAATCTTTCTCGCCATAATAACGAGGCTCTAATATCACTTATTGAGAATAATAATCAGTGGAAACAATAATAATGTCACCGCTGTAAAATGTAGAGAGTACTGATCAGGATAATTTCCATGAAAGACTGCTCTTGACAGTCTCCTTAGATAGAATTACATTTCCAAATATGTTCCTAGGAATGGTTGGAGGGGTCACAGACAATCTCACTTAAAATCCAGTCTCCTAAACAAAACTCACTTACATAGTACAATTACACCACTAAATAAGCGGTATGAAAAATGATAGCAGGTGCGATCAGAAAAATACCAGAAATATTTTTTCACGCTGTTAAATATAACGGCCAAGAAGTGAGAAATAATAATAGAACTAAACACCGAGAATTTTACGTGAAAACCCAAATCAGAAAAAATCACAGGAACCGAGTCCAGAAAAATATCACTATGAAAAATAGAATTTTACAATATTCTTCTAGAAACCGGGCATTCTAGAAAATATTCACAAAGAAAAATTCATCACTCTTAGAACTCACAATGTACACAAAAGCACTCCACATATTTTTAACTTACACTCTTTATTTTCTCTCCCTCGAAATAATCTTCACCCTACTATTCTCTCCTTCTTTACTGAAGAATTGCTTCATCCATTTTCGGAAAATGGAATGCTCTCTTCAAGCTTCTATTTATAGAGGTTTGAGGGAGACACATTCCTCATTTTGAAGAATGAAGGCTGCAAAAACTTCTTCTCGTAGCACATGGAGACTTTAAAAGTCTTCATTCACACACAAAGGTCCCTCATCATTTAAGGAGGGACCTTACAGATAGAGGATTTGTAAAGAATTCACGTCATGAGATAAATACATCTACAAATAAATATTGTTTAATAGAGTCAACATATTGTTTTACAGACGTGGAGTTTACTCGAAGGGGCTATATTATATAAATTTTTCAATTGTGAACTTCAAATCAAGAAGTGAGGTTAATAGATCTTGAATTTTTAAAAACTTATGATGCAACTATTGTTAATCAATACAAAAAATGTTTTTTACTTATATTGAAATAGTTGTTTGACCCTTTAAAATTATAAGATTATGAAAAACATTATTGTAATGCAAATGATTTCACAAAGACTATCGGACTCCTATTTGGCTCAATGGCGACAAAAATCAACCATGGAATTTGATTGGAAGGGAAAAGTTACGTATATACTAAAATAAAAACATTTTGACTATCATTGCTTAAAGAAATTTCAAAGGGAAGCTTTGAGGTCAATAACTCACAAACATTGTCTTGTTCTTGATGCAACAAGATCCTATATATTTAGTTTTCTTGTCTATTGTCCATTTATAGGGCTATTAGCCATTGCCTCAGGTGGTCGGCCATTTTAACATATTTTATCAAAAGATTGAATCCAAAAGTCTAGATTGGACTATAACTTTTGTTTACAAATATTAAAAAAAAGATCAAATGAACTAATAAGCTTATCATTATATCAACGTGAATCTCATCTTAACCATTTTGTTATCCTTTATTTAAAAAGTACTCGTTTAATTCAAATGTTAAAGATGAAGGAACTTCTGACTTATAAAAATTACTTTTTGATGCACTAGTGATTAAACAACTTAAATTTTAATTTAGATAGATGAATCATTCCCTTCCCACTTACCATGGTAGACCTAGAACTGACTTGATGTATGTACTTAGAATCTCTCTTAACATGACATATTAGCTTTCATCTATGGAGAGAATTAGGCTGAAGATCCTTAATTAAGCTACTTGCCTTTGTTAAGATATGTTGTCACACAAGTCCCTTAATGCTTACAAAATGGATTAGCTCGCAATCCTTTATATATAGAACATACTCGCACACACATATTTACAAAGAGTAAAAAAAAAAGTAGTTGTTACCATCACAGCTGAGTGATGGGGTTAGTATTGTAAGTAAGTGTAGGCTTTTCTCTTTAACTTGTGTGTAGCCCCTTGGTTGAATGGATAACATTGGAAAAAGCAGTGCTTTGTTGATATGCTTAGATTCTAGACTTAGAATTGTGGACATAAATGATAATCTCAATTGCTGTCTTCACTCTTTGTTACTTGTGGCAATTGGTGCTTCTATGC
>CM039516.1:33669441-33739660 GCA_022432975.1 Begonia masoniana | reverse complement strand
TTATCGGTAGATGCGGGTATAGTTATGTGCCTATCGGAAGATATAAGTAGAGCAGGGTGGTCGCGGAAGATGATAAGTAGAGAGTTGTCGTTTAGTGATCGTCGTATGCAGTCTACTCAAGCGGAAAGGTGTGGTTAAGTCTATCGAAGCATGTCTCAGTAAACTCATCGGCAGATGGCTGTGCTGAGTCGTCGGAGGTGTAGGAAGACTTTGCTTTCCACAATATAAATTCGCAATTACCATCCTTGCCCCTGCCTAGTCACTTATACCCTAATCAACATTTCACTCAATTTTAAACCATAAGATTATATACCTCTGTTTTATAACTTATTTTGATTTATATTGAAACAGTGTGTACAAAACATCCCCACCAAATTCACAATAAAAATTCAGTAATTAGTTCACGTATCGCATTCAATAACTTCTAGAGATACTGACTGTCCACAAATTCCGGTTGGTTACGAGATTTTGTTTGACAAATTGCCTAAGGAGTCCTATTTATTAGATCAACCAATGAGAACACATTCACCCTAAAACTTTACTCTAACGTGAGTTTGAAAAAAAGGGAACGTGCCACATTGAAGATGACGCTGATTGTTTTCTTTCAACAGTAATTTTTGTTGCGGTAGTTTAAACAGCAATCTTTATAATGATTTATTCCATTTTTATCATAAAAGGTGTTGAGTGAACTCTAGGACATTATCGGTACATATTCTTTTGGACAATAAAATTGAATGAATGGCATGATTGAAATAAATTTGGGATAATAGACAAACTTCTGATTTGGAAGTAGATAACACCCAATGGCTCACTATGATAATCAACAATGCGTTACAAAAAATACCAAAAAATCATCATGTGTAATGGTTTAAAGCCCCATACATTAACATGATCAATTGAACGGGTGATTCAAACATATTATTGTGTGCTTAAAAGGTAAACGTGTTGTTTGCTAATGACAACTGCCAATTGTGTCTCCACCAAATGTAATGTAAAATATCCTTTAAAAGATGAATTTTTACATTTGTTGGATGTCCTAGCCTACAATGGCCAGTGAATAACTCTAGCAATGTTCAAATTGCATGATGTTTTTGAAAAAGAAAAACTGGGATGAGAAAATTTGTACGTTTGTGCATGATTTGTGAATTTGATTGAAAACGTACAAGTTTCTAATGTGTTTACCTATCCCAAGCATTTTGACTGAGTTTTTGTCCTGAATTAGGAGAATTGAGTTTGAAAAGATGGATACAATTTAGAGTAGAAGATTGCACTGACAGACACAAATTATCCGAAAAGATGGAATGTATGGACATCTTTATGAACGTGATTGTCTAAGAGAGAGAGGGGGTGGGGGTAAGTGACTTGTTAGTTAATTTTCTTAACCTAATAGTTTTGTCTCTTTGTGTGCCGTTTTTAAGTTTACAGCAAACAAACAAGGCAATCTAAAGTAAGAGTTAGAGAGAAATCGACATCGTAGTTTTTAACGTGGTTCTGCCAATCTTGCCTACGTGCCACGCTCCAGCTTCCCCACTTGAAGAGTCTTTCCTTCTCCCAAGAGAAATCGAATCGCATTTCACGGGCGACGATCTACTGCTTTTACAAACCTGGATTGCTCTTCACTGGCGACAATCCACTGCCTTTACCTTTAACAGAATGGATTAGTTTACGCACAGGCGACACTCTCACAATAATTAAATCTTCAGTTAAATCGCGAGAGTGCGAAAATACAGAGTATGAACAAAGCTTTTTGCGTGTAAGGGTTCAGAGAGAGTTTTAGCAAAAGTTGTTCTCCTGAACTTAATTCTTCTCTTTATACTCTTCGTGATTTGCTTCCCATTTGGAAAGGTCCTTGTCTCCGTCAAAAATTCCCGTGGAGAGCTTTCCGTACTCAGAAAAATTAGTCGTTGTGTTCTGGAGTCGTTATCGCTCACAGTCTTTAAAGTCTGGACGATTGAGTCTTTGGCCAATGAAAGCTCAGATGAATGTGTCTTTAACCTTGTAGTGACAACTGCGTCTGTGATTAGTGGGACGACGACGTCGTTCATTTGCGGGACACAGCGTCTTTCATTAGTTGGACGACAGCGTCTTCATTGCGTGGATGACAACGTCTGTCATTAGTGGGAAGACTGCGTCCTTTCATTTGGCGTGGACTACATAGTTTCTCTTTCGCGTGGACGCTGCATCTATTTCTGTTTTATTCACATGGACAATTGACCTGTGACTAATAACACTTAACCAAAATTCGTCAAAAAAACATAATACCCTTTTCAAAAGGCTTAACGATAAATAAATAAACAAAAAAAAAGAAAGAAGAAAAAAGAGAAGAAAAACCTTATAGTGTATCCAATATCTTTAATCAAATCTCTAGATTAACATATCAGAAAAAATATAGTTATTTAACGCATTTAAGCTAGCACCTCATACTTACTCAATTCGTGTTTATGTTGAAGAACTTATATGTTCATTAAACGCTAAGTTATTAGGCAAAGTGACCCGTTTTTGTTTAACATTATTATTAGAAGTATGATCACTCGAGTCTTCAACAATAATGTCAGATGGAAGATAGAGATGTGAATTTGTTGTTGGTTGCATTTGACTTAACTTTACTCATGTAGAAAAATCAAAGTTCGGCTCTGATACCATATTACAAGCAAAAAAAAAAGAAACGAAGAATGATGACTTCTTGGTTTGATTCAGGAAAAATAATTGTCAAGTTACAGAGAACATCCTCTTTATTTTACATGTCATGAAGAAAAGTGAATAACATAAAGTAATTGGTCTTTTTGTACCACATCATCAAGAGCTAGCTGATTTAACTGTAATATGCTTGAGCATTCATCTTGCATCTTTGTTTATCTTCAGCAAAGAACTTTGTACAACAGTTTGAAGACATTATCACATTACATGTGGTCTTTGCAGTATCATTGTTAGAATTATAGTACGGTTGTCGGAGTACGAGTGGTTGTGTGTTGTTTCAAGAAATTAATTTTTATTTTTCTTAATTCTGCTTTTGAACTAGTGTAAATTGAGAGAATAAAATATTGAGATAACAATTTTGGTTATTTACATATTGCAGAATTTCATTGATACTTTATTGTTCAAATTTCTTCTTACTTGTAACTTTCACAAACACACACTTATCTAAAACTACGTCGTCAGTCACCTTGATCCACTAATCCCCTCGACTCTTCTAATTTACAATTACTTGTCAAGAACACTATGAACTGTTTTTCCTATTTGCTTCATTTTGGGTAAAATTGTTTTCCTTAAAATTTTTTATTTTCAATTTCCATCCTAATGAAGTGGCATTGTTACCACTTATGTCGAAAAAGTCTGGATGCATAATAGCAACATGTCCGTGGCTGAAAAAAGTTGTAGAATATTTAGTTGTTCTTTGAATTACAAATAGGCCCAGCCTTAAATTCAAAGAAAGTAAGTGAAAATTCAAATTTAATAGCAAATATAAAACCAGATCGCGTCTCTCAAGCTTTTTCTACAAAGAAAAGGTGGAATGCTCATACAAATCACTCAATCTTGAATGACAAATTAAACATCGCAAATAAGGGACGAAAGACATTATCTCCTCATGAAAATACCATACTGTCAATGGATCATGCTCAGATGTTAGAGACAGAACATAAAGCCAACAGCTTACGGGGAGTGGTTGAAGGTGGGGGAGACAGAAATGGAAGAGCATGAACGGGATGGTGGGGAGGGTTTAGGGCGTGTTTGGTTTTGGGAGAGGAGCAAGGTTACTGTTGGAATAGTGTGTGGGACGGTGGCATGCTTGGCACATGGCAGAATGAATTGGGCACTGGCAAGGAAGCTGGTGGAGGTGGGAATGGACGTAAAGTCATTCACTTTGGGGTTTGCAATTGTCGACGGCAAGGCGGGCAGCCCCTGTGGGTGGTAAGAACTGTTTGAAAGCAATTAGGCACTCCCGGAACAGTTGGCGTCGGTGTTTTGAGTAGATTTACGAGCAGCGAGGCTAACCGATGTCGACAATACGTATAGCGGGAAGAGTGGCAGGGCAAAGAGCTTGAGCGGGTCATTTTCTGATTTTGTTTTGGAAAGTTTTTTATCTTTCTGAAAGATTGATTGAAGAGGAGATGTAGTTGAGATATGGAATGGAGGTTTGTAATGTTTTATAGGGGAGTGAAGGGATATGATTGTCAATCAGAGATGATATCCCAATTTTGAAAATCGTAGATTGTTGTTTGATTAGGTCCCCGTTGTGCTGTCCTATCCACCAACCAAAGTTTAAAATTTCTACCAATAACTGTTGTTCTTGGTTTTTTGCTGTTTGTTAAATCGGACATTTTAGTAATACTGTAAAAGTTCCGAGTAAATTTTTTGGTTTTGATAAAATATTGCTCATAGACAATTTAAAAGGATAAATTACCATAAAATTATATTAAAATAATATTAGGTAAATTAAAATTACCTACGGATAAGGTTTTGGATATTTTTTATTTATGATTGAATCAAATTTTAAAATTTATTTAATATAAGTGAACCACTATAAATCTTTGTTTGTTTCGATTTTGGCACTATTTTACTATTGAAACTTGTGAGAATCTGAGCAAGATTTTGGCTTAATCTGCTATGGGGGGGTGTTTTCACAAACAACCTCCAATTTTGTAAAGCTATCAAATTATTCCTTCACATAAAATCCCAACAGTAATTTCCTTACAAAGTCCTATCCCTGTCGTATAACCAAAACTCATTTGATTTGCATTCCAGGAAAGAACGTCTACCAGTGTGTGATTCTAAAAGGAAAACAAATCTTTTCATTCTTCAATAGTCCTATTTCAAAATCCTTCATGATTATGATATAGGTGTGAACAAAAAATAGTTTGTACTGCAGTAATCGATTATCTTCTTCCATATCAGTTCCTTTATGAAATTTTTTCGGATTTTTCAGTTGGATGTCAATTCAGTTTTAGAATTAGAGACACTGGAGAGTGTTGTGAGGTTATGTTAGACTCATATCTTCTTTTTTAAATACAAGATGAATCATTGAGGGTATCGATTGACATAACCCTCTCTCTCGATTATTAGTAGGGAATCAAATTTTAACTTAAAATTTGGGTTAGATTCGAGATTTCTCGTTTGTCAATAAGATAGAAGTTTTGGAACGTTACTTGTAAGATCAAGGGGTTACGATTTTTGGGGACGAGTTGGATTTTTATACAGATTTTGTTATTTCTATGTTGAAAACTTGAAACCCCATCCTTTTGAATTCGGCTTAGTTTCTCTTTCTTGATACTCGTTGGATTGTCAGATCGCCACCAGTACCATGTCAATCGACACAGTCCCGACTGGACCGACTGAATTGACTTGGCCTCAACCAAACCATAATTGGCAAGACCCGGATAGAACATACCTACCATATCGAATTGACATGATCACCCATACGACTGATCTAATAGGATTGACTTGAACTAGATCAAATAACCCTATTAGCAGAGTTTTTTGTATAGTTTTTTTATTCTTACATCCTACTAATGACCAGCTTTGAGCCTTGACATTTACTAAACTTTCTGAGCTTGGACCTTGATGATACAATAGTATTAATGGTTGAGGTAGAAGAATTTACTTTATTATGTTCATTATTCTAATCCTTGTTTTATAAACCTATTTTAGAGATGTATCTAAGACTTATTTATAACAGGTCTGCCAGTTTTGGCATGTGATTATTATTATACTTTTATATATGTTTCCACGATCACGTTTAGCCTGGACAGGCTCCTTAGTTTTCTCATGATGGCCATATCAACTACGTGTTTCGATTTGATTAACCCAATGAGGTCATTATGGTTTCACACTTCTAAAATGAGAAAGTATGTTTGTTCTTATAGGCGTATCGAACATTTGACTTTAAGCTTTGTTGCTAGGTGTGAATCTCATCGATGATAAGTTGACCTACATAATCTTCTCTCCTCTTTCGTTACAGGTCATAGAGTAACTTAAAAAGTTGGGTTAGATTGGAGATTCCTCGGATTGTAGAACGAATATTTTGAAATGTAAATTCGTGATAAATAAGAGAATCGCAAGTTTTGGAAACGAGTCAGATTTTTATACGGATTATGTTTTCTTATGTTGGAAAACTCGAAACCTACCCTTTTGATTCGGTTTAATTTACAAGTTTCCTTCAAAACATCATTTCATCTTTGGATCGTCGATCGACCGCCCTAAGAACGAACTAAACACCAACACGACCTAGGCCGGACCTATATCGCCCCAGACCTAAACCGAATCAATCATACCACCAAATTAAAACCAACCAAACCATGGACTGAACCCCAGATTGGATCGACCAGATGACCCAACTACTGTGTGTGTGCAAATTCAGACTAGACCGACCCGGAGCTAGTGTGGTGTCGCACGCGCGCTCGCTCCCCGCGTGTGAGT
This sequence comes from Begonia masoniana, assembly GCA_022432975.1. NCBI lineage: Eukaryota > Viridiplantae > Streptophyta > Magnoliopsida > Cucurbitales > Begoniaceae > Begonia > Begonia masoniana. The sequence goes on along the minus strand of CM039516.1, from coordinate 33,733,246 downwards.
ATTGCAGGTGAGGGTGTGTGCGTGCTCGTGAGTGTGGATGTACCTCCCCCAAACTTGCTTGTGTTCAAATTGTTGGTTGTAATATTAGTCCTATATTACCATAGCGCGAATGTTGTTTTTCTATATGGCCTAGAATCATGCCACATGTCATGTTGTGGTGACATCAGTGTGTCATGTTGTTGTGCAAGGAGTTTCACGCTGTGGCTCGAATGAATAGACTGCATGCCTCATTTTAGTAGCAAAGCAACCAATGGGTTGGGGGCCACGACGCCAATCCCATGTTCCCGCACTGAAGATGGAGATTTTATCAAACTTTCACCAAAATTGGTTCCTATTATCGATATAGAACTTATCATTCTCTTATAAATTCTATTTTTTGAGTAGTAACTATGTGGTGATGCATAGATATTATAAAGTTTGGACATAGTGAAATTTGATATTCTATTGTCTCGACCAGCAAGGCGATTACAATAGAAAGTTATGAGAGACGAATCGACCTTCAAAGAGAATCCTTATGCTGGAAGCAAGACTTATTTTTTTTAACTTCAACAAAAAGATATTGTTTACTTGGGGTTGATAAAAGATAGATTTTTTTTGGATCTCATCCGAAAGAAAAAAAAAATTAAAATTATTTTATTGAGTGAGAGTATGAACTCTCTTGGTATTAGCTAAGTATGGCCGTGGGTTAAGCCTCAATCTTCTTTTTCACTTTTCCCAGATCAACTTTGGTGAGATGGTTTTGGAAAATCTGATTAACTTGGTTTGCCCAAATCAATCTAACCTAGAAAGAAACAGGTAAGAGGTTGAGCCAACACCAGAAAGCATTTTCTCACCAACCAAACTGATAATCCTCCATATCTTCACTCTTTACGACCTATAAAACCCCTTCAAAACATCAAACCAAAACACTGAAAACCATTGCTAGTTCCCCTCAAAACTTCACCTGTCTCAGAATCGATCTTTTCACTCATCATAGCCACTTTTTTTGTCATTGCCAGCAGCACACTGCCGATCGAAGCTCGCAGTCTTTTCTGGGGCAGAGCTGCTGGAGATACCTGCCATCCGGGGCCGAAACTACCACAACCCTTCCCTGCCCTCATCTTCCAGAATTTCCAAAGCTTCCTGAATTTCCTTCTGTTCACTTCCCTGAGCTGCCTAAATCCATTTCCAACCATTTCCTACCTCCCAACGGACGAAAGTCCTAAAGTTTCCTTTACGCCTTCTGCCACTGCCTTTCCATCAATTATCTATCTCCATGTTTAGTTCACTGCAGCTTATATGCAGATACAAGTTCTTATATTTTTCATATTATCTGGTTGAGTTATTTACATTATCTGTATGGATTGATGTTTCAACTTTGACAGTTGTGTAATCCTTTTTTCTATTTATATTATCTATGCTCTTCATAATTATTTGGGTTGATTTTCCATTTTTCTTTTTTTAGCTATTAAGTATGTCGGCTTATTGTATGGTATATTGGTATGTTAACAACAGAAATACATAAATATATATAAATCAAATCTATTTTACATGTAGCAATAAACCATGATTGGGATTCGGGATTCAAAGTTGTAGAATGTTTCGAAATTGTTATTCATCGCAGAACTTTTAGTGATTCTTTACACCAGTGAGATGCGATCATTAAATGTGCTTACTTCTAGTTTTCCAATAAATTCTATTTTTTGTATAGTAACTATGTGGTGATGTATCAATATTATAAAGTTTGGACATAGTGAAATTTGATATTCTATTGTCCCAACACGCAAGGCGATCACAATAGAAAGTTGTGAGAGATGAATTGACCTTCAAAGAGAATCCTTATGCCGGAAGCAAGACTTATTTTTGTTAATTTCATAGTCCGCATGTGTCACAACTAGGAGACGAGCCAAAAAAAAAACACTAGATTGAACGACCAAATCCTCAAATAGGATATGACATTCCATCCAAAGGCATGATCCATGGTTCGCGTGGAAGACGCAAAACTAAATTCAAAGTCCTAGTTCACAAGAGCTGACTGAAATCCATAGTGTTAACAAAAATATAGAGATAGTGCATAAATTTAAATTGAAATAAAATTACTATGTAGGAAAAGTAAAGTATCCAATACAAAGTAAATTATACCAAATGTATAGTGTTACCTAAGAACAATACTATCACTATACCAAATGCATGTGAAACTGGTTTTATTATTCATCAATTAAAAACATGAGTTGTGTTAGAATTTGGTGGATCTGAAGTCTAATTGGAGCTGGGTTAGACCACGTTGGAAATCTCATTAGAATTTTGTTTTCTCTATAAATTCATGTAAGATAGAGCCGCAAACTTGCAATTATATTTTTTATCTTCATAGTAGATTTGTTCATCTACTCGTGGTTTTTTCCCTTTTAGGGTTTTTCCAATGTAAATTCAGTGTCTATTATTTTCTCATTTTTTTTTTCGATTTCTCGGTTGGTTTTTCAACAATTGGTATCAGAGCAATGTTGAAGATTTATGAAAATCTGTGTTTGATTTATCGAACGATTTTACAGGTTTGCAATTTTTGTGAAATTACAATTTTAGAAAAAGAAATTAGGAAATAAAAAAAAGGAAATTTTTAAATTTCCTGCGTCCCTATTCTCTTCTTCGCGATGGAAGAAAATCTGCATCGCCGCTGCCATCTGAAGGAGAGAAAATTTCGTAAATATTTAAAATTTTACTTCTGACTTAAAACAATATGGTAAAATGTTCTAAATTGCTCAGCGAAGACTTAGTCTTTCTTGGAAACCTTTCGTTTTAAAACCAAAATTGAAGCGTTGAAGCAAAAGAGCGAAACACAATTTTTTTTTTATGAACAGTACTGTCAAGACCCGTACACATTTTTTTTTTTTTTTTTTTTTTTTTTTAATCTTTCACTTAACTGTACTTAAGCGGAAACTTTAATCATAATCGAAATCGGAATTCGAATCGAAGTTCGTTCAATAACTCATTTAAAACAAACCATTAAAACAATTTAAAACTAACTTAAACAAATAAAACATATAAAAACAATTAACTATTTAATTTAAATTCTTTTTTTTTTTTATATAGGACATGGCAATCAATAGCCACAAAGTGGCTACTAATCGACCCATTCCATACACGGGTATGGCGATCAATAGCCACTTTTGTGGCTATTGATCACCATATGGGCGACTAGCAACAGGCGACTAGTCGCCTGTTGTGGCGAATAGTCGCCACACTCTCTGGATTTTCTCCAGAGAGTGGCGTCCTCATTCGCCCTCGAGGCGATTACTCGCTCCCAGAGCGAATAATCGCCAGCTCTCTGGATTTTCTCCAGAGAGCCGACCCTTCTCTTTCTCTTCTCTTCGCCAATCCACTCCTGCACTTCACGGTTAAACCAAAATACACAACACTCAAAACACTAATTTCTCTTCACACAATCTCACTTACTTCTTGCTTAACACTTCCGCACTAATTTACCCAAAACTCCACGTACCTCCATAATACCACCAAACACAACATTTACACAACATCCAAAAACGACTACAATACATTGGAATACTATCAAATTTCCTAAAAACGAACCGCGTGGTTCCGTTAAACATTAACAATCCTACCTTTTAAAACACATCACAAAATCATCCCAAAACATCGAAATTATCTACAACGTCCCACACACCCAAAATACATCCAATCGACACTAGTCTATACCGAAATCCACTATTACCCCAAAACTATCAAAATGTACTAAACCTCCATCAATTCATACCAAATTTTCCATACGCCTAAGCGTACCAAATCCTACAATTATCATAATCCCAATATCTCCCAAAAACTCTCAAAAATACCTAACCATGAGGTCAACCGATCCTGCCAAAACACAAGCCGCCGCCACGAGCTCCAACCATCGACCGCTACACTTGATCGTCATAAGGTGGTTCCTCACCTTCGTTCTCGTTACCTACATCATACAATAACTACGTTAAGCCTAATGCTTAGTAAGGAGCGTACTAAACATAACTTTACATTTATGCATGACATGTGTAAAACATTTTCGTTTCATTTCTTTTAAACTGTTTTCTTGCCCGTAGTACATTCATGACTTGCCCTGTAGTACATTCATAACTTGCCCGTAGTACATTCGTGACTTGCCCCGTAGTACATTCGTAACTTGCCCCGTAGTTCATCGTAACTTACCCGTAGTTCATTCATCATTCATCATTCATTATCGTTCTTTGAGTCAACATTTTCATAAAACATGCAATAAATAGTTCGTATGCACTTTAGAAAACATGATGCATGAGGTAATACATACGTAAGGAAGAACCTATCAAACCAAGCACTACTTAAATCACTAAAGCACTACCTAAAACTACCCGTCCTTTCCACCAACCCCTATTTCCACATCAATCAATATTGCACGACGTAGGGCCTTAGTGGCCAGAAAGCCTAACGCTCACTTACCTGGAATCCTAGCAATGCCGAGCACCGTCCTTTGAGCTTGGGTCACCAAAGGCATTTAACAACAAACCATTAATATGACTCTCGTACACTAAATCTAACAAATTGTCTTCACGAGCTAGAACAAATTCTTCTAAACACTCTACTTCCCTTCACTAGGCATTTCATCAAACACTTGGTGTTCACAAGCTTTTAAAACTCCATTAATGTCCTTCAAATCATTTTCAACAACCTAGACTTAACATTAATTCTTAACCAACATCATCAATCTACTCAAACTACCTCAATAATTACTAATACATCATTAATGAGTAATAAATAATCAACCCTAACGATTCCTAACAAAAGCCCTAAGTTTCGTTCAAACCCTAAACTAAAATAAACCCTAAATCACAAATAAACTTAACCAAAACGTAGAGGCTTACCCTAAGAGTCGATTTGGGGAAGAAACTAGAGGAGAAACTCGCCGGAAACGGAGAGGAGTGGTTGATCGATGGAGATGGCGATGGAGAAAGGAAGAAAATCACCTAAGGAGAGGGGTTTTCGTGCGTGGAGAGGAGAAGTGAGGAGAGAGAGAGAGTCCATTTAGTTTTATTAACATTTTGACTCCCCAAAATTACAAAATTACCCTTAGCTCTTTTCCTTAGTTTTAAATCACCGTTCCGTCTATCGATTTAACTTCTCCAAAATTCCCTTATTTCTCCAAATATTTCTATTTATTCTTAAGGCCTCTAACGAAACTTCCCGTTCGTCATTTGGACTTAATTTAATATTTCTACGAAATAGGAACTCTATATGACTTATAATTTAAACTCGGCAATTATCGCTTAAACTAGAAATCAAGGTTTCGGGTGTTACAAGTACTGCTACAGTACTGTGCCGATCGATAGGCTACAGTAGTTGATCGATCGGCTACTCCTCTGGTTTCTTTTCCCGAATGAACAGTGCTGCTACAGTACTGTTCACACTAAAAATTCTCCTTTTTTTTTTAATCCCAAATCTAACAAACATTTTCTTCATTTCAAATATCGCAAAACATATCATTTCCATACAAACACCAAAAATCATTGTCATACATCAAAACAAGTCTTCCCAAAATAATTAAACTTATACGTTTCTTTATGTACGACTAACTCAAAACATACATATGCCCAGAGTTAAATCGCCCTAACAAATGGCCTGATCGTCGCTTGAGCGTACCTCTCAAACCATGTCCACTAGTCTTGTGTATGCTCGAGAATCTCACCAGCTAAATTTTCTTCATCTACATCACAAAACTCAACTATAAGCCTAATGTTTAGTAAATAGTGCATAATGAAATGAAATCACTATAAATAACTCCTAACATATGCAGTTTCTACTTTCTCATTTTGTTTCTGTTTTCATTTTTGCTCTCGTTTTGTTTTGTTCATTCATTCTCTTTCTCTTTACATCCTAGATTCAGTAGGCACTGTAGAACCCTCTGGCCCAACACTATGGGATCCGCGGAGTTTTAACCCAGCACGTCATCCTTCGGCCTAAGTCCAACTCGAGATTCACGGAGCACTGGGTGGTCCCACTTACGGGACAACCAAACTCGCTCTAAAAATAATAAGCACACCTCACGGTCCACTTCACGGGACGGCCATACTCATTTAAAGAGGGGAAAAAGGAGGCACACCTCACGGTCCACCTCACAGGACAACCATATCTAAACCCACTCTCACATGATCTTTACTTATGTTTTATATCATTTCGTTTCGTACAATGCCATTCATTTCACAAAAACTCAAGAAAATCATTTTCGTATGTTTTTCTCAAAATATGATACATGACATACAACATACCATACACGTACAACATACATCCAACATACATACCTAATATTCTGTAATGTAGGTCAAAAAGGCAAAATGCATACATACACTACTTACCTGGCATCCTTAGCAATTTATCTCAATCTGTACACTAAATTTATCTCATAACATAATCAAAATGAATGCATATAAGCACATTTGCTAATTCCAAGCATCCAATTAAATCACTTATGCATCAATTAACCTTAATTAATACATTTTCTTATCAAATTCGCGGATTTACTATTTTATCGCCCAACTTCAAAAATTCGTAATACTTGTCCGAATTGGGTGATTCAAAATGCTATACAATCTTTAAAGAGTCTACTTTGATATTCCAAGGTCAATTTAGAAATAAAAAAACATCAAATGATTCAGAATTACCAAAACTTAACTGTCCCATAAATTTTTTCCAGTTTTTGTACAATAGATTCAAAAATCCGTAACAAATCGAATATAGGTCCGAATTTGATGATTCAAGAAGTTATAGAAACCTTAAAGTGTTTAGTTTCTAATGGTCAAATCCATTTTATAACCCAACATCAACAGCATAGCCAAAATTTGCCAAAACAGAACCTACTTTAGCCTACTTTTCCAGATTTCAAACATTAAATCTTCCATCAACAATTTCAATATCAATGAATAGCGTTAAAGAGAAAGATTAAGCATTAACTTCAATATTTTCGTACAACCTTTACCAAGTCCACAAATCTCATAAATTTCTAACTAACAATCAATACAAATTAATGCATTTAACTTCCAAAACTAGTAAGTCATGAAGGGAGGGTTATCTTACCTTCAAATCTCAACAACTAAGAGGAAATTTCGTGGGCAACTTCAATGAGAGAGGGAAAAATCGAAAACCTTAAATCAAAACCACGAAACCTATAAAAATCTTCCACCAAAATCAACACCCATTGGTCTAGATCAAAAACTCACTCAACTAAAGCCTAAACTTACCTTTATGATGCAAAAGAGGGAGAAAATCAGGAGAGAAGAGTGGCTGGAGCGTCGGCGAGCGGGAGAGTTTCGTGAGAGGGGGTGGGTTCGTGAGGGGGAGGGAGAGGGAGAGGCTACTAATCTCTCTCTCTCTCTCTTAGTATATATATATTAAAAAAAAACAATTCAATAGCTTCTTGAAGAGGCTTCATAAAATAATATTCCTAAAATACCCTCCGTTACTTTCACCAACAATTTAATTCAACTCTCCTAAATTTCCTTCACAAGTAATCCAACGCCAAAACATTTCTTGGCCATCCATTTTTTACTTTTAAACGTAATTTTGCCTTTTTTGACTTTTCTTCATCCCTTTCTTTAATTTCCCCATGTTGACATTGTTTTTTGCCTTGAAAATTGACTTTATCAAACTTTCACAAAATGTTGACGATTCAACACTTTTACCACATTTTCTTTCCTTCATTTTTCTTTTCTCCACTTGAATACTTTCTTCAAATCTTTCTACCATTACGTTTCATGCATAAATAATATCTCTCATTTAATACATTGTCAAGTCTAACTCTAAATTTCATGTACATTAACTAAATTGGAAAGATAAAATTTTCGGGTATTACATGCTGAGTATCCCGTTGGATCTTTTATGTGAAATTTGTGTCAATGTGGAGATTGGTAGAATTTGGTGACTCAAATTTTAATTAAGCTGAGTTAGACCCATGTTAGAAATCTCATTAATGTTTTGTTTTCTCTATAAATTCATGTAAACTAGAGTCGTAAAATTTGCAGTTGTATTTTCAATTTTCATAGTAGATTTGTTCATTTGTCATGATTTTTTCCCTTCTAGGATTTTTCACATAAATTCAGTGTCTATTATTTTTTCATTTTCTTTTTCGATTTCTCATTTGGTTTTTCAACAAGTTGGAGAGATATGCATAAATTAATTTATATTTTAGGAAGAATACTATTAAAAGTTAGTAGTTGAGGTGCAGAGTTAGGTGCATAGTGCACTCAAGAAGAATACAATCTGTAACGCCCCCGAACCCACCCTGGCTCGGTATGCTACTTTGCTCACTAATCCCACATTTAAAACGACGTTTAAAATAATTTTTCGTCATCGAGCGCGCTACAGTAGTGCCTGCCGATCGATCGGCGCTGGGCGCTGGCGCGCGCACTCCATCGGCCACCAGCGCCCTCTTCCACTTTTTCTCGATTTTTCTTCAAACCTTTACACACAATTCACCCAAAATTTATCCCAAACATTCCCGACATCCCCGACTCTGTGACACGTAAAAATCTCAGAATACCAACCTCAAAATATCAACGAAACCGTGGAAACAAATGAACCCGACGTTGTTTGTTATACGAAAAAGCCGAGCAGCATAACGATTGAATATTTTCTAAACTAAAACCTAAAAATCAAATAGTTTTAAACCACTATCATTTACATATAGACAATCCAACAAAACGACCATTATCCATAACCATACCAAAATAGTTAGAAAACTATACACACTACAAATTACCGAACTCCCCACACATTCCCCAGAAGACTGTGATCGAGGTGCCCCGACAATTACCTGTACCGGCGTGCTCCGTGCATCTTCAACTGCCCCTAGTTCTAGGCCCCCTCATCGAGCTCACTTGTATAAATATCGTCAGCTACACTACAGAACATAAAAAGTAAGTCTAATACTTAGCAAGTAGGGAATAATGAATGCAAGCAAAACACAATGCAACCAAAACACAATGCAATCAATCCTATCACATGCAGTTTCTAACACTCAGTTGTGCTCATTTCACGTTCGTTGCTTTATTCATTTCATAAGTCGTGTGGATCGAGTAGGCTCACATCCTATAACCGTCTAGGACAGCCACACTCAGAACCACCAGAGTAAGACCACAGATAGCAACTATCTCATGACCGTCTAGGATGGCTATACATAATCTCCCTCCACGTCGATCGTAGAATCCTATAACCGTCTAGGGGTCCATACTCAAGACCATTACGTATTTTAGCCGGGTATCTTTCATAGAGGTCCCCTCAAGGTGCTACACTCCAGCACTTGTTTCTCATAAGGCAACTCTAATCAAGACTAAGTTTGCAATTCTTTTTGTCTGATTACATTTTACGCTCGCAATTCAAAACAATGCAAGAAAACTGGTATTTTGCGTAATTTAAAACCATGATGCATGTTAAAAGAATATGCAACACAACACAACGCGAAACAAACAACCATTAATCCTACCGTTCCATGGCGTAGGCCTGAAGGCAAAACGATTGCAAACCACTACTTACCTGCTTGCTCGACACTTGATTGATCACTTCGTCCAACCAAATTACTTGCTCGTCAACCTAAGAATTTTAGAAATTCAATAGCAATATTCTAAGAAATTTTAAGGGATTATCTAACCCAAAACTAACTAAAATTTAACCAAAATCACAACATAACACTAAAACCCGATTTTCTAACAAATTTTGGTGCCCAACTTTAAACAGCCATAACTTACTCGTTTTTTAACAGATTTGGATGTGCCACCCCATTCCATAAACCTCTACACGTCTACTATCCATTGAAATAATCAAATTAACCATTCAAACACATGGCCAACTCGAAAATACAGAAACAGAACCGGTACACTTAGTTTACAAAACTGGGTTTTCCGTAACTCACTCCAATTCTTTAATCTCTTCCTAAAAATAACCTAAACTAACATAATTAAGGATTAAACCATCAAATTTGGGAGAAAACCAACAAGGAAAACAAAATTTTCGGACTCCACATTTAGGGTTTCCCAAATCCTAATCAAATTCAACCAAAATACCTCCAAAAAAAAAAAAAAAAAACTATCACTAAGAAGTACCCCATTAAAAACCCACCCAAAACATACCTTAAAACCTTGCAAAATTTGAAGCCAACAAGTTCAACCGATAATATCTTCAACTCTAATATTTTCTCTTAAATCATCACTCTCTAATTCTAATACTCAGTTAAGGAAAATTTTTGGGTGTTACACAATCACTATACCAAATACATGTGAAATTGGCCAGATTTAATGATTTTCATCTAGGAACACAGCATCAAGAGTTGCCCTAATACATAACAACAAACATCTTCTCACTAAATAAAAGGTGCACATCAAGCAAATGAACCAGATCACGTGCCAAATATAGGCGGAATCCTCGCTGAAAATAAATGTGTAAATTAGCATATATATACATAAAAACTGATATGTTGTGAGACATGATATGTCATGATTTTTAATATGATACTTTAAAAAATAAGGGTTTTGAAACCATGATTCATATACCATTATAGAAAAAGAAATTTCTGCCTCGACGATTGTGAGCCTTCTTGCCGCTAGTATCAGTATGCTCAGAAAAAAGTTTGAAATCAGTAATTTTGTCAAAATCTACAACAATACTGACATTAGAATCTCTTCTAAAACTTTAGAGATAACGGTTGAATCTTATACCATTAATATGAACCCAAAGATAAGGCACTAGACAAATATGGACGCCACAACTTCCAAACAGAGCCGCCTCAACACTCGAACATGGACACATGTGCCCAACACAAGTCTTGGCATTGCGGTTCTCGCACATGGGGAACATGTGTCTCTATAGTATCAACGTTGTGACTTCGCCTCACCAATGTCGAGGCGCGCTCATCTAAGTGTTCAGAAAGAACACCATCGACGGAATGACACGATGTTCATCAGTGCCCCGACGTCATTTCAATCCCAACAATGCCTAGGCATTGGGAAGGTGTCCCCGACAGGGTTTAAAGGCTTGAGTTTCCACAAAACACAATTATTCCCCCAATTTTTAACACCAATGGGTCTAAATCAAACCCAACGGTTTGTGTTTTTCAAAGACTCTTTAACTAAAATCTAAAACTTGACAAAAATAGGAAAAAGGTTTAGAATTCACGTGCCATAGAAGATCGTTGTTAAGGAACAAAAATTTGATTGTCATAAACTTGGATCAAGTGACAAAAACTTCTCTCTCTCCCTCAGAAGACCCCCTGTGAAAAAAAAATATTTAATTTTCATAATTTAGTTAATGCATAAATATATATAATATAATATATTAATGAATTAAATAACTTTTTAAATTTCTTAAAAGGTTATACAAATAGTTATAATTTAGGATAAAGTGCAATTTGGCCCCTACAACTAGGTGAAATGGGCAATTTACACCGTAAACTTGGGTAAAGTGCAATTTGGTCCATACAACTAGGTGAAATGAGTAATTTACACCGTAAACTTAAATAATAGGCAAGAACAACCTTAATGTATTGATAATGGGCAATATGGCCCATACCGTCATATTTTCTATTAAAAAATAACATTTTTTCACTTATTCATTTTTTTTTTTCCGAAATGCCCCTCACTGGACCGAACCGGACCAGACCGGTTCAGCTAATTCCACTCTTATTTATTTATTTTTTTTAAATCATATTTCTCAGAAAAAAAGACAGATGAATAGAATTAAAAAAAAATAAAAAACCAATGTACAATTAGTCGAACTGGTCCGGTTCGGTTTGGTCCAGTGAGGGGCATTTCGGGAAAAAAAATAAACAAGTGAAAAAATATTACTTTTTGATGGAAAATATGATGGTAGGGCCATATTGCCCATTATCAATACATTAAGGTTGTTCTTGCTTATTATTCAAGTTTACGGTATAAATTGCTTATTTCACCTAGTTGTAAGAGTCAAATTGCACTTTACCCAAGTTTAATGTGTAAATTGTCAATTTCACCTAGTTGTAGGGACCAAATTGCACTTTACCCTATAATTTAACATTTTTTTGAGTTTTTAACCATGCGGTAAATTTTATTTTGTTTTTATCTACTTTAACCATTTGACTAAAATTACACATTTTTACAAAATGATGAGTCACGAAAATCGAATCAAATACCCAAGTTTACGGTGTAAATTCACTCAAAACTTTCATTGAACTAAAAAACCGTGGATTTTATACCACGAAATTAGTCGAGTCCACAAGTGTCATTACAATAGTTTAAGTAACAATGTAATATAGTCAAGAGCAAAAGAAAAAATGATCCAGACCAAACAAAAATAAGCACTTGAAAGAAACTAAAAGAAATCTCCGAGGAATTCAATATCAATCCTGATCCCAACGACTTGATTCACCTCGATTCCTTCCTAGAAAGATAATACTCATTGGGGATGAGTTGGATAAACTCAAATAAGGATATCTAGTGTTAGGACCAATGTTTTAAAAATGGTAGCTTTTATTATTAGGGTGCATTGATTTATGTTAAAGACTATCATTTTAAAGCTAGTTCCAAAGTGCCATTAACGACGCATAGGTCAAAAATAGTTGCCACCTACTATATAGCTTAGCATATGAAACATTAAAAACAAAATCTTAGTGAAAAATGGGTGACTCACGGATCTTTAATTTCAGTGGCATCGAAAAATTAAAAACAAATCAATAATCAAAGTATTGGACGTGAAAAATAAAATTATTATAAATGTTAAGCATTTGTCAAGTTATATTGCCATTATTTTAAGTTTAGCATTATTTATTCAGTTAAAATTGACATTTACACGTTACATAATGGATCGAAGAAAGGATAATTAGAATCAAGGAGGATAACATGGCTAAGAATAGAGAGAATAGAGTTGTGTGTGTGTGTTGGTAAATTTTTTATCTAACTATTACCAACGAATTTTTAGAAAATAACCGCTAATTTTTCATCGAATGTTCTAGTGCTATCAACCGTCAAGTCGTGGTGTTCTTCACATAAGCTAGGCACCAAAGCACTTTCTTTTCAGGGTCTAGTACAAATACAATTCTTGGAAAGTCAGCCTGAGGTCGGCTCGTCAGATAAGACTTGTGGAAACACAAAACATTTGATAAATTTCGGGCCGTCAGCGCCGCAAGCTGGTTGTGGGCGCTTAGTGTAGACCAAGCATGAAATTCTCAAAAACACTTTTTTAGTAAAATTTGTTTGTTTCATTCCTCCTCTCAACAACACAATCCAATGTCGAGTACTTATAAATACATCAAGTACTAGAAATGGAGTTTTATGGACTGAAATGACGTTCCACTTTGGTTATCAAACAAGCAGACACATTCGGATGCAATAAAAGAATATGAAATTATTGAAGTTAAAAAAAAATTGTACTTGAATTGTATCATTGATATATAACAAAGCAAGAATCTTTGTGATATTAATGCTTTTTAGAAAAAAATGTGCTTTAAAATTAGAACTGGTTTTTATCCAAATTTGATATTTACATTTTCAAATTGATTTCTGTGCATCATCAAAACTTGCATAGATAGATCTTCCCCATGATTTTAATGTTTATATTCATCATGAGTGGAGAGAATTAAAACATTCCATAAATAGCAAATATTAATTACTTTATATCTGTCTCATAATATATAAATAATGAAAACAAGCATTTTTTCTACTAAGAAAAGGGGGAATACCCGAATTCAATATCAATCCTCTGGAATAAAAAAAAAGATCAATAAATAACGAAAATGACATTATCTCCACAATGCAAATAGTAAAATTTGTATATCATAATGCTCACGGAGGGGTAGAAGAACAGACCAAGCTCAAGGGGTAGAGGCTGACGGTGGGGGAGTCAGAAAGGGAAATGAAGATGGGATTGTGGGGATGTTTAAGGGCATATTTGGCACTGGAAGAGGACGCAAGGTTACTGTTGGAAGAGTGTTTGGGACGGTGGGCATGCTTGGCAATGGAGGAAGTGAAGTGGGCATTGGCAAATAAGGCTGAGGGAGGTTAGGAATGGAAGGAAAAGCCATTCCAGGCATCGACGGCAAAGGCGGTAGCCCTGTTGGAATAGGCAATGTTGGCACCACCGGAACGGTAGGTGTCGTTGTCTAGAGGAGATTACGAGCGGCGAGGCTAGAGCCGATGCCCGAAAGAATAAGAGCAAGAACCAAGACTACGTGGAAGAACTTGGGTGAGGCCAGTTTCCTAATTTTATCAAAAGTAAGATCTTTGTGAAGGGAAAAAAGGAATGGTGTTTAAGGATTTGAGATGGAAGAAGAAGCTGAACTGAGATTGGTTTATATAGATCCCAAGATATGTGGAGTGGTCAATTTTAGATGGATTTTGGTGACCATATTTGTGTACAGTTGCCACAATCCTGCATGTTGTTTGAATTACGTCACCTTCCCATCTATTTTTCATTAATCAATCTAACGTCGAAAGAAACAGGTCAACATAACAAAGACTTTCTCACCAACCAAACAGGATATCCTCCATATATTTACAACCTATAAAGACCCTTCAAAAAACATCACACCAAAACACAGAAAACCAATTTCTATTTCCTCCTTAAAACTTCACCATGGCTAAAAATCTGATCTCTTCACTGATCATAGCCACTCTGTTCGTCTGATCATAGCCACTCTGTTCGTCCTCGCCACGAACCTACTGCCGATTGAAGCTCGCAGTCTGTCCGAGAAAGAGCTGCCGGAGATACCCACAATTCCGGAGCCGGAACTACCAACAACACTTCCCCACTTCCCCACTCTCCCAAAGCCTGAACTACCTCCCCTGCCTCATCTTCCAAACTTATTCAAGCCTGAATTACCTCCTCTACCAAAACTTCCAGAATTTCCAAAGCTTCCCGATCTTCCCGCTGTTCATCTCCCTGAACTGCCTAAACTGCCATTTCCAACCAATCCCACACTCCCAGAGGAGAAAATTCCAACAAATATTCCTTGAACTTCTTTTGCAATTGCACTTTCCATTTATATAATTATCTATCTTCATGTTTAGCTCACTGCAGTTTATATGCAGATATAAGTTCTAACAATTCGCATTATCTTGTATGGATTGATATTATCCTTTTTTTCTATTTATATTATCTTTGTTCATTATAATTATTTGGTTGATTTTCTTTTTCTTTTTCTTTTTTTAATTATTAAGTAAGGTGGCTATAATATGGTATATTAACAACAGAAACTACATAAATATATATAAATAAAATCTATTTTACTTGTGGCAATAAATCATGATCGGGTAGCAGATTCAAAGTTGTAGAACGGTTGATTTAAGCATGGAAATGTTGTTATTCCTCACTCTCATCCAGGGCAAAGCAACCAATGGGTTGGGGCGACGATGCCAGCCCCTTGGATCGGGGTACTGAAATGGAGATTTTATTAAACTCTCTTCAAATTGGTTCTTATTCTCGATATTAGACTCATTAATTATTTTAAGAGCTTTAAATGGTTAATAATAATAGCATTGATATAGGATAAGAAGATTTTTGTGTTTTCAAACATATTCTTGAAAATGTTATTCTCAACCATAAGAAGACTCATGTCGAGGTATGAGTCTCTTTTATTATATTCTATTATGCATACATGGTTTCTAATATTGTATTTTGTATATACCACACAAAACTAAGACATATAATATTTTATGGCATGTTTTTTTTTTAATATATTTACAATGATTTTACATCTTTATGTTTAACATACATGACATTAATTCATTTACCGATCATGCTCATTGGATTTATTGGACGCATAATTGTTGATATACCTTGGGTCCTGCAAATGGAAAGTTAACAGAGTGTTTGGCACTCATTCGGTGAAGCCGAAGAGCACCCCAAAAACAACAGCATTATTTTCAAAACAGGAACAAAAAACATGCGAATTATGTGTGGAAATTGAAGCGTAAAAATAAACAAACCAGTGAAGATGAGTGATGTTCAGACAGCGATGAAAATGAAGAAGACACGAAAATTGAATTGCAGAGAAACCCGTGGCTAGTTCGAGAGCAACCTAGAGCATTTTCAGGTAATGACACTTTCCGATGAGAGAGTCTGTAGCACCCGGTTTCAATATAAATCAAAAATAAGTTATCAAACGGTGGTATATAATTTTATGGTTAAAATTGAGGAAATGTTGATTAGGTTATTAACTGATTAAGCAGGGGCAAGATGGTAATTGCAAATTTATATTGTGGATAACGTATTTAAGGAAAGGTTTAGTGAGGTTTAGCCGCCACTATTTTATTACTCTTACCTCTCAGCTCGGCGGACATCCTCTAGGCGATTCCCCTCTGATTTTCCCCAATCAAGGTGAGTTTTGATTAAAAGTACTTGTTGGTTCTAGTGCTAGGTAGCTGAAAAGGATTGCAATGTATGTGTTTTCGAAAGGCTGCGAGTGAGAGATTTGGGTTTGGGGTTTAGTGATGTGCGGGAATGTTTAATCAGTAGAGTCCCAAACCGGCTTCCTTAGACTTCAGGGTAGTTAGACAAAGTCTAGTGGGAGGAGAATCTAATCTATCATCGGTCGATGGTTCTAGGTGAGCAGGTTTCTGGAGTAGCTATAGCCGAGCGGTTTCCAGGAGACCAGGTAAGTAAAGTATTGCATGTGCCTTCGGGCCTACATCACAAAACAGTAGGTTTATGCATGTTGAGATTTTCTGTATGTTATGCATCATGCTTTTGAAAGAATACGAAAATGAATTTTCATATATCATTACGGAAAGATGAGTACAGATTGAAACGCATTGGCGCGTTAAGGGAATGAATCGTTCTTCGTTTAGTGACCGGATGACAAAACTTATATTTTGTCGTTTAGTGACCGGATGACAAAACTTATATTTTGTCGTTTAGTGACCGGATGACGAACTTATATTTTGTCGTTTAGTGACCGGATGACAAAACTTATATTTTGTCGTTTAGTGACCGGATGACAAAACTTATATTTTGTCGTTTAGTGACCGGATGACAAAACTTATATTTTGTCGTTTAGTGACCGGATGACAAAACTTATATTTTGTCGTTTAGTGACCGGATGACAAAACTTATATTTTGTCGTTTAGTGACCGGATGACAAAACTTATATTTTGTCGTTTAGTGACCGGATGACAAAACTTATATTTTGTCGTTTAGTGACCGGATGACAAAACTTATATTTTGTCGTTTAGTGACCGGATGACAAAACTTATATTTTGTCGTTTAGTGACCGGATGACAAAACTTATATTTTGTCGTTTAGTGACCGGATGACAAAACTTATATTTTGTCGTTTAGTGACCGGATGACAAAACTTATATTTTGTCGTTTAGTGACCGGATGACAAAACTTATATTTTGTCGTTTAGTGACCGGATGACAAAACTTATATTTTGTCGTTTAGTGACCGGATGACAAAACTTATATTTTGTCGTTTAGTGACCGGATGACAAAACTTATATTTTGTCGTTTAGTGACCGGATGACAAAACTTATATTTTGTCGTTTAGTGACCGGATGACAAAACTTATATTTTGTCGTTTAGTGACCGGATGACAAAACTTATATTTTGTCGTTTAGTGACCGGATGACAAAACTTATATTTTGTCGTTTAGTGACCGGATGACAAAACTTATATTTTGTCGTTTAGTGACCGGATGACAAAACTTATATTTTGTCGTTTAGTGACCGGATGACAAAACTTATATTTTGTCGTTTAGTGACCGGATGACAAAACTTATATTTTGTCGTTTAGTGACCGGATGACAAAACTTATATTTTGTCGTTTAGTGACCGGATGACAAAACTTATATTTTGTCGTTTAGTGACCGGATGACAAAACTTATATTTTGTCGTTTAGTGACCGGATGACGAACTTATATTTTGTCGTTTAGTGACCGGATGACAAAACTTATATTTTGTCGTTTAGTGACCGGATGACAAAACTTATATTTTGTCGTTTAGTGACCGGATGACAAAACTTATATTTTGTCGTTTAGTGACCGGATGACAAAACTTATATTTTGTCGTTTAGTGACCGGATGACAAAACTTATATTTTGTCGTTTAGTGACCGGATGACAAAACTTATATTTTGTCGTTTAGTGACCGGATGACAAAACTTATATTTTGTCGTTTAGTGACCGGATGACGAACTTATATTTTGTCGTTTAGTGACCGGATGACAAAACTTATATTTTGTCGTTTAGTGACCGGATGACAAAACTTATATTTTGTCGTTTAGTGACCGGATGACAAAACTTATATTTTGTCGTTTAGTGACCGGATGACAAAACTTATATTTTGTCGTTTAGTGACCGGATGACAAAACTTATATTTTGTCGTTTAGTGACCGGATGACAAAACTTATATTTTGTCGTTTAGTGACCGGATGACAAAACTTATATTTTGTCGTTTAGTGACCGGATGACAAAACTTATATTTTGTCGTTTAGTGACCGGATGACAAAACTTATATTTTGTCGTTTAGTGACCGGATGACAAAACTTATATTTTGTCGTTTAGTGACCGGATGACAAAACTTATATTTTGTCGTTTAGTGACCGGATGACAAAACTTATATTTTGTCGTTTAGTGACCGGATGACAAAACTTATATTTTGTCGTTTAGTGACCGGATGACAAAACTTATATTTTGTCGTTTAGTGACCGGATGACGAACTTATATTTTGTCGTTTAGTGACCGGATGACAAAACTTATATTTTGTCGTTTAGTGACCGGATGACGAACTTATATTTTGTCGTTTAGTGACCGGATGACAAAACTTATATTTTGTCGTTTAGTGACCGGATGACAAAACTTATATTTTGTCGTTTAGTGACCGGATGACAAAACTTATATTTTGTCGTTTAGTGACCGGATGACAAAACTTATATTTTGTCGTTTAGTGACCGGATGACAAAACTTATATTTTGTCGTTTAGTGACCGGATGACAAAACTTATATTTTGTCGTTTAGTGACCGGATGACAAAACTTATATTTTGTCGTTTAGTGACCGGATGACAAAACTTATATTTTGTCGTTTAGTGACCGGATGACAAAACTTATATTTTGTCGTTTAGTGACCGGATGACAAAACTTATATTTTGTCGTTTAGTGACCGGATGACAAAACTTATATTTTGTCGTTTAGTGACCGGATGACAAAACTTATATTTTGTCGTTTAGTGACCGGATGACAAAACTTATATTTTGTCGTTTAGTGACCGGATGACAAAACTTATATTTTGTCGTTTAGTGACCGGATGACAAAACTTATATTTTGTCGTTTAGTGACCGGATGACAAAACTTATATTTTGTCGTTTAGTGACCGGATGACAAAACTTATATTTTGTCGTTTAGTGACCGGATGACAAAACTTATATTTTGTCGTTTAGTGACCGGATGACAAAACTTATATTTTGTCGTTTAGTGACCGGATGACAAAACTTATATTTTGTCGTTTAGTGACCGGATGACAAAACTTATATTTTGTCGTTTAGTGACCGGATGACAAAACTTATATTTTGTCGTTTAGTGACCGGATGACGAACTTATATTTTGTCGTTTAGTGACCGGATGACGAACTTATATTTTGTCGTTTAGTGACCGGATGACAAAACTTATATTTTGTCGTTTAGTGACCGGATGACAAAACTTATATTTTGTCGTTTAGTGACCGGATGACAAAACTTATATTTTGTCGTTTAGTGACCGGATGACAAAACTTATATTTTGTCGTTTAGTGACCGGATGACAAAACTTATATTTTGTCGTTTAGTGACCGGATGACAAAACTTATATTTTGTCGTTTAGTGACCGGATGACAAAACTTATATTTTGTCGTTTAGTGACCGGTGACAGAACTATGTTTTGTCGTTTAGCGACCCGGTGGATTGTCCTCAAATAGCCTTCCCTTTTGTTGACGTTGCTCAGCGGTCGATGAAAATTTGACTTTTGAAATTTTTTAAACTATTTTTACGAATAGACCTTTTGCTTCTCAACTGATTGCTTCTTAATATTCCAACGACTATATAACATGGTTTTTGCTTAATTTACTTATGTTTAAACGATTTCCGCTTGCAAGTTTTCAGTTTTGTCAAATTTCAAATTTTGAATTTTAACGAAGTTTTAAATTTGGCCCAAGTTTTCTTAGTAATATTCGGGTTTAAGTGTGACAAACCGGGTTCAGAGAACTCGGGGCGTTACAGAGTCAATAACACTTGGACTATGGTTTCCAACCTTCTACTGCCTTCCAACGCAATGAGGAGCTGGAGAGAAGAATGGCCTAAGATCCACCAATCAACCAAATAACTTGGCGAAAATATGAACCACTCGGTGCTACGCACCAAGGCTCTCAGAAGATTAACTTCTAAATTTTCAATTGATCAAAGACCCTTTACAATGCTTCAAAAGTGAGTTTAAATAACAAGGAACCTTTGGAGATGAAAAACCAGAAAAGGAAAAATAGAATTTAGCTGTTGGGAAAATTAGTCGTTGGAGTGTCGTTGCCTCGGCCATGTATGCACTGTTGTCTTGCTAGTGTGCTGTCTTCGGCACTGATTCTGTGCGTGCCTAGGTGCGCACACCACTTGCTGTCCTCTTGATGTGCCCCGGGGTCCGAGACCCGAGCTCAAGTTGAGGTACATCTTCTAACCAATTTATGGCCTAATTTGTTTGCTAGTTTTATAGGTGACAACCCATTAAATTGAAGAGGGAATTTGTCTTCTATTAGACAAATTTATGTATTTCAATTTTCTTTATTTTGTTGGCAAAACTTTAGCCATTTCATTTAAATTTTTTGGCAAAATTTAACCTTATATTTGTTTAGCATGCAAGTAGGATTAGTTGCATATAGGTGGGCTACGGATCAAGGTTGGCGCATGAGGTTGGCATTTCATAAAATTCGCCTTACAAAGTATATTTCCAAATGCATTAAAAGTACTCAGCTAGACCATAAAGTTGAGCGCCCTAAATTGGCTAAAATGTCTTTGACTCTTGTCACTCTCAAAAAGTATCCTATCCAACACTTCAAATAAAAGAAAAGCAACAAATTAAAGATTCAAATATTCATACACTTATGGAAATGAAAGAAATACTAAACATCTTCTAGTAAGTTGTTGAACTCAGGTTGTTTTTTAGGCTCGGTTGCTGTGTCGAAGGTCCAAGCTATTAAGTGTTTTGGCTTCTCTTTGTCTTTTGAATTATAATCTTCCTCTCAGCTTTCAAAGAATGAAGTACTTGCAAAATAGATAAAAAGATTAGAGAGCCTTTTGGCTCGAAATCTTGTTAGTGGATCTCGTGGCACATCACTCACACATGACATAGGAGGGGTCGACAGCTTGAGCAAAGAGTTGACCATTTGTAGGCTTTACCACAATAGGGTCGACTGGTCTGGTCAACCATTCATACACGCTAGACACTGTAAAGGTCAACACCGCAAAAGGTCGACCTTTGCTGCTCTTGTGTTGGTAGAGGTCGACATCTTAAGCAAAAAATCTTTATTAATTTATTAATTTCAGCTCGTATTGAAAATAATATTTCTCTTAAATTTCTATAATCAATCCATTTGAGGCTTCATACATTTTCTTAGTTCTTGATCTTCTCATTGGGCCTCCAATATCTTGACCTGAATCTTTAACTTTAGACTTGAAGTTGATTGCACCTTAATTCACACCATTCTCTCTCTCCTCAAAAAGATTCGTCCTCGAATTTCCTGCATCATATAAAGATAAGTCAGTAACATTAAAAGTAGCACTTACATTACCATATTCACTAGGTAAATCAATCTTGTAAGCATTGTCATTGATACATTCCAACACTTGGAAGAGACTATCTCCTCGAGCTTGCAACTTGTTATTTCTTTTGTTGACAAATCTTTCTTTCCTTAAGTAAATCCAAACTCAATCTCCGAGTTCGAAAATAACTTTCACTCGGTGCTTGTTTGCTTGTCTTGCATAATGTTCATTTTTTTCTCAATATTTTCTCTTACCCTTGCATGTAGTTCCTTAACAAATTCGACTCTTTTCTTTCCATCAAAATTAACAAACTCATTAGTAGGCAAATGTAACATATCCATTGAAGTTATAGGATTAAAACCATAAACAATTTCAAATGGTGAATAAGATGTAGGAGAATGAACAACCCTATTATATGCAAACTCAACATGTGGTAAACACTTTTTTCATTGTTTTAAGTTCTTAGAAATAATGGCTTTCAACAAAGTAGAAAGTGTTCTATTTACTACCTCGGTTTGTCCATCCGTTTGAGGGCGTGCGATGGTTGAGAATAAAAGTTTAGTGTCTAACTTATTCCATAGAGTTCTCCAAAAGTGACTCAAAAACTTAACATCTCGATCACTCACAATAGTTTTAGATAAGCCATGTAACCACACAATCTCTTTAAAGAATAAATCCGCAACATGTGTAGCATCATTAGTTTTTGAATATGCAATAAAATGTGTCATCTTATTAAACCTATCAACAACAACAAAAATACTATCATTTCTACTTTGAGTTCTCGGTAAACCTATAACAAAATCCTTAGAAATATCAATCCAAGGTTGAGTAGGTATTGAGAGAGGAGTATACATTCCATGTGGTTTGATTTTTGATTTAGCTTTTCTACACTCAATACATTTATCACAAATTGATTGCATATCATGTCTCATCTTAGGCCAATAAAAATGCTCACATAAAACATCCAAATTTTTGCTTACTCCAAAATGTCTCATTAATCCACCTCCATGAGTTTCTGTAACAAACAATTCTCTCAAATAACACTTATGAATACAAAGCCTATCTTTCTTAAATAGATAATCGTCATGCCTATAATAATCACCATATGCAACCTTTTCACATAATTTCTAAACTTCACTAAAATCTGAATCTATTACATATAATTCTTTAACAAGTTCAAATCAAAGCAATTTAGATTGTATGGAGGTTACAAGTAAATACCTTCGAGAAAATTCATCAGTCACTACATTTTCCTTACCTTTTTTATATTTGATCACGTATAGAAATGTTTCAATGAATTCCATTTATTTTGTGTGCCTTTTGTGTAGTTTTTCTTGTGACTTCAAGTGCTTCAAAATCTCATTATCGGAATGAATAATAAATTCTTTTAGCCAGAAATAATGTTGTCACATTTGAAGTGCTCAAACTAAGGCATACAATTCCTTGTTATATGTGGGGTAGTTCAAAGCCGTTCTATTAAGTCTCTCGCTAAAGTAAACAATAGGTTTGGAATCTTGTATTAAAACACCAGCAATACCTTTTCCCAATGCATCACATTCAATCTCAAAAGCTTTATCAAAATTAGATAAAACAAGTAATTGTGCATTAGTAAGTTTGCCTTTTAGGACATTAAAAGCTTGTTCATGTATTTCAGTCCACTTAAATTCAACATTCTTCTTTACAAGATCATTTAAGGGAGCCGCAATGGTGCTAAAATCTTTAACAAACTTCCTGTAAAAACTTGCTAATCCATGAAAATTTCTTACATCGTTGGCATTATTTGGTCTTGGTCATTCCTTAATTGACTTGAATTTTTCTTCATCTACCGATACTCCACTTGAACTAACTACAAAACTAAGAAACACTACTGAGTCCATGCAAAAGGTGCACTTCTTTAAGTTAGCGTATAGTTGATTTTTTCTTAAAGGATTAAAAACTGAATTTAAGTGTTTAACATGTGCATATTGAGTTTTACTATAAACCAATATATCATAAAAATACATAACAACAAACTTTCCAATAAAAGATCTCAACACATGATTCATCAATCTCATAAAAGTACTTGATGCATTAGACAAACCAAATGACATTACTAACCACTCATAAAGACCATATTTAGTTTTAAAGGCAGTTTTCCATTCATCTCTCTCTTTCATGCAAATTTGGTAATATCCATTCTTTATATCAATTTTCGAAAATAAGCATGCACTATGTAACTCATCAAGCATATCATTCAATCTAGGAATAGGGTGTCGATATTTTACCGTGATCTTGTTGATAGCTTGACAATCAACACACATTTGCCAAGTTCCATCTTTCTTCGGAACTAAGATGACGGGAACTGAGCATGAACTAAGGCTTTCCTTTACAAATCCCTTCTCCACTAGTTCATCCACTTGCTTTTGAATTTCTTTGGTTTCTTCTGGATTAGCTCGAGATGCCGGTCGATTAGGAATTAATGCTCCCGACATGAAATCTATTTGATGTTCAATCTCTCTCAAAGGAGGTAACCCTCTCGGTAATTCTTCGAAAAATACATCCTCAAACTCCTGCAAAAGAGAAGAAACAACACTTGGAAGAGATTGAGTTAGCTCATTAGTCGCAAGATAAACATCTTTGTACAACAATACAAATACTTCTTTCCTCACTTTCATCACACTTTTAACTTCACTTTTTCTTGCCATTCCACTTATGCTCTCACTCTCCTCTTGTTTTCTCTCACTCTCACTTTTTCTCTCATTGCACTCTTTTTTATCTCTTTCACTTTTCTTTTCACTCACTCTACTCTCTTCTTTTTTCATGTTTTGTCTCACTCAATGACTTTTCTCTCTTTTTGAATTCTTTTGCAATCTTATCTTGAACCTCACTAGCCTCCCATAGTTTTAGTGGTTTTAGAATTATCTTTCTACCATTTTGATCAAAGGAGTACTCATTCTTAAAACCATTGTGCTTGACGTTTTTATCGAATTGTAATATTCTCCCCAAAAGGATATGTGTAGCTTGAATGAGTACTACATCACAAAGAACCTCATCTTTATACTTACCAATTGCGATTCCCACCTTCACTTGCATAGTCATTTTCACTTCTCCACAATCACTCAACCATTGTAGCTTGTATGGCCTAGGATGTTTAACGGTTTCTAAGCTCAAATTTCCTACTAATAAAGTGCTAGCAATGTTGGTACAACTCCCACTATCCATTATTAAATTACATACCTTGTTATTCACGTGGCATCTAGTGTGAAATATGTTTTCCCTTTGCACTTGATCTCTATTCTCATTGGCTTGAACG
The DNA here is from genome assembly GCA_022432975.1 of Begonia masoniana. Taxonomy (NCBI): domain Eukaryota; kingdom Viridiplantae; phylum Streptophyta; class Magnoliopsida; order Cucurbitales; family Begoniaceae; genus Begonia; species Begonia masoniana. The sequence continues at coordinate 33,708,227 of CM039516.1, read as the reverse complement.
TTGAATATATGTCTAGTGATCAATAACTCTCCCCACACGGGTTCCTCTATATCCACGTCGCTACAATCTTCTAATGGTGGCATTTCATCATCACTTGAACTTACACTTGCTATATTACCATTATCCAAAATAATTATAGCTCTTTTATTCGAACAATTAGAAGCAATATAGCCAAAACCTTGACATCTAAAACATTTAATCTCTCGAGACTTAATAGGAGTGGAAGTCTCAATTTTACCTTTTATGGGGGTGGTATTTGATGTCGTGATTTTCCCTTTGAACTCCTCTTTCAGTTTTGAATTAGGCTTATCACTCCTCCAATTAGATTTCCATGAAGAGTTTGCGGTTGATTCGATCTTAGAGTTCCTCGATTTCAATTGCCTTTCAATTTTGATGGACTTGTGCAACAATTCTTCTAAATCCACATAATGATGCAAATCCACAATGTCATTGATTTCTCTATTTAAACCTTCAATGAATCACGTCATTGTCGCTTCATCATCCTCGTCCACTCTAGCTTTTACGATGGCTACTTCTAACTCTTTGTAATATTCCTCCATGCTTTTGATTCCTTGAGTCAAACCCTGTGGTTTTCTACATGCATCTCGATAATAGTGGTTATGAATAAATCTTTTGCACATTTGTACATTTTCATATCATCCCATGTGCGTAGTGGTTGTTCTCCATAACTTTTTCGTATTTTCACTAATTGATCCTACCATATGCTGGCATAATCCGTGAATTCCATCGATACTAATTTGATCTTTTTCTCCTCAGTGTAGTTATGACATTCAAACATCTGTTCAACTTTTCTTTCTCATTCTATATAAAGTTCAGGATCACTTTTACCTTGAAACAAATGGATGATCGTTTTGATGTTGCTTAAATTTCCATCCTCACGGTTTGTTCTGGCATATCTCTCTCTTCTGTAATTGCCCTCCTCGTAATCAGATTCCTCATAGTAATGCTCCATTGGTGATTTGTCTCTTTGTGCACGGCTATTAGAATGTGACTTTATTCTTTCATACCTCATGTCTAAATTCTTAATTTGATCTTGTATAGCCTTCATGTACATCGCCAGATCAAAGTTAGCACATCTTTCCTCACTACTCATAATTTCAAGAAAGAAAAATAAAAATTATTAGTGAACAAAAAAAGTAAGTAAACGGAACTCACTGACTCCCTCCCGTGTTTACACTCGATTATGTGTCTCTCCACTCGTGTTTCCCTCAAATAATGACTTTTATATGATAATCTCACCATCTTACTTTTTACCTTTCAATTTTCTCTTTAAACTTTTTATGTAAAAATGTAACACCTGAAAATTTTTCCTCAACGCGAGTTGCCCTTAGATTTAATTATATTAGGAGAGCATAGTAATGTTTCTAGAATTATCCTAAGTAATTAAGTTAGAAAGTAGAGATTGGAGTGAAACCAAAGGATTAGGTAGTTGTTTGATAAAGTGTTATTTAATTAAAAGAAAAGGAAATAACAAATAGAAGAAGAAGTGAAAGAAGAGTGGTCTTCCACGTAGAAGTGAGGGTGGTGTGTTGGGGGTGGATTTTTAATTTACCAAAGTTTGGTGGTAAATTAGAATAGAGTAAAGTAGGATTTAAAGAAATAAGTGGTGGGCTAAAAGAGAAAGGTATGTCTTCTTCCCTACGATGGTAGCCATTGGAGGAGCTCCACCTCCATCTCTTCCTCCATTTAATCAAGATTCAAGGTTAGTTTTATTTTAGGATTTATACATGCCTTTAGAGATTGTAGGCATTTCTAGTGAGTTTGGGTGAGGTTTTCAAAGAGTTTAGGAAACCCTAATAGGGGAGGGCTAAAAGAGAAAGGTATGTCTTCTTCCCTACGATGGCAACCATTGGAGGAGCTCCACCTCCATCTCTTCCTCCATTTTATCAAGATTCAAGGTTAGTTTTATTTTGGGATTTATACATGCTTTTAGAGATTGTAGGCATTTCTAGTGAGTTTGGGTGAGGTTTTGGAAGAGTTTAGGAAACCATAATGAGGGATTCCGAAATTTGCTTGTTCCTTGATGAGTTATTTTGATATTTTGTGGCTTAGACCTTAGATAGATTGGTTTAAATTGATTTTATAGAAATATTAGGAGTTTGGTTGATTTTGTGGGAAAACTAGATTTTGAGCTCAAGTTGCCGGTTCTGTTTGGTGAAAAATTTGATCGGCCATACAATTTGGTTTTGTAAAATAGATTGATGCATTGGATAGTAGACGTGTAGAGGTTTACGGAATGGATAAGATCGTTTAAATCCGATGAAAAACGAGTGAGTTATGACCGATTGAAATTTGGACAATGTAAGGGGGTAAAATTCGGGATTTTGGGTTGGATATTGTAGAATTAGTTTGGTTTGTGTTAAAAGAAGAGTAGTTATTCCTTAGATTTATCTTTGATGATTTCTAAGTTAATTCCATGTATATGCTAGGTTAACGAGTTGAGCATTTGTCATAGCTGAAGCAGGTGAGTACGTTACGGAGATCTATGTAACTAGTGGATGCTTGTCTTTTGCCTTCGGGCCTACACCATTGAACGGTGGGGTTTATGAGTTTGATTGTCAGTTTGGTTGTTTGTGTAATGTTGTGGTCAAGCATTTGTATTGACATGCATCATGGTTTTGAACTATAAAAAACGAGTTTGGAGCATGTTTTTAAAATGTGAGCACAAAACGTAAAAAGATAAGAAGAGTTGCAACGTGGTCTCTGGTAGAGCCGCCTCGTCGAGAGATAGTTCTGGGGTGTAGCACCTCGAGAGGGCCTCTATGAGAGATGCATCACTGAAACTACGTAATGTGTCGTGAGTATGAATGCCTTGTCGTTAACGTGCTAGAGAGAGAACTAGAGGGTTCTATGATTGACGTGGGAGGAAATCGTCGTATGGCCGTCCCGTGAGGCATGGCCCGAATGTGTGCCTCCGATCTTTCTCTACTGGGTCAAGGCGTGGTCGTCCTAGACGGTTATAGGATGGGTGCCTGATTGATCCACACGGAAAATTGAAAGATTAATGAAACAAAAACAAAAAGATAACAACAAAGAGTGTAGAAACCACATGTTCTAGAGGTTGAGTTATGCATCATTTTTACATTCATTATTCCCTACTTGCTAAGAATTAGACTTACGTTTTGTGTTAAATGGTGTAGGTGACGACAAACTTTCAAGTGAGTTTTATGAGCGTGGGTAGGATTAGGCTGGCAGTTGGGGATGCACTTGTGTATGCCGGAGCTGGCAACATTGTTAGGGCAATTCCGACCGAGCTCAGTATATGTGTAGTGTAATGTGGGTGTTTTGATAGAAAGGTGTATAGATAGTTGAGTTTTGAGGGTTTTGAATTATATACTATAACTCTTTGGGTGTGTGATTTTGTATTTTGTTGTATAAAACGGTTGGTGTTTTAGGTTTTAGTTTTAAACAATTAAACGTTATGTTATCCGAATTTTAAAAAGAAACGTTGTTAGTTTTCATGAATTTTTACGTTTTCGCTTACGTTTTTGGGCCGTGTTTTTAGGGTTTTAACGTGTCGAGAAGTTGAAAATGTTGGGAGAGGGTTTAGGTAAATTTTATGGGTGAAATGTAAGAGTAGGAAGTGAAGAAAAATGGAGAAAAGTGAAAAAAGTGGGATAAAGGTCGAAGTAGGCGTGGGCGTGTGTGTAGCAGGCGATTGGGAGCGCGCTACTGGGGGCGCAGCACCAAGTGCCAATTGATTGGCGAGTGTTCAGGAAAATGTAGCGCTCGGAAGAGAGGTTGCTGATCGATTGGCGCCAGCGTCGATCGATTGCCTCTCGCGCGCTACCTGGGCGACGCGCGCATCAAGTGTGCGCGCGCAGCGCTCTTTAGTGGCTCAAGTTGATTTTTTTTTTTAATTTTTTATTTTTAAATACACTTTAACCCAATCTTTTTCGACACCTTTTGTACGTATTTTACGAACGTTTTCCACATATTTTCTAGTGTTTGAAAAACCTGAAAACTGAGTCAAAATTTTATCGAAATGCGATTTAGTCTTCGTTTAATGCTTGGAAAGTCACATCCCGTGTCATCCCGGTGGCCGGTGCGGGCCGGGGTCGTTACAGTTGTAGTATCAGAGTGAGTGTATAACGACCCAAGTTTGGGGGATAAACTTGAGGGCGTTACAGAGTTGGTATCAGAGCCACATGGTCGCAATCGTTCAAATGATTACCTAACAATGCCACCTGCCACATGAAAATGCTTCACCAACTGTAAGTGTTTATAATTTTGTATGTTATTAGATATTAACCCATGTTTATGGTTGTAGTGGACTAGAAAATGCCGAGAGTATCGAGACAACCCCAGGTGGATCCCATGAGCCAACTTATGGACGTAGTGAATCGACAGTTAGAATAGCTAGGAATTTAATTGAAAGAACGAAAAGAACAAGGTAATATCTGTATAATCGATAGAAGTAGGATTGCGAAAAGATAGGTTAGAGAACATTAGAGTGGAAATGTAAATCTTATAATCTAGGGATGTGAGAAAAAGGGGTGTAGTCGGCTCGAGGTGAGTGGACAATTAGGCGTTTAAACGTTAGTTTGGGGTGGAAGTGATAGCTGTTTGGAAAGGAGTGAGTTACGTTCTGGTGCGATAAGAGTGAGGATACGGTAGGGTAAATACGAGATGAAGTAGACCTTAAAATGAGGGAGCTATGCATAAAAATAGATAACCTAGTATGATTGTAAAAATGGTACACCTAGGATTTTGTTATCATTATGGAGATACAACTTACGAGAGATAAGATTAGAATACATAGAAATAAGGCCCTAATTAACAAACCCTTGGAGTTCTAGAATACGATGAATTAGAGAGGAGTTTGAGGTTTAGAAATGAAATTATCAAGATATACTCTAGATCGTTGGGATACCGTTAGTACGTTTACGTGGATAAGTAAATATAGCAAAAAGTAGTATATTTTAGATTCATGTAGAGTTGGGAGTATCTAGATGAAGACTGTATTCAAGGGTTCAGTTTGAGTAAAGTGTTGAGAGGTTATGTGAAGTAGTTATTGTTGTAGTAATTTTAGAGGATGTGATTGATCGGTGCAAAGTCGTAATTTGAGTGATCACGTAGGAGTGTTCGTTTTGATCAATATCGAGGAAGGGAATAAGAAAATCTACTTAGAGTTGGAAAGCCAATATATTTTGAGACATTAGAAGGTCAAAGTCATATGCACGGTGATATTCTTGTTATAAAACTGGTTGATCTCTAGGGAATGGGTACCGTATTAGGAGACTACTCAATAAAGGATGATTGCGGATGCACAAAAAGATTACGACCGGCACAATATAGGAGAAGACTTAGTGAAGTTAAGCTTGGTCAAGAAGTAGTAGACATGTCGGGCTTTTGATGTTACTCGACCAAGGAATATAGAGCAAAAACATAAAGGTTTGGACTAACATAGAAAACTAGATGCCTTGACTCATTAGAGAAAAGTCTAGCACCTTTAATTAGAGAACATGTTCAGAGGTTTAGAGTAATGCGCGCGATGCTATGACGTATAGTGAATTAGTGAGAGTGAGTATCAGTTGTAGAAAAGTAACAGGGTAGGAGATTGAGATTAAGGATGTTAAATTGGCTACAACAAGTTTGCAAACAAGAAGGTTGTTGAGCGAATTGTTGTAATGAAATTGAGGAGAATACTTAGAACCCGATTTGGAAGAACAAAAGAGATTAGATTAGTTAGTGAACTCTGAAGAGAATGGGAAGAAGTTCTTTTGATGAATTTATTTTGTTATTAAGTTCATGAAACTTGAGGGAAAAAGATTGGAAGTGATATTGTGTAGTCTAAGAGATAGGAAAAGGAAATTGTTAGATAAAATGGGAAGAATAGAATTTGAGGTTTAGTTCATAAGTGTTTAGTGGTGTGCGATTTGAGGTGATATAGAAATTTGCACGAAAAACGTTCGAGTGCATTAGGGATAAAGTTAAGTTAGAAAATTTCAAAGGTTCGACTCGTATGTAACGAAGTCGAAGCCAATGAATACATAAATGCCTAAGGTTAGAGTCGATGAACTTAAGCGTGAGATGTAAATTAGAACTCGAGTGCTATTAGATAATGGGTAACGAAAATAGAGACTGTGCGATGTAAGATAGAAGGGTGGCTAGATTATATTCTTGATTTTTAGACGGACTTAGGAGAAAGAGTAAGTGAAAAAATTAGTTAACTTTAATGGAGGGTGAAAATAAGAAGGTTAGTCATTAAGTATTTAAGGTTCCGTGTGAAGCTGAGGAATTTAGAGAATATCAGATAAGAAGAAAAGAAAGTGCGTACAGAGATTATACGAGTGAACGGTAATTCAGGAAGTTTATGAAAGTTTCAACTCGTCATTAAGGGGGTCGAAGTCGAAGTGTGTATACACCGTTTAAGGTATTGAGTGAATAGTTTAATGAATTAGTTGAGACCTAAGAATTAGATAGTGTTTAGTGATAACCGAGGTAGAAGTTGGACAAAGTTAATGTAGTGGACGTAATTATGAGAATTCAGAGAATACTTTGAAAGAATAATTGATAGATTTAAGTATTGAGAGCCTTGAGTACGGGGATTGTGTTAGAATAAGTAATGAAATATTATGATTGCTCGAAGTGAGTAGGTGTAAGAGGTGGGAGTGATAAGTTAGAAATGAGATGTTAGAGTAGAAGGGAATTTGAAATTGAGGATTTAGGGTAAGAAGTTTACTCATTAGGTCCTTAGTGTTATGCAAATTGAGGAAGCATAGAGGACTTGAATTGGTTATGTACGTGTTTGATAGACACAGAATTAGAAAAGTGAAGAACTAAATGAACTTAGCTCGAGGAAAAGTTAGAGTTGAAATTAAGTTAGAAGGGTTTGAGAATCTAAGTGATGACTGCTTAGGTTAAAGTCAATGGACGTCTGAGTAATTGAGCTATGAAGTGCATAGTTAGGCGAATTTAAAACTTTGGAGATGTAAGAATTGTCATTACCCAATAGGTGATTAAGGCCATAGTGTAATCGAGATTTAGCATTGCAACCGAAAAGTTAAGAGGGTAGAGTTGGAGTGAGTAATTTGAGGAAGAACTAAGCTGCAAATTTTGAAGATAAATTTTTTTTTTTTTTAAGGAGGGTGGAATGTAACACTCAGGAATTTTTCCTCAACGCGAGTTGCCCTTAGATTTAATTATGTTAGGAGAGCATAGCAATGTTCCTAGAATTATCCTAAACAATTAAGTTAGAAAGTGGAGATTGGAGTGAAACTAAAGAATTAGGTAGTTGTTTGATGAATTGTTATTTAATTAAAAGGAAAGGAAATACCAAATAGAAGAAAAAGTGAAAGAAGAATGGTCTTCCACATAGAAGTGAGGGTGGTGTGGTGGGGGTGGATTTTTAATTTACCAAAATTTGGTGGTAAATTAGAATAGGGTAAAGTAGGGTTTAAGGAAATAAGTGGGGGGGGGGGGGGTGTAAAAGAGAAAGGTATGTCTTCTTCCTCTTTCCTCCCTACGATGGCAGCCATTGGAGGAGCTCCATCTCCATTTATTCCTCAATTTCATCAAGATTCAAGGTCAGTTTTAGTTGGGTTTTGGGATTTGTACATGCCTTTAGAGATTGTAGGCATTTCTAGTGAGTTTGGGTGAGGTTTTGGAAGAGTTTAGGAAACCCTAATGGAGGATTCCGAAATTTGCTTGTTCCTTGATGAGTTCTCTTGATATTTGGTGGTTTAGATCTTAGATAGATTGGTTTAAGTTGATTTTATGGAAAGATTAGGAGTTTGGTTGATTTTGTGGGAAAATCAGATTTTGAGCTCAAGTCGCCAGTTCTGTTTGGTGACAAATTTGATTGGCCATGCAATTTGGTTTTGTAAAATGGATTGATGCATTGGATAGTAGACATGTAGAGGTTTACAGAATGGATAGAATCGTTTAAATCTGATGAAAAATGAGTGAGTTATGGCCGATTGAAAATTGGGCAATGTAAGGGGGTAAAATTCGGGATTTTGGGTTGGATGTTTTAGAGTTAGTTTGGTTTGTGTTAGAAAAAGAGTAGATATTCTTTAGATTTATCTTTGATAATTTCCAAGTTAATTCCATGTATATGCTAGGTTAACGAGTTGAGCATTTGATATAGACGAAGCGGGTGAGTACGTTACGGAGATCCTGGTAAGTAGTGGATGCTTGTCTTTTGCCTTCGGGCCTAGACCATTGAACGGTAGGGTTTATGTGTATGATTGTCTGTTTTGTTGTTTGTGTTGTGTTGTGGTCGAGCATTTGTATTGACATTCATCATGATTTTGAACTACGAAAAATGAGTTTGGAGCATGTTTTTGAAATGTGAGCACGAAACATAAAAAGATAAAAAGAGTTGCAACGTGGTCTCGAGTAGAGCCGCCTCGTCGAGAGTTAGTGCTGGGGTGTAGCACCTCGAGAGGGCCTCTACGAGAGATGCACCGCTGAAAATACATAACGTGTCTTGAGTATGAACGCCTCGTTGTTAATGTGCTAGAGAGAGCACTAGAAGGTTCTATGATCGATGTGGGAGGAGATCGTCGTATGGCCATCCCGTGAGGCGTGACCCCGATGTGTGCCTCCGATCTTGCTCTGCTAGGTCAAGGCGTGGCCGTCCTATACGGTTATAAGATGGGTGCCTGCTTGATCTATACGGAAAAGTGAAAGATTAATGAAACGAAAGCGAAAAGAGAACAATAGAGAGTTTAGAAATCGCATGTGCTAGGGGTTGAATTATGCATAGTTTTTACATTCATTATTCTCTACATGCTAAGCGTAGGGGACGACAAGCTTTCAGGTGAGCCTTATGAGCATGGGCAAGATTAGGGTGGCAGTTGGGGATGCACTTGTGTGTGCCGGTGCTGGCAACATTGTTAGGGCGATTCCTATAGAGCTCAGTATGTGTGTAGTGTATTGTGGGTGTTTTGATAGAAAAGTGTATAGATAGTTGAGTTTGGAGGGTTTTGAATTATATACTATAACTCTTTGGTGTTAGCTTAAATGCGTTTAAGTAACTATATTTATCATTATTATGTTTAATCTGGATTATTATGATTAACATGATATTGGATTATACTATAAATTGTATTTATCTGAAAATACCCTTTGAAAAGGGTATTACGTTTTTCTGACGAATTTTGCTTAAGTGTTTATTAGTCCACAGTCAATTGTCCATGTTAAATAAAAAAAAATAGATGCAGTCGTCCACGTGAAAGATACACTCAGTCGTCCACGCGAAAGATAGACGCTGTCGTCCACGCAAATGAAAGACGCAGTCGTCCACACTAATGATAGACACTATCGTCCACGCAAATGAAAGACGCAGTCGTCCACACTAATGACAGACGCTGTCGTCCACGCAAATGAAAGATGCACTCGTCCACACTAATGACAAACGCAGTTGTCCACGACAATGAAAGATGCAGTCGTCCACACTAATGACAGACGCAGTTGTCCACGACAATGAAAGACGCATTCATACGAGCTCATTGGTCCAAAGACTCAATCGTCCATACTTTAAAGATCGTGAGCGATAGTGACTCCAGAACACAACGACTAATTTTTCTGAGTACGGAAAAGCTCTCCAACGGTCATATTTTTGAATGGAGACAAGGACCTTTCTGAATGCGAAGCAAATCACAAACAGAGTATAAATAAAAGAATTAAGCTCAAGAGAAGAAATTTTGCTAAAACTCTCTCTGAACCCTTACACGCAAAAAGGATTTGTAATACTCTGTTATTTTCCTACATCTCTCGAGATTTTAACTGGAGATTTAATATTTGTGAGAGTGTAGCCTATGCTGTAAATTTTATCCATTCTGTTAAAGTGTAAAGGCAGTGGATTATCGCTAGTGAAGAGCAATCCAGATTTGTAAAAGGCAGTAGAGCATCGCCCATGAAGTGCTATCTAGATTTCTCTGAGGAGAAGGAAAGAATCTTCAAGGGGGAGCCTTGGAGCGTGAACGTAAGCAAGAATGGCCGAACCACATTAAAAATTACGGTGTCGATTTCTCTCTAACTCTTACTTTAGATTGCTTGTTTGTTTGCTGTAAACTTAGAAACTGAACACAAAGAGAGAAAACTATTAGGTTAAGAAATTAACTTAAAAAGTCTAATTTACCCCCCTCTTAGACAATCATGTTCCTACATTTGGGTGTGTGATTTGGTATTTTGATGTATAAAATGGTTGGTGTTTCAGGTTTTGGTTTTAAACAATTAAACGTTATGTTGTCCGAATTTTAAAAAGAAACGTTGTTAGTTTTCATGAATATTTACATTTCTGCTTACGTTTTTTGGCCGTGTTTTCAAATTTTTAACGTATCAAGAAGTTGAAAATGTTGGAAGAGGGTTTAGGTAAATTTTATGGGTGAAAAATAAGAGTAGGAAGTGAAGAAAAATGGAGAAAAGTGGAAAAAGTGGGATAAGGGTCGAAGTAAGCACAGGGGTGCAGGTTGGAGGCGCGCAGCAAGCGACTGGAGCGCGCTGCTGGAGCGTACAGTGCCCAGCACCGATCGATCAACGTGTGTTCGGGAAAATATAGCGCTCGGCAGAGAGGTTGCCGATCCATCGCCTCTCGCGTGCGCGCTGCTGCACACAGTGTGCACAGCGACAGCGTGCGGGGCGCGTGTTGCCTGGGCAACACGCGCACGCGCGGCGCCCCTAGTGGCTCAAGTTGATTTTTTTTTTTAATTTTTGATTTTTAAATACGCTTTGACCTGATCTTTTTCGACGCTTTTTGTATGTATTTTACAAACGTTTTCCACATATTTTCAATTGTTTGAAAAACTCGAAAACCAAGTCAAAGTTTTATCGAAATGTGATTTAGTCTTCGTTTAATGCTTGGAAAATAGCGTCCCGTGGCATCCCCGTGGCCGGTGCAGGCCGGGGTCGCTACAATTGTAGTATTAGAGTGAGTGTATAACGACCCGAGTTTGGAAGATATACTTGGGGGCGTTACAAAAAACCTAATCAGGAGAAAAATTCAACAAGCAAAAACAAGAAAGATCAAATTTTTTAACTCAAAATTTTTATTTCCAAAATCAGTTAGAATCAAACAATTTAGAATATAATATAGGACTTTAAGAAAGGAAACTTTTCAAAAAATGAAACTTTCCAAGAAAAGAAACATTTTAAGAAATGAAACTTTTATGAAAGGAAACTATTCACGAAAAGAAACTTTTCAAGAAATTAAACTTTTCAAGAAATAAAACTTTTTAGGAATGGAAAAAAAAAAGCTTTATCTCACAGAATAATGAATTAATGCTCAAATATTGTAAGAGCAAGTACGATTAATCAAGAACTTTGAAGTCTCCAAGAAAGTAGAATCAACAACTTGAAATAATTGAGACAATCAAGGAAAAAAATTTGAATAACCACACCTAAAAAGAATATATTGATGTTTATAATGAAGAAGAAGAAATTGATACTCGAGATATTGATACTCGAAATATTGAGTTTTTTTTGTTAAAGAATAAAACTTGATAAGTAAAGAATCGTTGATTCAACGATTTTTTTTTTTTTGAATTTCCATTTGTTTTTTTGAATTTTCAGATTTTTTTTTTCAAATTTCAAATTTTAAATTTTTTTTTTGAATTTTCAAAGGAAGAAACTTTAGAAGAAGCAGAAAATTAAAATGAAGATAGACACTTGAATCTAGGAGCCAAAGCTCTGATACCAAATGATGAGAACCACAGGTATATCAAACCCGAGACCCTTCAACAATACGGAATATAAACTCAGGAACGTCTTTGAAATCAAGTATAAGGAACTTGACCCAAATCGAATCTTGCCGACAGAATCAAAGTTATCAAACAATAAGCTTGACCCGTAACCAAACTTATGGTTAGAACCAAAGCTATTGTAACACCCGATTTTACGGGATTTTATTATTCCACTATATAATGGCATTTTGTAAATATGTCAAATTAAATCCGTTTTGCAAACAGAAAGTTGTAGTAGAGCCCCGGTAATAAATATAGATTTTAGGAGAAATAAGAAAATTTTAGAGAAAACGAATCCTTAACTAAATAACGAAATAAGTAACGAAAAAAATAGAAAATCAAAAGGGAGGGCAAAATGGTCAATTGATAGGTTCAATGTTATTAAAAACCAAAAATCCCTCCTTTTCTTCAACACTTCACGATCTCCTCTACAAAAAAATCACCTTCCAGGCGATTTTGCTCCCCTCTCGCGCGATTCCACTTTTGTCAACTAACGTTTCTCCAAACTCCGGCGAGTCTTCACGTTTCTACTCCGTCTTCGCTCCTTAGGTAAGACTCTACAGTTTTGGAGCTTTAGATTTCGATTTCTAGAGTTTGCACGTTTAGAGTTCGTTTAGGATTTTTGTTAAAAACATAGATTAGGTTTAAAATCGATAGGTTTAGCATGATTATGCCTCTAATGGATGTATTTATGGTTATTGGGCGTGGTTAGTCGGTTTATTGATATATATTGGAGTTCTCGGTGTTTGGAGAACTTAGAAACTCCATTAATGGAGGTTCGGAATTCACGAGCACGAATTGCTGGATAAAATGCCTCAATGAGTTAAATTAGAGTTTTATGAGAATTTTCTTTAGTTATGAGTTTCGCTAGTCCTCGAAATTCGATGTTCTAGGCTCGATTTTGATGATAATTTCTATGAATTGGTTTAGGTGAACAACGCTCGTGGACAGAGCTCGGTGTGCTACGGATACGAGTTAAGTCTTCGTGCTTTGTTTGGCTGACTTTGCCTAAACCAGGAGTTAGAATGTTATCAAGGATATTGGTGAATTAATTAGTTTTAGAATAAGTGGATGGGTAGTTTAGGTTGATTGTTGTATTAGAATGTTTTTCTAGTTTTTATGTATTGCTCTATGTTTTCTTACTTTTAATGTACGATCCATGTTCATGCATCATGTTTTATGAACTAGCATGAAAAATAAATTTCTGCACGTGTTTTCATGAAAATAAACAACTAATGAAAGATATGAATGTATGTAATTACGGTCATGTCGGGGTGGGGTTCAGACATGGCTATCCTGAGAGGAGGAGCATGTTTTCCCCCCGATATATAGAAATAGTTATCTAACCGCCAGATGTGCTCTCTCTATCTGGTGAGTGTAAACTCTCGGTGACGCCCATGCTATGTAACTAAAGAATGAAAATGATGCATGATTTTATGAACCGCATACACATGGCACGCATTTGCATTTACGAGGATTTACTGAGCCCTTTAGCTCATAGGTTATTTCTATAGTGTAGGTGACTTTGAAATAGGTGAGGATGATGTTCCTCCACCTGACGCATGAGCAGGTTGAAGGAGGGTGGCCTGTGGGAGTGCGCTGAGCAGTCGAGGCATTTTGACCCATGGGAGTAACAGTTAGGTATTTTTGAGGATTTTGAGTTATTTTGGGCTAATAGGTATTGATATAGAAAATTGTATAGAAAGCACATGATAGGGTGTTTGGTACTGAATAGGGTATATGGTGATGTTTTAGCATTTACTGAAATTGTTTGGTTGTTGAATTTCGTAGGAATTTTGTTTAGTTTTTAAACAGAACCACGTAGTTCGTTTTCATGAAATTTACTCCGTTTTAAACGCTTTGAGTCGTGTTTATAGTGATTGGTGAATTGAGGAATGAGTGAGATTATGAAGGATGTGCGAGTGTTGAGTGATTTTATGTTGAAATGTATTGTTATGGTGAATGTGGTGTTGGTGTAGTTTTATGAAGTTTGGTGATGAGTTATAGGGTTAAAGAGAAGAAGAAGAAAGGAAGAAAAGATAGGAGGCAGCTCTCTGGAATTCGGATTCCAGATAGCATGCCGATCGATCGCCAGAGAGGGCGATCGATCGGCATTTGCGTTGGTAACTCTCTGGTTTTTCCAGAGAGGTTACTGATCGATCGTCAGAATGGGTGATCGATCGGCTACCTTACTGTGGCCGTGCTCTGGATTTTCCAGAGCATGTTCCGATCGATCGCCTGATAGGGGCAATCGATCGGCTAGTTGTGATTCAGGAGGGGCGATTGATCAGGCGATCGATCGCCTGGCATCAAATCGCCACAGCCGATCGATCGGCTGAAATGGCCGATCGATCGGCCATACATTTTGGGCACGGTTTGCCCTTTTTGCCCTCGATTCACTTGGTCGATTGTTATTCTGATATTAATAGGTTTTCGTTAAATGATTTTGATGATGAACTCAACGATTTAGACTTCGATTTAATGTTTTTGAAGTCGAAATTTACTTAATGTAGAAAACAAAAAATTTTACGGGAAATTATGGGTATAGGCTTAAAGACCGTCACAGTTATGGTATCAGAGCTCCTGGGTTTTGAAATCGGTTCTGTAGACTGCTCGACTACACAGCCACTACGCGAACATTCTTCCTCAACAGTAAGTACGCTTTATTTTATTTCCTCATTTTGTTTCTTAGAATTATTGTTTTAACTTTTATAGGAGTTATAAAATGGTCTGAGGTAGAGATGCTAGAGATGAAGCCTTGGATAGGTTGACAGATTTGCTGGACCGTCAGGCTCAACATATGGACAGACAAGCCCAGCAAATTGAGAGGCTAGTAAATCGTGAGGATCACAGGGCCCGAGAGGTAGTCGTTCAAAACCATCAAGGTATGGAGAGGTTCCAAAAGTTACAACCTCCTGTATTCAATGGATAATCTTCGGGACCCCTCTTTAGCTGAGGAGTGGATCCGAACTATGGAGGACATACTGGAGTATACAAGGATCGAGAACGGAGATAAAGTCGCGTACGTCACTTTCCATTTGGCGTTAGATGCTCGGTTTTGGTGGGACTCCATCAAGGCAACAACCGATGTGACGGTAATGACTTGGGAACGGTTTAAGGCCGAATTCTATGATAAGTACTTCCGCCGTACTGTGAGGGCGGCTAAAAAGATGGAATTCTTGCAGCTAAAGCACACTGGTACGATTGTGGAATATATTTGAAAATTTGAGGCCTTATCACAATTTGTCCCACGCCTAGTAAGTGATAACGAATATAAGGTGCACCAGTTTATGGATGGGCTGAACCCGGAGATTCGGAAGAACATTATAGTATCTGGGATTCTGGATGTACCGTACTCAGATATTGCAACAAGAGCTTTGGAGTTCAAGGCTACAGAATTGACTTGCGTTAAACCAAGAGAGCCTGTTAAGGGCTTTTTCCGTGAAATTCAGCCTCGACCTCAGAATCAGGGTTAGCAACTGAGAGGGCAACAACAGCAAGTACAACAACGAGGAGTGAAATGGCCCTATGTTGGAAAGTGTGACCAGGGAAAAGGAAAGCAAGTCCAGGAGGCTCCTCGACAGCCTCTGTGCCCTAAGTGCCAGAAAGAACATAGTGGCAATTGCAGGTTTGGCACAAATATGTGCTATCGATGTGGAGTGGTTGGCCACTATGTCAGAGATTGCCCAAAAGTAAGTAGAGATCAGCAGGCAGGGATCAGAGAAAAGTCATGCTGAGGATCTTTGCCTTTATCGAGCCTGGTGACGTCGACGACGAGGCTCAGCCTGCTGTTATAGCAGGTACTATCATGGTCACTAGTATAGCGGTATTCTCACTGATAGACACGGGAGCTACGCACTCCTTTATTTCAACTGCATGTGTGTCTAGATTGGGATTAGCACTAGAGTTAGCGGAGTATGAGTATAGAGTAATGCTGCCTTCGGGAGAGTATATGCAGTCCGATCAAATTTTCCAGGGTAATGTCGTCTCAGTGGGGAATAACATTCTTTATGCCCGGTTGATAGTTATGGGCATAGAGCGGTACGATCTGATTTTGGGGATGGACTGGCTGTCATGCCATTTCGCCACCATTGACTGCCAATTCGGGTTAGTAACTTTTCATCCCCCAGATAAAGAGGAGTTTTCTTATCAGGCAATGAATAGGTTGAGTGGGACGCCTACTTCCTATTCTATGAAGGTCCATGAACAATTTAAAGATGAATGCTCAGTTTATCTGGCCACGGTGGTCGATACTCAGTTGCTCAACGGGGTAAAACCAAAGGACCTTCTGGTAGTTAGAGAATTCTCTGAGATCTTCATCAACGATCTTCCCAGAGTACCGCCGGATAGAGAGATCGATTTTTCAATTGATGTTTATCCAGCTCTGGGCCTGTATCAAAGAATCCGTACAGACTGGCACCTGCTGAACTAAAGGAGCTAAAATCTCAGTTGGAAGAATTGTTAGACAAGGGGTTCATCCGACCTAGCTTTTCTCCTTGGAGTGCGCCAGTTCTGTTCGTTAAGAAGAAAGACGGAACTCTCATAATGTGCGTTGACTACAGAGAGTTGAATAAATTGTCAGTGAAGAATAAGTAGCCCAGGATCGATGACCTGTTTGACCAACTGCAGGGTGCCCGAATGTTTACGAAAATTGACCTACGCTCGAGGTATTATCAGTTGAAGGTTCAGAGAGAAGATATTCAAAAGACAGCGTTTCGAACGAGGTATGGGTATTATGAGTTTCTTGTGATGTCTTTTGGACTTACAAATGCCCCTGCAGCGTTTATAGATTTGATGAATTGCGTCTTCAAGGATTACCTAGACAACTTTGTTGTTGTTTTCGTTGAAGACATCTTGATCTATTCAAAGACGAAAGAGGAACACGAGGAGCAACTACGAATTGTTTTAGAGATCTTGAAGCAGCATCGACTATACCCAAAGTTCTCCAAGTGTGAGTTTTGGTTGGACCGAGTTAGTTTCCTTAGCCATATTATATCTCAAGAGGGAATTTCTGTGGACCCGACTAAAATTCAGGTTGTCAGAGATTGGCCGCAGCCTAAGAATGTGCAGGAAGTACGAGGATTTCTTGGACTGGCCGGGTATTACCGAAAGTTTATCGAGGGATTTTCAAAGATTGCAGTCCCTCTTTCCCGTTTGACTAGGAAGAATGAAAAATTTGTATGGTCGGCTGCATGCGAAAAAAGCTTTCAAAGCTAAAACAGAAGTTGACCACAGCTCCAGTTTTAACACTGCCAGTTGAAGGTGATAAGTTCAGTAATTACTGTGAAGCCTCAAAGATCGGACTTGGCTGTGTATTGATGCAAAAAGGTAGAGTCAATGCTTATGCTTCTCAACAGTTGTAGCCGTATAAGCAAAATTATCAGACACACGATCTTGAGCTTGCAGCCATTGTCTTCGCGCTAAAAATTTGGAGACACTATATGTATGGGCAACAGTGTGAGGTGTTCTCGGATCACATGAGTTTAAAGTATTTGTTTACGCAGAAAGAACTGAATATGCAATAGCGAAGGTGGTTGGAGTTCGTTAAAGACTACGAGTTTGAAATTAAGTACCACCCAGAGAATGGTAAATAAAGTCGCTGATGCCTTAAGCTAAATGCCCACTATGAGTCAGTCTTCGCTTGCATCAATGTCGGTAATGCTGAGGTCTGAGATTGAGAAGTTTGATGTGGAGATTGTGACTGAGTTGTCCACTATGCTCGTAAACATTTCTCTTAGGCCGACAATAATAGACAAAATCCGAGAAGCTCAACAGAAAAACTTAGAGTGCGAGAAGTATCGGTTGAGCATGACCTCGGTTGAGCATGACCTCTGAGGACTCGTCTGATTTTCATTTTTTGGATGATGGCGTATTAAAGTTCATACATAGATGGTATGTGCCTAACGACGAAGAGCTAAAGAAGAAATTTTGACCGAGGCACATTCTTCGGCATACTCGGTGCATCCAAGAAGCACCAAGATGTAGGGATCTAAAACAACATTTCTGGTGGTCTAACATGAAGAGAGATGTAACACCCGGAAATTTCGTTTTAAGGATTTCGAGCCATAAGTTTAGAATTTTAATATTTTAAGCATTTAGTGAGTGATAATTCGTAGAAATAATAAATTAAGTCCAAATGGCCAACGGGAAGTTTCGTTAGAGCCCTAAGAATAAATAGGAATATTTGGTGAAATAAAATGGTTTGGAGAAACTAAAGGGATAGGTTAATTGACGGGTGTAAGTAAGGAAATAATAAAAGGGCAAAAAGGTAAATTAGTGAGTCAAATCCTTAATTAAAAGGATTTTCTTTCTCTTTCTCCCCTCACTTTTCCTCTCCTCCACGGTTTCCCCTCTCCCTCGTGACTTTTTTCCTCTTCCATGGCCAAACCTCCTACGTCGATCTACTCCTCCGTTCTTGGCATTTTTCCTTCAAGTTTCTTCAACAAATCAACCTTCCAAGTAAGCTCTTTGTTTTTGGTCGAGTTAGTAGTCGTTTATGGAGTGATTTTGGGTTAGGGTTTGTGAAGAAATTTAGGGATTTCGTTAGAAATCGATAGGGTTGTCAATTTCTTACTCATTGATGATGTATTAGTGATTATTGAAGTTGTTGGAGTAGATTAATGGAGTGGGTTGAAGTTTAGGGTTTAGTGTTGGATGTTGGAGGTGGTAAAACACCATTAATGGAGTCTTTGAAGTTAGTGAGCACAATGTGCTCGACGAGATGCCCGAATGAAGTGAGTTGGAGTTTTAGAAGAATTTGTCCTAGCTCGAGACGTCAATTTGTTAGATATAATGTTTGAGGGTTGATATTAATGATGTGTTGTTCAATGCCCTAGGTAACCCAAGCTCAACGGACAGTGCTCGGCATATCTAGGACGCCAGGTAAGTGAGTGTTAGGTTTCCGGCCACTAAGGCCCTACGTCGTAACAATGTTGATAATGATGGTTGTGATGAAATTAGGTAGTTATAGGGGTTGGTGGTAAGACGGGTAGCTTAAGTAGTGCCTTAGTGATTAGTTAGTGGTCGTTCAATAGATGTTTTTACGTATGTCATTCCTCATGCATCATGTTTTATTAAAGTGCATACGAACTATTTATGAGCATGTTTTATGTAACGTCAAATTAAAGAACGATCATGAATTCCGAACGATGTATGTTTCTCACAGGATAAGATGTATGATTTCTCACGGGGCAAGTCATGTGTTTCTCACGGGGCAAGAAAATGGTTTAACGAAAAGAAAACGAAACGAAATTGTTTTACAAATGTCATGCATATATGTAATGTTATGTTTAGCACACTCTTTACTAAGCATTAGGCTTAATGTATTTATCGTATGATGTAGGTGACGAGAACGAAGGTGAGGAACCTCCCTACGATGATCAAGTGTAGTTGGTCGATGAACGGAGCTCGTGGCGGCGGAGCGTGTTTTGGCAGGGCTGGTTGACTCAGGGTTAGGTGTTTTTGAGAGTTTTTGGGTGATGTTGGGTTAATGGTGAATTAGATAGGGTGATCGTAGGATTTAATATGTTTTAGGATGTTTGGGACTGAATAGATAATATATTTCATTTTATAGTGTTTTGATGTTTTTCAAACAGGAAGGAAATTGTAACGCCCCCAAACCCACCCTGGCTCGGAGCGCTACTTTGCTAACCAATCCCACGTTAAAACCGACTCCCAAACATAAAAATAACTTACACAGCTGAATTTAAAACTAAACTCCCGAAACTCTCTTACTTCATACCTAGCTGCCTAGACTCACTAATTACTCTTAATCCTAACCTTTAAGCACCACAGCGTCCTTCCCGAAAATTTCGGCAAAGTAACGCCTGAAAATGGCGCCTCCAAAACGCTAGGTACCTGCAAACGAATAAATCCCCAAGCAGATCCAGTATACTCTTAGACAACTATCCGTCCACTCAACTATCCAGCATACTAAATTTCCAATAACAGAAAAGAAAGAAACTATAACACTCACATCCCTAAATAAAGAAAGTCCACAATACAGGGCGATACATCACCCTTAACTATGACTAAATACAACGAATACACATCAGACATCCACCCAAAAAGAACTACACATTTCCATCAACTTACAAGCAGACATTTACAATACTACCAAAATACAAAACCCACATTCTCCGAAGACCATGGTCGAGGCGCCCCGACAACTGCTTGCACCGGCATGCCCCGTACTTCTCCGACGGCTCCCAAGTCATGGCTCACTCGCTCAGTTCACCTGTAACCGCATCGTTACCTACACCACAGAACAAACACACACACACGTAAGCTTATGCTTAGCAAGTAGGGATTAACACATACAACCAAATAGAATGCAAGCTACACATAACGCTGAACAAAACAACCAAACAACACAACGACACGAAACAAAACACAGATTTGCCCGCACTCGAAATGATGCCTTATTCTTTGCCACGCCAGACAATGCCACACCACACAACAATGCCACCACACTTCAGCACAACACATACAGTTTCCACCATTTGCTCATGCACGTTAACAACGAGGCGTTCACCCGCTAGTGCGACTCACACTTAAACATCGAGGCGTTCAACCCTCTAGTGCCACTTGCACCTTGCACTTTAACATCGAGACGTTAAATCCTCTAGTGCGTCATGCACTTTAACATCGAGGCATTTAACTCTCTAGTGCTTCCTGCACTTTAACATCGAGGCATTTAACTCTCTAGTGCTTCCTGCACTTTAACATCGAGGCATTTAACTCTCTAGTGCTTCCTGCACTTTAACATCGAGACGTTAAATCCTCTAGTGCGTCATGCACTTTAACATCGAGACGTTAAATCCTCTAGTGCGTCATGCACTTTAACATCGAGGCATTTGACTCTCTAGTGCTTCCTGCACTTTAACATCGAGACGTTAAATCCTCTAGTGCGTCATGCACTTTAACATCGAGACGTTAAATCCTCTAGTGCGTCATGCACTTTAACATCGAGACGTTAAATCCTCTAGTGCGTCATGCACTTTAACATCGAGACGTTAAATCCTCTAGTGCGTCATGCACTTTAACATCGAGACGTTAAATCCTCTAGTGCGTCATGCACTTTAACATCGAGACGTTAAATCCTCTAGTGCGTCATGCACTTTAACATCGAGACGTTAAATCCTCTAGTGCGTCATGCACTTTAACATCGAGGCATTTAACTCTCTAGTGCTTCCTGCACTTTAACATCGAGACGTTAAATCCTCTAGTGCGTCATGCACTTTAACATCGAGACGTTAAATCCTCTAGTGCGTCATGCACTTTAACATCGAGACGTTAAATCCTCTAGTGCGTCATGCACTTTAACATCGAGACGTTAAATCCTCTAGTGCGTCATGCACTTTAACATCGAGACGTTAAATCCTCTAGTGCGTCATGCACTTTAACATCGAGGCATTTAACTCTCTAGTGCTTCCTGCACTTTAACATCGAGACGTTAAATCCTCTAGTGCGTCATGCACTTTAACATCGAGACGTTAAATCCTCTAGTGCGTCATGCACTTTAACATCGAGACGTTAAATCCTCTAGTGCGTCATGCACTTTAACATCGAGACGTTAAATCCTCTAGTGCGTCATAACATCGAGACGTTAGAATCCTCTAGTGCGTCCATGCACTTAACATCGAGGCATTTACTCTCTAGTGCTTCCTGCACTTTAACATCGAGACGTTAAATCCTCTAGTGCTTCATGCACTTTAACATCGAGGCATTTAACTCTCAGTGCTTCCTGCACTTTACATCGAGACGTTAAATTAAATCCTCTAGTGCGTCATGCACTTTAACATCGAGGCATTAACTCTCTAGTGCTTCCTGCACTTTAACATCGAGGCATTTAACTCTCTAGTGCTTCCTGCACTTTAACATCGAGGCATTTAACTCTCTAGTGCTTCCTGCACTTTAACATCGAGACGTTAAATCCTCTAGTGCGTCATGCACTTTAACATCGAGGCATTTAACTCTCTAGTGCTTCCTTACACTTTCATGCTTACCATTCACATCATACCCCAACCCTTATTTTCAAACACCAAACAACAACAACCAAATAAACCCGACAACAACAACCAAATAAACCCGACAACAACAACCAAATAAACCCGACAACAACAACCAAATAAACCCGACAACAACAACCAAATAAACCCGACAACAACAACCAAATAAACCCGACAACAACAACCAAATAAACCCGACAACAACAACCAAATAAACCCGACAACAACAACCAAATAAACCCGACAACAACAACCAAATAAACCCGACAACAACAACCAAATAAACCCGACAACAACAACCAAATAAACCCGACAACAACAACCAAATAAACCCGACAACAACAACCAAATAAACCCGACAACAACAACCAAATAAACCCGACAACAACAACCAAATAAACCCGACAACAACAACCAAATAAACCCGACAACAACAACCAAATAAACCCGACAACAACAACCAAATAAACCCGACAACAACAACCAAATAAACCCGACAACAACAACCAAATAAACCCGACAACAACAACCAAATAAACCCGACAACAACAACCAAATAAACCCGACAACAACAACCAAATAAACCCGACAACAACAACCAAATAAACCCGACAACAACAACCAAATAAACCCGACAACAACAACCAAATAAACCCGACAACAACAACCAAATAAACCCGACAACAACAACCAAATAAACCCGACAACAACAACCAAATAAACCCGACAACAACAACCAAATAAACCCGACAACAACAACCAAATAAACCCGACAACACAACCAAACATCACCAAGCAACAATAACCAACCAAACACCAAACGACAACACCAAGCAATTCATTCCCACACTATTTAATACAAAACAAAGAAACTATCAAACAATAAATCCTACCGTTCCGTGGTGTAGGCCCTAAGGCAAAACAAACGTCCTCTACTTACCTGAACTCCTGCACTGCACTTACTCGCTTTGGCTATGCAAATTTCTCCACTCGGTAACCTATCACAATCACAAAAGTCACTTAAGCATTACAATTCATTTCTAAAGAATATTTAAACCAACTCTAACTACAATTAATCAAACTTCATTCAAATTAAGCCTACATTCACCAATTACCCTCAAACTACTATTTCTAGCCTAATCCAACAAAAACCTACCGAAACGGGCCACCAATTTGGGTTCGGTAAAAACCGACCTGAAACCTCAAACGTGCATAACTTTTGCGTCGGTTATCGGAATCGAACGATTCCAGTGGCCACGCACTCCTCTAATAACCTATTTTAACTTGCCAAAATGAATTTGAAAACAAACGACCCTAGCTAGGTCAAAATAACAAAAACCCGAATCTGCCCTTCACCCAAAAATTTCCCCATTTTGATTTTTCATCAATTCTCCTCCAATTCCACACCAATCAATCTCCTATACCCTCAATTAACATAGACTAACCAAAAATCCCGAGATTTCAAGCAAAACCCGAAATGCCCTAAAGAGGGCTTTCTGAATTTTGCCCAATTCGGGCTCCTCACGGCCAGGCGATGAAAGCTGACCATAAACCCAGCCATTCGACGCCAAGAACGGCCAAAAGCCGCCAGCAATCGGAGCTCAAACGAGCTCCTCACCCTCGGCCTCTAACAGAGTCAAAACAGGGCGAAAAATAGGGCTTACCCGTCGGTCCTGTGCACGAAGACTGCCGGAAATGGCTCGCCGTAGTTGTCTAGTCGGAAAACCTCGAAGCTCGCCGGTGGTAGGTCCGTCGATCGTCGCCTGAGCTCTCCCTCCCCTGTTCGTCGTTCTTCGCTCGCGGGGCTCGGGTAGCAAACAGCAGAATGGCTTCGGCCATTCTGTTGTTTAATTTAAATTTTATTTTATTTTTTTTTAAATAATTAATTAATAATAATAATCTTAATAAACCAACATTTACTAATTAGCCCTCCCGTACTTTCGACCATTTCGAACTCTCGATAAATCATTTTGAAATTATAAATTTCCGTAAACTGACCCTCACACTATACACGGTTTAAGTTCTCCAATTAGAATATTCGAACACCAATTAATTAATCAATTAGTTTACCCAATTTATTCCCTTCTCTTTTAAATTAATTAAAACGACTATTTTATTATTCTTTTATTTTGTCTCCAATTTTCCTTAAAAAAACCCGGATGTTACAGAAATGTTAAACTTTCAAACGGAACCACGAGGTTCGTTTTTATGAAACTTGATTATGTTAACGTGAATTGTGTCGGTTTTGAGTATTGGAGTAAATGTAAAGTTTGGAGTGTATTTTATGGAGGTATGTAAAGATTGGGTGAAGAAGAAGTGATAAAAGTGAAGAGTTGTGTGTTGTGTTTTGTGTTGAGAATGTGAAGTGCAGGGCGTGTGAAAAAGGAAGGAAGAAAAAGGGAAAAGGGGAGTGGGATCACCGTGCTCTCTAGAGAAATCCAGAGAGCATGGCGATTGCCCGCCTCTTGGAGGCGAGCAATCGCCTCCCCCTCTGTTTGGCAATCGCTGGAGAAGCGATTGCCAGGCGGGATTAGGCAAACGCCTAATGGCGATTGCTCGCCAGTTTTGTGGCGAGTGATCGCCACCCGTTCTGCCTCTTCTTGGCCGAGATAAAAAAAAATATTTAATTAATTGTTTTCTTTTATTAATTAATTGATTTAATTGTTTAAGTTTTATTTGTTGTAGTAATTGTTTTAAATGATTTACTAAACAATCTTCGATTTCAATTCCGATTTCGACTTCGATTTAGATTTCACCCTATGTACAGTTAAAGTAAAGGTGTATAAAAAAAAAAAAATTTACTAGGATACGGGAAAGGGTCGTGACAGTTATGGTATCAGAGAGACTGAGTTTTAAAAGCGATTTTGTGATTTGCCTGCCAAACACACCGCCGTACGGGAATTCTCCATCGACTGTAAGTGTTTAAGTTTAAGTATGATTCTTAGATATTTATTGTTTTGGTGTTGTCTAATATGTTTAGGAACGAGAAAATGCCGAGAGCACCTAGACCGCCTCCAAAAAATCCCATGGACCAATTCATGGATATATTACAACAACAGTCGGAACAGATTGGGATTTTATTAAACCGAGAAGGAAATGGGAGTGGAAATGGACAAGGAAATACCTCACAGGACAAAGGTGGAGAGAGATTCAGGCGACTTAGGCCCCCTACCTTCGATGGTCAGTCTTCGGATCCTACGAGTGCTGAACAATGGATTCGTAAGATTGAGAGTATGTTTGCCTATGCAAAAGTGGAGGAAGCCGACAAAGTGACGTGTGCAATGTTTAATTTAGAGAAGGATGCTATATTTTGGTGGGATACGATTAGAGCTACTACTGATGTGGGAGTTATGAGATGGGAAAGATTCAAAACGATATTCTACAATAAGTATTTCAGTCGCACTCTTCGAGCCAGTAAGAAGGTGGAGTTCACACAACTACGCCAAACAAGGACGGTGGCTGAATATGTGCGAAGGTTTGATTCGCTATCTCGATATGCAGGGTATATGATCTATGAGGAGGAGAACAAAATTCACCAATTCGTGTAAGGTTTGAAATTAGAGATTCAAAAGGGGGTGATGACGGTGGATGATGAAGACGTGCCGTATCATAAAATAGTGGAAAGAGCTCTTGGTCTTGATGACATCGAGATAAAGCTTCAGCGACAGAGAGAAGCGTCAAGAAGGTTTGTTAGGGATGGGCGTCCACAACAACAAAACCAGGGTTGGCAGCCACAATCACAACGTGGTGTCAAACGGGCTAATGAGACGCCTAGATTCCAAGATAAGGGTAAACGTCCGCAAGGGGCGTTGCAAGCTCCTTTAAGCCCTACATGCCTAAAGAATCATCATGGGGAGTGCAAACTCCATAGTGAACGGTGTTTTCGATGTGATAAGGTGGGCCACAAGGCTGTTGATTGCCTAGAGCCGAGTAAGCGGCCACCAGGCGATCCCTCCCGGATCTTTTCTTTGATTGAAGACGAGGAAGTTGCTCAGCCTTCAGTCGTTACAGGTACTATTTTAGTCTGTGGAAACACGGCTCATGTTCTAATTGACACTGGGGCAACCCATTCCTTCATAGCACAGAGGTATGCAGTTAAATGGAAATTAGATGTCGTCCAAGCTGATCATAATTATAGTGTTATGTTGCCTTTCGGTGAGTATTTGCACTCAGATCGGGCGATACAGAGTGAGATTTTATCTGTTAGTGGTAGGCAGTTATATGCGAACCTGATAGTTATATGTATGAAGGGGTACGATGTAATCTTGGGCATGGATTGGTTGTTCAGGCACTATACCACAATCAATTGCAGGTCGGGGTAGTAGGATTTAGACCCCCGAGTGGGGAGAATTACGATTTTCCAGCGACCCTCCGATCAAGTGAGATGTCTCTTGTACTGTCAATGAGTGCCCGGTACTCCGTAAAACCTCAATGTTTCAATTTTGTAGCAACCATTGTGGATGTAAGGGGGCGATATAAGCCAAGGTTGAATAACATTTCGGTAGAGGAAAATTTTACTGAAGTGTTCCTAGACGAGTTACCCAATTTGCCTGTAGATGCCATGTATTCGATGAAGCATGGATGTTATGGGTTTCTAGCAAGCATTGAGGAAGTAAGCATGCGAGAGAAGTTAGAATTATGTGACATCCCAGTGGTTAAGGACTTTACGGAGGTATTCCTGGACGAGTTGCCTGGCTTGCCTCCAGATCGGGAGATGGAGTTTACAATTGAGATTATTCCTGGCTCGGCCCCAGTATCTAAGAATCCTTATAGAATGGCGCTAGTTGAACTGAGAGAGTTGCAAGTCCAGCTGAAAGAGCTAACAGACAAGGGCTTTGTCCGACCGAGCGTTTCTCCTGGGGGCGCTCCGGTTTTGTTTGTAAAGAAGAAGGATGGCTCCTTAAGAATGTGCGTGGACTACCGTGAGTTGAATAAGCTGACTATAAAGAATAAATACCCGTTACCGAGGATAGATGATCTATTTGACCAGTTGCAAGGGGCTGCTGTGTTTTCTAAGATCGATTTACGTTCTGGGTACTATCAGTTGAAAATTAGAGCCGAGGATGTACCAAAGACTGCCTTCAGGACACGTTACGGGCACTATGAGTTTATGGTGATGTCCTTCGGTTTGACCAATGCTCCGGCAGCGTTTATGGACCTCATGAATAGAGTGTTCCGGGAATTCTTGGATAAGTTCGTGATAGTATTTATAGATGACATCTTGGTATATTCCCGAAACGACGAAGAACACGCAGAGCACTTAAAGGCTGTTATAACTACTTTGAAGCGACACCAGTTGTATGCTAAGCTTTCTAAGTACGAATTCTGGTTGAGTCAGGTGAATTTCTTAGGCCATGTGATCTTAAAAGAAGACGTTTCTGTGGATCCGGCCAAAATTCAAGTAGTAAAGGAATGGCCTTGACCGAGAAATGCAAGTGATGTTCGGAGTTTCGTAGGCCTAGCGGGGTATTATCGGAAGTTTATTCAAGGGTTTTCAGTAATAGCCAAACCTTTGACGAACTTGACGAAGAAAGAAGTGAAGTACAAGTGGACTAAGGCATGTGAAGAAAGCTTCCAGACCTTGAAGCAAAAGTTGACCACAACACCTTTACTGACTCTACCAGTGGAGAATGGGGTGTATTGTATTTATTGTGACGCGTCCAAAGTTGGGTTGGGATGCGTGTTGATGCAGGAAGGAAAAGTCATTGCCTATGCTTCCAGGCAATTGAAAAGTTATAAGGAAAATTACCCAACGCATGACTTAGAACTGGCAGCGGTGGTATTTGCGTTAAAGATATGGAGACACTACCTCTACGGACAGAAGTGTGAAGTGTTTTCAGACCACAAAAGTTTAAAATACCTATTTACACAGAAAGATTTAAATATGAGGCAAAGAAGATGGTTGAAATTTGTGAAAGACTACGACTTCGAAATCAAGTATCACCATGGAAAAGCAAATACAGTGGCAGATGCTTTGAGTAGGATGCCTAGGACAGAGGAATCTGTTGCTTTCTGTATGTCAGCTTCATTGAGAAAGGAGATGCAGGGGTTTGAACTGGAATTCGTTTCAGAACTTTCAGCCCTACTTGCCGACTTGACAATACAACCCACTTTGTTGGATAAGATAAAAGAGGCGCAACAGTTAAATACGGAGGAAAAGAGGGCTATTGTAGCAAAACTATCAGTTGTACCTTCTGATTTCAGTTACTCAATGGATGGCATTCTGAGATTTCGAGATTGCTGGTACGTTCCAAAGGACGAAGAGTTGAGGAAGTTGGTTATGTCAGAGGCACATTCATCGTTGTCCTCAGTGCATCCAGGTAACACCAAGATGTACCGAGATCTGAAAGTGCACTATTGGTGGCCAAATATGAAGCGTGATGTGGCCAATTATGTACAATCATGTCTTGTCTGCCAACAAGTGAAAGCAGAGCACCAAAGACCAGGTGGAACGTTGCAACCACTACCGATTCCCGAGTGGAAGTGGGATCAAATAACAATGGATTTCGTAGTTGGGTTACCGAGGACAGTAAAAGGGCACGACAGCATATGGGTCATAGTTGATAGATTGACGAAAGCGGCTCATTTCTTGCCTGTAAAAATGACTTACACGATGAATCAGTTTGCAGAACTTTATGTCCAAGAGATTATTAGATTGCACAGGGTCTCTATGTCGATTGTTTCAGATCGGGATCCCAGGTTTACCTCGAGGTTTTGGAAAAGTTTGCAAAGCGCTATGGGTACCAAATTGACTTTTAGCACGGCATTCCACCCACAGACCGACGGACAATCTGAGAGAACGATTTAGATACTCGAGGATATGCTGAGAGCATGCGTTTTAGAGTTTCAGGCGTCGTGGAGCCGATATTTGCCTTTGATTGAATTTGCTTATAATAACAGTTATCAGTCCACGATTGGTATGGCTCCGTACGAAGCGCTTTACGGCAGAAAGTGTAGATCGCCGCTGTATTGGGATGAAGTGGGCGAAGCTAAATTGATCGGCCCTGAAATTTTACAACAGTTATCTGAGAAGGTTGCTTTGATTAGACAAAGAATGGAGACCGCACAGAGTCGCCAAAAGAGCTACGCTGATCGAAGAAGACGAGAATTGGAGTTTGTAGTTGGTGACGAAGTGTTTTTGAAGATTTCACCATTCAAGGGCGTGGTTCGATTTGGAAGAAGAGGGAAGTTAAATCCACGGTTTGTTGGACCATTCCAGATTAGGGAAAGGATTGGAGCTACAGCGTATAGGCTTCAATTGCCGTTGTCTATGGAGAGCGTGCATAATGTCTTTCACATGTCGATGTTAAGAAAGTGTATACGGGATCCTACGCACGTGGTAGAACCAGTTGACCTTGAGATACGGCCAACTTTGACCTATGAAGAAAGGCCGATACGGGTTTTGGAGTCTTCGATTAAGGTCCTGCGTAATAAGTCAATCCCTCTTGTTAAAGTACTGTGGCGAAATCAAAACATAGAAGAAGCAACGTGGGAGCGACAACAGGACATGATAGACAGATATCCAGAGTTGTTCAGGTACAAAATTTTGGGGACAAAATTCCAAATAAGGAGGGTAGGATGTAACACCCAGAAATTTCATTTTAAGGATTTCGAGCCATAAGTTTAGAATTTTAATATTTTAAGCATTTAGTGAGTGATAATTCGTAGAAATAATAAATTAAGTCCAAATGGCCAACGGGAAGTTTCGTTAGAGCCCTAAGAATAAATAGGAATATTTGGTGAAATAAAATGGTTTGGAGAAACTAAAGGGATAGGTTAATTGAAGGGTGTAAGCAAGGAAATAATAAAAGGGCAAAAAGGTAAATTAGTGAGTCAAATCCTTAATTAAAAGGATTTTCTTTCTCTTTCTCCCCTCACTTTTCCTCTCCTCCACGGTTTCCCCTCTCCCTCGCGACTTTTCTCCTCTTCCATGGCCAAACCTCCAACGTCGATCTACTCCTCCGTTCTTGGCATTTTTCCTTCAAGTTTCTTCAACAAAACAACCCTCCAAGTAAACTCTTTGTTTTTGGTCGAGTTAGTAGTCGTTTATGTAGTGATTTTGGGTTAGAGTTTGTGAAGAAATTTAGGGATTTCGTTAGAAATTGATAGTGTTGTCAATTTCTTACTCATTGATGATGTATTAGTGATTATTGAAGTTGTTGGAGTAGATTAATGGAGTGGGTTGAAGCTTAGGGTTTAGTGTTAGATGTTGGAGGTGGTAAAACACCATTAATGGAGTCTTTGAAGTTAGTGAGCACAATGTGCTCGACGAGATGCCCGAATGAAGTGATTTGGAGTTTTAGAAGAATTTGTCCTAGCTCGAGACGTCAATTTGTTAGATATAATGTTTGAAGGTTGATATTAATGATGTGTTGTTCAATGCCCTAGGTAACCCAAGCTCAACGGACGGTGCTCGGCATATCTAGGACGCCAGGTAAGTGAGTGTTAGGTTTCCGGCCACTAAGGCCCTACGTCGTAACAATGTTGATAATGATGGTTGTGATGAAATTAGGTAGTTATAGGGGTTGGTGGTAAGACGAGTAGCTTAAGTAGTGCCTTAGTGATTAGTTAGTGGTCGTTCAATAGATGTTTTTACGTATGTCATTCCTCATGCATCATGTTTTATTAAAGTGCATACGAACTATTTATGAGCATGTTTTATGTAACGTCAAATTAAAGAACGATCATGAATTCCGAACGATGTATGTTTCTCACGAGATAAGATGTATGATTTCTCACGGGGCAAGTCATGTGTTTCTCACGGGGCAAGAAAATGGTTTAACGAAAAGAAAACGAAACGAAATTGTTTTACAAATGTCATGCATATATGTAATGTTATGTTTAGCACACTCTTTACTAAGCATTAGGCTTAATGTATTTATCGTATGATATAGGTGAAGAGAACGAAGGTGAGGAACCTCCCTACGATGATCAAGTGTAGTTGGTCGATGAACGGAGCTCGTGGCGGCGGAGCGTGTTTTGGCAGGGCTGGTTGACTCAGGGTTAGGTGTTTTTGAGAGTTTTTGGGTGATGTTGGGTTAATGGTGAATTAGATAGGGTGATCGTAGGATTTAATATGTTTTAGGATGTTTGGGACTGAATCTCATGGAAGAGCCCAAGCCCAGCACAGAGAGAACCCAAGGAGAGCCCAAGCCCAGCACAGAGAGCAGGCAGTCGACGTGTCCAAACCGTTAGAAGGCAAAGCACTATAAACAGAAAAGGAGGAGGAGAAGAAGGCGTGGAATGAATTCAGTTGTTTTTCCTTTACTGTTTCTTTTTCTTTTTCGTTTTTCTTTTCCTCTGTAGAACGATTTCATGAGAATATGAGTTGTGAACCCTGGGTTCCACAACAGTGGTATCAGAGCAGCTACGATCAGAAAATGGCTGAAACGAGAGCAACATCACTTGAAGAACTGTTAGCAGAATCGAAAGCACAGACGGAGGCGATTTTGTCCCTGCTCCACAAAATGGTTCAGTCTCAGGCGAGCACCGGATCAGAGCGGAGTAGATCCGATTCGGCGCTGAAAATCCAGAAAGTGTTGCGTGGATTTTTGGCGAGGAAGAGCATGAAGAAGATCTTGGCGATGAAGCCCAGAGTTAATGAGATTGAGAAATGGCTTCTGGAAAAAGAGGTGGTGGAGTTGATTCAAAGTAACCCGAAAGAAAAATTGCAGGTGAAAGAGACGCTGATGGATCTTCTTTTCGATTCTTTAAGGGGTTTAGATCCTGGAGTAAGTGGTTGCTGGAAGATAGTTTTCAAGCAGGTAATCAACTTGCAGGTAAAGATGGACGCTATTATTTCCGGAAAGAAGGCTGCTGATTTTATTAAGTATGTTCCAGCAGAGGAGAACGACAACTCTGCAGGCATAGTTATTCCGAAAAATGTCGAAAACGACTCGGCAGACTTTGTAGATTTGGAACAGCAGCGCGACGACAATGTTGAAAACGTAGCTTCCGATCCATTTGAGGATGACAGAATTTATTCAGAGGAGGAGGTTTTCAAAATTTATTCAGAATTTATCTAGCTTGAGTATCTTGAGGAGCGCAGACTGAAGGATCTGGGTAAGGAGCACTCCGAGTTTATTAGCTACCCAATCTCTCGTGGGGTGGAGAAAACCACCGAGAATGAGATCTCTGATGATGAAGATGAAGAGGAAAAGAAGGAAGATGAAGGAAAAATGGATCCCGGAATTCCAGCAGATTTTATTGTGAGTTCCGACGTTTTAATTTTTAAGATTTTGAACTATAAATCGTCAAGAAAAAAAACAAAGTTATATTATAATGTTCAGATTTGGTTGTTCTTGAGTTGAGTTTGCACACCTGAAGACTGCTTTGTTGGGTATTCGCATTGCTGAAATTTTAGCGACCAGGTTGCTCTATGTGATTTTCTACTCTTCGTTGGTATAACTTTTCACCGTATTCCTCTTAGTTCCATGGGCAAATGTTAATCAGTTTCTGGTGTTGAGTTAGGATTTGAATTGACAATTATTGCTCAACTATTTTTTGTGCTGTGGTTAATTGTTGAACATTGGTGATAGACTTTTGGGATTTAGATCGAGAGTCTTTGCTGCCAGAGGGTTGAGTAGTGCTCAGGAACCAAGCAGAAATTCTGTCTTCCACCCGAGAAATTAGTATTTTGAGAAGGTTGGTTGCTCTGTTTTCTTGGATAAGTTTGTTGAGTTTATTGTGCTGCCTTTTGGGATTATTGGCTTGTTTGATTGGAATTGATTTGGCAAAAACTATTTTCTACTTACCTGAGGAAGTGTGATTTGTGTGTGGCATTTCAATTGATCCTTGCCTAAATTTTCTGCATAGCATTAAGGAATTATTATACTCTGTTTTGAGTGAGTGCTGGGGTTTGGATCAAGAGATTTGATTGCCATTGGGTGGACTAGTTTACAGTCAAAAACAGAATTACTGTTTTCAATTCGGGAAGTTGGATTGTTGGAGTTTGTTCCCATCTATTTCCCTTTGCTGAGCAGCCCATTGTGTGTAGTTGACCGCCCTGTTTGAATTATTTTTATTGTGGAGTTGCAGAAGGAAAGTTTGTATCCACTAGTTGGACTTGTAATCGGCCAAAGCAGTAAATTCAGCTTCACCCGAGGGTTTGTATTTTGGGTTGTTCTACTTGAATATTTGTTCTGTTAGTGGCGTAATCTTAGAAATTGTGAACTAGAGTTTGGGTGTTTACAAGTTGGTTTAATTTCGGCTAGCTAGAAAATTCTGTTGTCAAACCGAGAGTTGGATTTATTGAGTTCTGATTCCATTTGTTTTCATCTGCTGGGTATATCATTTGGGAAAGTTAGATTTGGGATTATTGCTAGCCTACTTATTTTCTGTGTTTATTTGCTGTGATTTAGTGATAGTCTTTGGGGGGTTTGAATCATGAATTTGTGGCTGCCATTGGTTTGAAGAGTGTGAGGCCCATGCATAATTTCTGATTTCAAAACCGAGCAGCTATTATGCTTATTTCATGTTGCCATTTGTTTACCTTGCTCAATCCTTGAAATATTTTCCTGCAATTGTGGTTGTTGGTATCAACCTTATCAGAGACCCTGAGGTTCACTTATTCTGAGACGCCAGGGAAGTGGTCATAACTGAAGAAAAGGATGAGCTTCCTGCTCTCAAAGCTGAATTAAGGAAAGTAAAGATTTTTACTGAGTCTGTATCGACAAGGAAAGCCAAGAAGGCTTGTATGGAGGAAGAAGGTAGTGAAGGCAGGTGCTCAACCAGGAGTGCAGATGCTGAATGAAATTACCCTTTTGATTCTGATTCACTTGATGATTTTGAAGAGAAAGCAGTGATAAGTCGTGATGGATGCATGAAGCTTGACATTCAAGTCTTCTTTGCATCGATTGATGAGCGGAGTGAGAGAGCAGCAGGAGAGTATCAGAGCTCTTCCATGAAAATTGAAGATACCCCTAACAGATCTTTATCCTTGAGGACAAGGATTTGTTAAGGGGGAGGATTTGTCATGGAAGAGCCCAAGCCCAGCACAGAGAGAACCCAAGGAGAGCCCAAGCCCAGCACAGAGAGCAGGCAGTCGACGTGTCCAAACCGTTAGAAGGCAAAGCACTATAAACAGAAAAGGAGGAGGAGAAGAAGGCGTGGAATGAATTCAGTTGTTTTTCCTTTACTGTTTCTTTTTCTTTTCCGTTTTTCTTTTCCTCTGTAGAACGATTTCGTGAGAATATGAGTTGTGAACCCTGGGTTCCACAACACTGAATAGATAATATATTTCATTTTATAGTGTTTTGATGTTTTTCAAACAGGAAGGAAATGTTAAACTTTCAAACGGAACCACGCGGTTCGTTTTTATGAAACTTGATTATGTTAACGTGAATTGTGTCGGTTTTGAGTATTGGAGTAAATGTAAAGTTTGGAGTGTATTTTATGGAGGTATGTAAAGATTGGGTGAAGAAGAAGTGATAAAAGTGAAGAGTTATGTGTTGTGTTTTGTGTTGAGAATGTGAAGTGCAAGGCGTGTGAAAAAGGAAGGAAGAAAAAGGGAAAAGGGGAGGGGGATCACCGTGCTCTCTGGAGAAATCCAGAGAGCATGGCGATTGCTCGCCTCTTGGAGGCGAGCAATCGCCTCCCCCTCTGTCTAGCAATCGCTGGAGAAGCGATTGCCAGGCGGGATTAGGCAATCGCCTAATGGCAATTGCTCGCCAGGAGCAATCGCCACCACTCGCCAGTTTTGTGGCGAGTGATCGCCACCCGTTCTGCCTCTTTTTGGCCAAGATTTAAAAAAAAAAAAATTAATTAATTGTTTTCTTTTATTAATTAATTGATTTAATTGTTTAAGTTTTATTTGTTTTAGTAATTGTTTTAAATGATTTACTAAACAATCTTCGATTTCAATTCCGATTTCGACTTCGATTTAGATTTCACCCTATGTACAGTTAAAGTAAAGGTGTAAAAAAAAAAAAAAAAAAAAAAAAATCACTAGGATACGGGAAAGGGTCGTGACAAGAGAGGTCGCCAAATATGTAGAAACCTGTCTTATTTGTCAGCAGGTTAAGGCAAAACACCAAAGGCCGGCCGGAACCTTACAGCCACTGCCGATTCTGGAGTGAAAATGGGAGCAGATCTCCATGGATTTCATAGTTGGACTCCCGAGAACGACGAAGGGGCACGATGGCATCTGGGTGATAATGTACCGCTTGACAAAGTCGGCCCACTTTCTATCAGTGAAGATGACCTATTCTATGGATCAGCTTGCCGAGCTGTATGTGCAGGAGATTGTTAGATTGCACGGGATGCCCATTTCGATTGTCTCCGATAGAGATGCTAGGTTTACTTCGAAATTTTGGAAGAGTTTGCATAAAGCTATGAGAACTTAGCTAAATTTCAGCACAGCGTTTCATCCTCAGACTGACGGACAGACAGAAAGAACAAATCAGATTCTTGAGGATATGCTTAGAGCTTGCGTGCTGGAGTTTCAGGGCTCGTGGAGTAGATATTTATTGTTGATCGACTTCTCATACAACAATAGCTTCCAGGCTACGATTGGCATGGCTCCGTATGAAGCGCTATATGGACGAAAGTGTAGATCTCCGCTGTATTAGGATGAGGTTGGCGAGGCTAGTATAATTGGCCCTGACATTCTACAGCAAACGGCGGAGAAGATCGCCGTTATTAGACAGCGTATAGAGATAGCACAGAGCCACTAGAAAAGTTATGCTGATACTAGACGGAGGGAATTAGAGTTCAATGAGGGTGATGAGTTATATTTAAAGATTTCTCTGTTCAAGGGTGTGATGCAGTTCGGGAGAAAAGGCAAGTTAAGCCCTCGTTATGTGGGGTCATTCCCTATTTTGAAGAGGATATGGAAGATGACTTATCGATTGCAGCTTCCGGCATCAATGAAAGGCATCCACAACGTGTTTCACGTATCTATGCTCAGAAAATGCTTGCGTGACCCATCTCGCGTTGTGGAAGTAAGAGAGATTGAAGTACAACCAACAGTGACTTATGTGGAGAAGCCGGTGCGAATTCTGGAGTCCTCTATCAAAGTGTTGCGCAACAAGGAGATTCCGATAGTGAAAGTCCTATGGCGGAACCATGACGTTGAGGAGGCCACTTGGGAGAGGCAGCAGGATATGATGTCTAAGAATCATGAACTGTTTGTATAGTCAAATTTTGAGAACAAAATTTTGATTAAGGTGCATGAAATGTAACACCCGGTTTTACGAGATTTTATTATTCCACTATATAATGGCATTTTGTAAATATGTCAAATTAAATCCGTTTTACGAACAGAAAGTTTTTTGGTTCTATATTTGTTCGAATAAAATGTTTAGCTAATTCCATGCGTCTAACCAAAAAATTTTTTCTTCTTCCAACTTTTCGATCTTCCCATTCATTATCCGTGGGGCCTTCTTTCCCTAAATCTTTCCATTCTAACAAGGAAAAATTGATAATAATTCGCAAATCCAGATCGGCTAATTGTTATCGGATAGTACCTGCTCCAGTAGAGATTTCTCGATTTTGAAATGCATCGAAACCTTAGTAGAGCCCCAGTAATAAATATGGATTTTAGGAGAAATAAGAAATTTTTAGAGAAAACGAATCGTTAACTAAATAACGAAATAAGTAACGAAACAAATAGAAAATCAAAAGGGAGGGCAAAATGGTCAATTGATAGGTTAAATGTTATTAAAAACCAAAAATCCCTCCTTTTCTTCAACACTTCACGATATCCTCTGCGAAAAAATCACCTTCCAGGCGATTTTGCTCCCCTCTCGCGTGATTCCTCTTCTGCCGACCAACGTTTCTCCAAACTCCGGCGAGTCTTCACGTTTCTACTCTGTCTTTGCTCCATAGGTAAGAATCTATAGTTTTGGAGCTTTAGATTTCGATTTCTAGAGTTTACACGTTTAGGGTTCGTTTAGGGTTTTTGTTAAAAACATGGATTAAGGTTTGAAATCGATAGGTTTAGCGTGATTATGCCTCTAATGGATGTATTTATAGTTATTGAGCGTGGTTAGTCGGTTTATTGATATATATTGGAGTTCTCGGTGTTTGAAGAACTTAGAAACTCCATTAATGGAGGTTAGGAATTCACGAGCAAGAATTGCTCGATAAAATACCTCAATGAGTTAAATTAGAGTTTTAGAATAATTTCCTTTAGTTAGCAGTTTTGCTAGTCCTCGAAATTCGATGTTCTAGGCTCGATTTTAATGATAATTTCTATGAATTGGTTTAGGTGAACAACGCTCGTGGATGGAACTCGGTGTGCTACGGACGCGAGGTAAGTCTTCGTGCTTTGTTTGGCTGATTTGGCCTACACCAGGAGTTAGAATGTTATCAAGGATATTGGTGAATTAATTAGTTTTAGAATAAGTGGATGGGTAGCTTAGGTTGATTGTTGTATTAGAATATTTTCCTAGTTTTTATGTATTGCTCTATGTTTTCTTACTTTTAATGTACGATCCATGTTCATGCATCATGTTTTACGAACTAGCATAAAAAATAAATTTCTGCACGTGTTTTCATGAAAAGAAACGACTAATGAAAGATATGAATGTATGTAATTACGGTCATGTCGGGGTGGGGTTCAGACATGACTGTCCTGAGAGGAGAAACATGTTTTTCCCCCGGTAGATGAAAATGGCTATCTAACCGCCAGATGTGCCCTCTCCATCTGGTGAGAGTAAACCTCCGGTGACGCCCATGCTATGTAACTAAAGAATGAAAATGATGCACGATTTTATGAACCGCATACACATGGCACGCATTTGCATTTACGAGGATTTACTGAGCCCTTTAGCTCATAGGTTATTTCTATGGTGTAGGTGACTTTGAAACAGGTGAGGATGATATTCCTCCACCCGACGCATGAGCAGGTTGAAGGAGGGTAGCCTGTGGGAGTGTGCGGAGCAGTCGAGGTGTTTTGACCCGTGGGAGTAACGGTTAGGTATTTTTGAGGATTTTGGGTTATTTTGGGCTAATAGGTATTGATATGGAAAATTGTATAGAAAGTACATGATAGGGTGCTTTGTACTGAATAGGGTATATAGTGATGTTTTTGCATTTACTGAAATTGTTTGGTTGTTGAATTTCGTAGGGATTTTGTTTAGTTTTTAAACGGAACCACGCAGTTTGTTTTCATGAAATTTACTCTGTTTTAAACGCTTTGAGTCGTGTTTATAGTGATTGGTGAATTGAGGAATGAGTGAGATTATGAAGGATGTGCGAGGGTTGAGTGATTTTATGTTAAAATGTATTGTTATGGTGAATGTGGTGTTGGTGTAGTTTTATGAAGTTTGGTGATGAGTCATAGGGTTGAAGAGAAGAAGAAGAAAAGAAGAAAAGAGAGGAGGCAGCTCTCTGGAATTCAGATTCCAGAGAGAATGCCGATCGATCGCCAGAGGGGGCGATTGATCGGCATTTATGTTGGTAACTCTCTGGTTTTTCCAGAGAGGTTGCCGATCGATCGCCAGAATGGGCGATCGATCGGCTACCTTACTGTGGTCGCGCTCTGGATTTTCCAGAGCGTGTGCCGATCGATCTCCTGATAGGGGTGATCGATCGGCTAGTTGTGATTCGGGAGGGGTGATCGATCAAGCGATCGATCGCCTGGCATCAAATCGCCACAGCCGATCGATCGGCCATACATTTTGGGCACGGTTTGCCCTTTTTGCCCTCGATTCACTTGGCCGATTGTTATTATGATATTAATAGGTTTTCCTTATATGATTTTGATGATGAACTCAAACGATTTAGACTTCGATTTAATGTTTTTGGAGTCGAAATTTACTTAATGCACAAAACGAAAAATTTTACGAGAAATTATGGGTATAGGCTTAAGGATCGTCAAAGCTATCAAGTTGTTTTTTCAAGTTTTGACTTGAAGAAGATATAGTTCTTCACAAAAAATCAAAGAGAAAATTCTTACAAAGAGTAACTCAAAATTGTGTATATTGCTTCCCTAATGTTGCAAGGTTTATGCCTTTAAATATGCTACAAAATATCCTAACGTAATAAGAAAGTAATTAGTAAACATCTAAATATTAGGAAACTTAATAAATTAATAAAAAGAAACTTTGATTTTTTTTTTTTT
>CM039516.1:33602969-33669341 GCA_022432975.1 Begonia masoniana | reverse complement strand
ATGAGATTGCGCCCAACCCCCCCTCTCCAATCTTCACACTTTGTGTGTTAAAAAGATGGTTGTCATTTGAAAAAGGCAAAGTTTTCATTAAGTAAGAGGTCTCCTTCTTCACCAAAAACTCTCATCATTTTTAACAAAATATTGTTCCGAAAAATAAAATGCATAATTAGAAGACACAGAAAAATGTGTTATG
Organism: Begonia masoniana; assembly: GCA_022432975.1. Lineage (NCBI taxonomy): Eukaryota > Viridiplantae > Streptophyta > Magnoliopsida > Cucurbitales > Begoniaceae > Begonia > Begonia masoniana. The sequence goes on along the minus strand of CM039516.1, from coordinate 33,669,148 downwards.
TCCATAATTATTGCAACTATGCAATCAATGTGATTATTTTTTAGTTTTAAAAATCATTTCTAAAAGGGGGCCACAACACAATTGATCCGTAATAGAAAAAGCCAAAAAGTGCCATGTAGAAATCGACTCTCAGAAGACAGGCATTGCGTCAATTCTTTTATTTCTTTAAATTTTCTTTTAAACAGATGATGAATTAATCATCATGACAAATACCACGATTAAAACGAATAGTCTCGTATAAATATGATTTCAATAAATTTTAAAATTTCAATAGGAGAAAAAGAGAAAGAGAGGCCAGAATGTGAAATCCAGATTGTTACCACTAGATCCCAGGAACTTGGGTACGTATAATTTAAAACATTATTGATCTAGATTTTTTCCCACACACCCCCCCCCCCCCCCCCTCCCCCCCCCCCCCCCCCCCCCCCCCCCCCCCACCCCCCCCCCCCCCCCCCCACCCCCCCCCCCCCCCCCCCCCCACCCCCCCCCCCCCCCCCCCCCCCCCCCCCCCCCCCCCCCCCCCCCCCCCCCCCCCCCCCCCCCCCCCCCCCCCCAACCCCCCCCCCCCCCCCCCCCCCCCCCCCCCCCCCCCCCCCCCCCCCCCCCCCCCCCCCCCCCCACCCCCCCCCCCCCCCCCCCCCCCCCCCCTCCCCCCCCCCCCCCCCCCCCCCCCCCCCCCCCCCCCCACCCCCCCCCCCCCCCCCCAAACCACTTCCCGTAAGCTGTTGTCTGTTCTTCTCTACCTTCTTGAGCCATGATCCATTGCAGTATGGTATTTTCATGGAGGAGATAATGTCATTTTCGTCACTTATTGTGATGTTTAATTTGTCATTCCAGATGATTGATATTGTACTTGAGCATTCCACCTTTTCTTTGCAGAAAAAACTTGAGAGACAGCGATCTTTGTTTTATATTTGCTATTCTAAATTTGAATTTTCACTTACTTTCTTTGAATTTAAGCTGTCATATTTTTTAATTCAAAGAAAAAATAAATATTCGTACAACTTTTTTCAGCCACCGACATGTTGATATTATGCATTCCAAACAATGCCACTTCATTAGGATTGGAAATTTGAAAATAAAAATTTTAAGGAAAACAATTTTACCCAAAATGAAAGCAAATATGGAAAACAGATCATAGTGTTCTTGCAATTAATTGTAAATTAGAAGATGTCGAGGTAGATTAGTGGATCAAGGTGAATGAAGACGTAGTTTTAGATAAGTTGTGTGTTTGTAGAAATTACAAGTAGGAGAAATTTGAACAATAAAGTATCAAATATGAAATTATGCACTATTTAAATAACAAAATTTGCTATTCTCAATATTTTATTCTCTCAATTTACAATAGTAAAAAGCAGAATTAAGAAAAATAAAAATAGAATTTTTGCTTAAAAACACACAACACTCGTACTACGACAACCTTACTATAATTTCTAACAATGATACTGCAAAGACTACATAATGTTGATATGTCATCAAACTATTGTACAAAAGTTCTTTGCTGAAGATAAACAATGGATGCAAGATGAATGCTCAAGCATATTCCAGTTAAATCAGGTAGCTCTTGCTGATGTGGAAAAAAGACAGTTACTTTATGTTATTCACTTTTCCTTCATTGACATTGTAAAATAAAGAGCAATGTTATCTGTAAATTGACAATTACTTTTTACTGAATCAAACCAAGAAATTCATCATTCTTCGTTTCTTTTTTTTTTTTTGCTTGTAATATGGTATCAGAGCCGAAACTTTGATTTTTCTACAATGAGTAAAGTTAAGTCAAATGCGACAACAACAAATTCACATCTCTCTTCTTCATCTACATTTATTGTTGAAGACTCGAGTGATCCATACTTTCTACATAATCATGTAAACAACAACTGTCACTTTGCCTAATAACTCTAGAGTTCTAATGAACATATAGGTTCTGTCTACATAAAAAATGACTTGATTAAGCATGATGTGTTAGCTTAAATGTGTTTAAGTAACTATATTTTTTCTGATTAACATGACATTGGATTATACTATAAATTGTATTTATCTGAAAATGCCCTTTGAAAAGGGTATTACGTTTTTCTGACGAATTTTGGTTAAGTGTTTATTAGTCCACAGTTAATTGTCCATGTGAAATAAAATAGAAATAGACGCAGTCGTCCACGTGAAAGATAAACTCTGTCGTCCACGCAAATGAAAGATGCAGTCGTCCACACTAATGACAGACGTTGTCGTCCACGCAAATGAAAGACGCAGTCGTCCACACTAATGACAGACGTTGTCGTCCATGCAAATGAAAGATGCAGTCGTCCACACTAATGACAGACGCAGTTGTCCACAATAATGAAAGACGCAGTCGTCCACACTAATGACAGATGCAGTTGTCCACGACAATGAAAGACGCATTCATACGAGCTCATTGGTCCAAAGACTCAATCGTCCAGACTTTAAAGACCGTGTGCGATAGCGACTCTAGAACACAACGACTAATTTTTCTGAGTACGGAAAGCTCTCCAACGGTCATATTTTTGAATGGAGACAAGGACCTTTCCGAATGCGAAGCAAATCACAGACAGAGCATAAATAGAAGAATTAAGCTAAGGAGAACAACTTTTGCTAAAACTCTCTCTGAACCCTTACATGCAAAAAGGCTTTGTAATACTCTGTTATTTTCCTACACCTCTCGAGATTTTAACTGGAGATTTAATATTTGTGAGAGTGTAGCCTGTGCTGTAAATCTTATCCATTCTGTTAAAGTGTAAAGGCAGTGGATTGTCACCAGTGAAGAGCAATCCAGATTTGTAAAAGGCAGTAGATCGTCGCCCGTGAAGTGCAATCTAGATTTCTCTGAGGAGAAGGAAAGAATCTTCAAGGGGGGAGCCTTAGAGTGTGGACGTATGCAAGATTGGCCGAACCACGTTAAAAACTACGGTGTCAATTTCTCTCTAACTCTTACTTTAGATTGCTTGTTTATTTGCTGTAAACTTAGAAACTGCACACAAAGAGAGAAAACTATTAGGTTAAGAAATTAACTTAAAAAGTCTAATTCACCCCCCTCTTAGACAATCACGTTTCTATAGTTGGTATCAGAGCGAGGTTAAACATTGTCTAAGTTTTTTTTTAAATACTCTATGATATATATATTTACAATGGCATTCAACACAAACGCCTCACACATAGAGGGTCAGTCCATCTCCAGGCCACCATTGTTTGATGGCAGTGACTATGTTTACTAGAAGGCGAGAATGAGAATATTCGTTCAAGCTATGGACTATGAATTATGGAACATTATAGAAAATGGTCCATTTAAAGCCGGGTTAGTATCCCAAAATTGGCTAATGAACTAACTGAATCAGACAAGAAAAACCTGAGTTTAAAAGCCAAAGCATTAAATACCTTATACTGTGATCTAAACAGGGATGAATTTAATAGTGTACAAGGTTGTGATAGTGCCCAAGAAACATGACACTTATTAGAGATTACTCATGAGGGAACAAACCAGATTAAGGAGAGTAAACTAAGTATGCTTGTACATGAGTATGAACTCTTTTCGATGGAAAAGGATTAGTCTATTTCATCTATGTTTACTCGATTCACTAACATTACTAATGGCTTAAAAGGTCTTGGTAAGATTTATTCAGGTGAAGAACTAGTAAGAAAGATCCTTCGGTGCCTACCAAGAGCCTGGCAACCGAAAGTGACTGCTATACAAGAAGTTCGGTATCTCAAGGTTCTCAAGCTTGAAGACCTCATTGGCTCTCTAATGACTCATGAGATAACCATGAGAGCCAATGACAAGGAAGATTTCAAAGAGAAAGAAATCAGCAAAAGGAAGGATATAGCACTCAAAGCTTCCTCGAGCAAACAAGATGACTCTGAGGAAGAAGATGATGATGAGGACATAGCTCTTATTACTAGAAGATTCAGCAAGTTTCTTCAGAGAAAAAGGATGCATGGGAGGAAATTCTCAAAGGGATAGAAGCCTCAAAAGGAGAAGGAAATTACATGCTTTGAGTGTGGGAAGCTGGGTCACATCAAGGTCGAGTGTCCACAAGCAAAGAAGAATCCCAAGAAATTCAAGAAGAGAGCCATAAAGGCCACTTGGGATGACAGTGAGGGTGATACATCTTCAGAAGATGAGGAAGTAGCCAACCTATGCTTCATGGTACATGATAATGAGGTTAGCATTTCTTCTAGTGATAGTGAAGCTGACGATGATGGTGATTTAATAGATGTCTTTAATGATTTAGTTAAGCAATTTGGCATGCTTAAGTCTAAATATAATATGTTGAAAAAGGAAAATTGTGACTTAATTGAGAAGCATGCTAAAGAGATAAGTTTGCATGAAAATGAGATAGTTGATCTTAAGAGTAGAAATGAAAACTTAAACAACATTGTTCTGAAATTTACTAATGGCAGCAAAAACTTGAATATGCTATTAGGCAGCCAAAGAGTTACATTTGATAAAGCTGGTTTAGGATATGATAGGTTTAGTAAAAAGAAAGTATATAAGAATTTATTTGTTAAATCTTCTACTTATCATGCATGCAATGAAGTAGGACATAAATCCTATGAATGTCCTCTAAAACTAGGAAAAACTAAACCTGGCAGGGGATTGCAATGGGTTCCTAAGGGAACCAGACCTAACTCTAGGACCCAAAAGATTTGAGTATCAAAGAAGACAACTTGATCTTCTGTTTTGTAGGTTGAAGTTTCTCCCACAAAGAACTAGTGGTACCTCGACAGTAGATACTCTAAGCACATGATGGGAGACTCAACCAAGTTTTCCTTTGTCAACAAGAAGAAAGAGAATGTCACCTTTGGTGGAAATCAAAAAGGGAAAATTGTTGGCATCGGCAATATAGGTAATCCTGTCAATCCTATTATAGAAAATGTTTTGTTAGTTGAAGGGCTAAAACACAATCTGCTTAGCATCAGTCAATTGTGTGACAAAGGTTATAAAGTAACATTTAAATCAAATGCACGTGTGATCAAATACATTTCAAATGGAAATGTTCTGTTTAAAGGCTATAGTAAAAGAAAATGTCTATATTATTGATTTGGATAATTTTGAGCATGTTGATGAAAAATATTTTGCTGTAAATTCTTCAAATGATAGTTGAACTTGGCATAAAAGACTAGGTCACGTAGGTATAGATACCTTAGCTAAGATTACTAAGGATAATTTAGTTAGAGGGCTTCCAAAGATATCTTTTGAGAAGGATAAAGTCTGTGAAGCTTGCCAAATGGGCAAGCAAATCAAAAGCTCTTTTGCATCAAAGAATGCAATTTCTACGTCCAAATCTCTCCAACTACTTCATATGGACCTCTTTGGTCCTTCAAATATTTCTAGTCTAGGAGGAAAACATTATGCATTTGTCATTGTAGATGACTTCTCTAGGTTCACTTGGGTATTCTTCCTCAAGTCAAAAAATGAAACTTTTGATACCTTCTCTAGCTTTAGAAAGAGAGTTCAAAATGAAAAGGAGCTCACCATTGTTGCTATTCGTAGTGATCATGGTGGAGAATTCGAGAATGATAAATTTGAACTCTTGTGTCTCAAATATGGAATTGAGTACAATTTCTCTTCTCCTAGAACCCCTCAACAAAATGGAGTTGTTGAGAGAAAAAATAGGTCTCTTCAAGAGCTGGCTCTGACCATGCTCAATGAAAATTCCCTTCCAAAGTATTTCTGAGCAGAAGCTGTTTTCACAGCTTGTTATGTGCTAAACAGGGTCTCCATAAGACCTATTCTTGATAAAACTCTTTATGAACTTTGTAATGAAAAAACCCCTACTGTCAAATACTTTAGAGTCTTTGGATGTAAGTGCTTCATTCTAAACACCAAGGATAATTTGAGAAAATTCGATTCTAAATCTGATCTTGAAATTTTTATTGGTTATTCTCTTTCTAGTAAAGCCTATAGAGTTTTTAACAAAAGGACTCTAGTTGTAGAAGAATTTGTGCATGTCAATTTTGATGAGACCTCTCAGCCCACAATCATTGTGGATGAGGATGATATTATGGAAAAGCAAATGGATTCTCTTTCCTTAGAAAAATCTGCTGAAATCCTTCAAAGTGAAAAATTTCTAGAAATTGTTCCTGCCAAGAATAACAATGATGCACTTCCTAGAGATTGAAAATATGTAAGAAATCATCCCTTAGATGAAGTTCTAGGTGACCTTCCCTATGAGTAAAAACTAGATCCTCCCTTAGGAATCTCTGTGCTAATGTTGCTTTTATTTCCCAAATAGAGCCTAAGAAATTTGAAGAAGCCGAATTGGATGAAAATTGGATAGTTGCTATGCAAGATGAGTTAAACCAATTCGAAAGGAACAATGTTTGGGAACTTGTTCCAAAACCAGACAATTATCCTATTATTGGAACAAAATGGGTTTTCAAGAATAAGTTGGATGAAAATGGTGTTGTTATTAGAAACAAAGCTAGGTTAGTTGCCAAAGGTTACAATCAAGAAAAATGAATAGACTTTAAGGAAACCTTTGCACCCGTAGCTAGACTAGAATCTATTAGGATACTCTTAGCCTATACTTGCTACAAAAACTTCACACTCTTTCAAATGGACGTTAAGAGTGCATTCTTAAATGGTTATATCTTAGAAGAAGTTTATATAGAACAACCCCTAAAATTTGAAGTTTTTGACAAACTTGATCACGTATATAAGCTCAAAAAGGCTCTCTATGGACTTAAACAGGCTCCTAGAGCTTGGTATGATAGGTTGAAGAATTTACTCGATGAAAGAAAGTTCAAAAATGGCAAAACCGATTCAACCTTATTTACCATGCAAAAGGACAAAGACATTTTTTTAGTTCAAATCTATGTCGATGACATTATTTTCAGTTCAACTAATGCCTCTCTGTATGATGAATTTTCCTCCCTAATGCAAAGTGAATTTGAAATGACTATGATGAGGGAGTTAAAATTCTTCTTGGGATTTCAGATTAGTCAAACTCCAGATGGCATTTTCTTCTGTTAGGAAAAATACATCAATGAGCTCTTAAAGAAGTTTGGATTAGACTCTTCTAAGTCCTCTAGAACTCCCATGAGCACCACTACTAAACTGGACAAAGATGAAAATGGGATATGTGTGGATACTAAGAAGTATAGAGGTATGATTGGTTCTCTGTTATATCTAACGGCTAGCAGGCCAGATATCCTATTTAATGTGTGCTTGTGTGCTAGGTTTCAAGCTTCCCCTAAGAAATCTCACCTAAGTGCTGTCAAGAGAATTTTCAAATACTTAAGTGGGACTTCTGATTTAGGTTTATGGTATTCGAAAGGAACTTCATTTGATTTAATTGGATATTCAAACTCTGACTACGCAGGAAGTCTGGTTGATAGAAAAAGCACTAGTGGAACATGTCAATTCCTAGGAGAATCTCTTGTGTCCTGGTATTCTAAGAAACAGAATTCTGTAGCTCTTTCAAATGCCGAGAGTGAATATATTGTTGCTGGTAGTTGCTGTGCTTAAATGCTTTGGATAAAGCAAACTCTAGAAGATTATAATCTTTTCTATGATAGGATTCTCATTCAGTGTGACAACACCAGTGCCATTAACATCTCAAAGAATCCTATCCAACATTCTACAACAAAACACATCGAGGTTAGATATCATTTTATTAGAGATCATGTTCAGAAAAGAGATATCACTTTAGAATTTGTTAATTCTGTTGATCAGCTAGCAGATATCTTCACTAAGCCATTAGATGAAAAGACCTTCAATAATATTAGAATAAGGTTAGGTCTCATTCGGATTGAGAAAAACTGAGGTTCTTCTTCTGTTGGAGAATATTGAGCAATAGAACAGATTGGTCAATGAAGGTACGGAGGTTGTCACAATGGATGTTGACAATGTTGTCACAATGGACGTTTGACAGTGGACGTTGTCACTATGGCCATTGACAATGGACAATAGAAATGGATGTTTTCACATGGACGATAAAAAATAGACATTTTACTCTGGACGATAAAAATGGAAGATATATATTCTTGCAAAAGGTTACAGAAACCCTATCTTTCAAAAGAAAAACCCGCCTAAAATCTCTCGATTTCTTTCGTTTGTCCTGCGAATCGTTTTCGGCTCTGTTCGTCAAGGCCAATTACGAATCTTTCTACTTTCCATCTCAAAACCCCAGGTAATTCCAAATGGCATCTTCCTCACGCCCACCCCAAGTTTTCTCGAGGAAGAAACAAAAGTTTTCTCATCCGGCAGATGCTCAATTTGTTTCTGTTCCTCCTCTTCTTGTCTGGCCGAGCCATGAGTTCATTAATCAAGCGGCTTTTAATAGGTATTATGAAGATTTTGAATTCAAACCTATTATTCATTCTAGAGAAATAATTTTTCGCGATTTCGCTGGCTTGGATTTCGAAGAATCTTTTTTACTATTGGGATTAATCGGGCTGTTTGATTCTGAAGCCCCTTATTGTGAACCCTCCATTATAATATTTTATGTCAACCTAGAACATTCTACAAGACCCCTTATTCTCAGGGGTTATGTCTATGGACGGCATATTGAACTCACTCAGGAAATGATGCATGATATTCTCTGCTGTGCATTTTTAAATGGATCTCGCGGATACTTTGAGGCAACAATGACTCCGTCATTTCTTGCTAAGCCTGCGGGAAAGGATTTAGTCAAACTGATTGCCAAGGATCCCAATCGCTCTCCCCTACAGCTGAAAAGTAAGGACTTGAACATTAGGGCTAGAGTGTTTCACCAAATGATCCATTACAACATTTTGCCCATAGAGGGTCATAGAGATCATGTTAGTGGCATGGATCTCTTCTTGATTAGACAGTTTTTCAGAGGTGAATCCTTTCATATTGGATACATTGTGTTAAACAGAATGCTTCAAGTCGTATATAATGCATCTAAGTCCCTGCCTTACAATCTTCTGCTTATGAAGATTTTCAATCGGTTTGGAGTTAGATTTCTGGAGTCAAACAAACTCTTATCCTTAAATAAATCTGACTTTTTCTCATCCTCCACCTTGTCTAGAATGGGGATCACAAGAGATGCTCAAGGGGTGTTGGTTGAGAAAGCTGTTGAGAAAGCTGGTCGAGGCAATGTTACAAGGCGCCTGTTGATTGTAGAAGACGAGGAAGATAGTTCTCCAAATGACATTCGTCTTCCTGTCCTTGCCCCTCTGCCACCACAAGTTCTTCTCCTTCAAGCTCCTGAAGAGCTTGGTCATGCTCAAATCCACCTTCCAGAACCTTTCAGTGATCCTGCTCCTCCACTAGTCCAAGCTTGTAACACCCGATTTTACGGGATTTTATTATTCCATTATATAGCGGCATTTTTGTAAATATGTCAAATTGAGTCTGTTTTGCGAACGAAAAGTTTTAATGGAGCCTTAATAATAAATCAGAAATTATGTAGAAATAAGAAAATTTGGAGGAACCAAATCGTTAACCAAATAACGGGATGAGTAAAGAAACAAAATAGAAAATCAAGTAAAGGGGCAATAAGGTAATTTAGATAGTCAATTTTTATAAAAATCACAAATCTCCCCTTTCTTCCTCTATACTTCACGAGTTTCCAGAGAGAAGAAGAAAATTCTTCTCTGGCGATTTTATTCCAGGCGACGCCTCCTCCCTCACGCCAGTGATTTTCCACTCCGATCATCGATTTTCTTCACATTTTCTTCTTCTACCGCGATCCTAGGTAAGATTCTAACATTTTGGAAGTTAGTATACGAGTTTTAAAGCTGTTAAATTAGTTAGAGCATTCTTAGGGTTTCGTTTGAAATGGCTGTGTAAAGTTAGAAATTATTGATTGTTGAATTGTTAGATGATTAAGAGGTATTTACGACTATAGGATAGCTAATTAGAACGAATGAGCCCGATTGGTTTAGACTCGGTTTTAATGTCGTGTGTTATGAATTGGTTTAGGTGAACAAAGCTCTCGGATAGTGCTTGTTGTGCTGAGGACCCGAGGTAAGTCTTCATGATTTGTTTGGCCGATTGGCCTACACCATAAGATTTATGTTGATTGAGGAAATTGGAGATGTAGAATGTGTTGGGTAAATAGGTTGGGTAGTTAGTATTAGTTTTGGTTAAGTTGTTGATTGTTTAAGTTCATTGTTTGTATGTTTCGATTTCGTTTATGACATATTATATGTTCACGCATCATGATTTTTGAAAGACATGAATAAGAAATTTCTATGCATATTTTCATGAAAACGAAAAGGCTAAAGAAAAGGTAAAAAGTATGAAATGATGGTCACGTCGGTGGTGGTGGTTCAGACATGGCTGTCAGATGAAGCATGTTTTCCCCCCGGTTAGATACGAGGGGCTATCCAATCGTCGGATGTGCCGCTTCTATCTAGCGAGAGTGAAGCACCGGTGACATTTAAAATGAAATGAATAGCGAAAAGGTAGGATGCATGATTTATGAACTGCATATGCATAGTATTCACGTGCATTCACATAGATTTAATGAGCCTCTAGCTCATAGTTTATTTTTTATGGTGTAGGTGATTTTGAGACAGGTGAGGACGAGATCCCTCCACCCAAGGAATGAGCATGTTGAAGAAGAGTGGCCCGTGAAAGTGTGCAGTGCAATCAGAGCTAAACCGACCCGTGGGAGCAATAGTTGAGTACTCTATGGTTTTTTTTGGGTTTAAATAGACTGATGGGTGTATAGATAGGAAAGAAATGTATAAAACTTATTTTAAGATGTTTGGTATCTGGATAGTAGACAAAAGATGCTTTGATGTTTTGTTAAGTTTTATTTGGATTTTCATGGAAATTTGAATGTATAGAGATGAAGTTTTATTTTGATATTTTCTGGAAGTTCTGGGTGAATGGTGTATAGGTACAGGAGAATTTGTATGAGTTTCGGTTAAGTGTTTCTGTAAGAAAAGTCATCGTCCAAAGTCTGTGGACGATAGAGTTAAGTTGAGTATTTTAACAGAAAGAGTCATCGTCCAAAGTCGTCATCTAAGTCCCGTAGACAAAAAGGTCCCATGGAGGAATAGGTCCCGTGGACGAATAAATCACGTGGACGATTATGGACGAATGAGTCCCGTGGATGAATGAATTCTGTGGGCGAGAACTGTCGTCCACGTTGCCTTCTGTTTTCGTCGTCCACGCTATCTGTCATTTCTATCGTCCACACTGCCTATAGTTTTCAGTCGTCTACACCTCTTAAGGTTTTTGTCGTCCAAACCCACTGTTCATTGATGAAACCCGAGAGATATTTCCTTCTGTTTTAAACGCCCAAACCCGCTTCCTTCAGTTTTAAACGTCCAAACCCACTGTTCATTTGATGAAATTCGAGAGATATTTCCTTCTATTTTAAACGTCCAAAGCCACTGTTCATTTAATGAAACCCGAGAGATATTTCCCTCTGTTTTAAACGTTCAACCCACTGTTCATTTGATGAAACCCGAGAGGTATTTCCTTCCGTTTCCATCATCCAAACCCGATAGAGAGTATCCTCCTCCACTACTTAAATTGATGAAATCCGAGAAGAACTAAGTGATTATTTATTCCGAGAGAAATTAAGTGATAGAACCCAAGAGGAAAATTTATTCTCTGCCCATATTTATTTTATTATTTTTAGCATTTACCTTAAGTTTAAATTTCACGTGATTTTTAGGAATAGTACAAGGGAAAAATTAAGTGTTGTTACAAAGCTGATCTCCCCTAACCACTCAGTCCAATTCGTGCTCCCTTTCCAACTCTAGTGCCTCCAGTGCCAACTCGTACTTCTTCTAGGAGTACAAGTCGCCCCACTCCTTCAGTAAGTCCTTCTATTTCTGAGGACCACTACAATGAGCTACAGACAAGTATTGCAAGTCTCGAGACTGGTCTTGAGTCCTTTCAATCTATGTATCTTTCCCGACTAGATCAACTTGAGGCTTTTGTTCTCTCCCGACTTGACCATCTCGAAGCCTCCATCGTTACTAGGGATTATATTCTAGGACTCCATACTCGCCTTAATCAGGTGGAATCCACTCTCAGTTCTGCTCTTGATGGTGTCACCAAACGGATTGATTTGTTGGAAACAAATCATAGTAAAGCTCTTGATGATGTCGTCGATTCTGTGAGATTCTAGACAAATCTTTTGGCAACCCAATTGCAGCGAGATAGTCATAGGATTCTCACTCGTGTTGCAGATAGTCATAGTCCCACTCCTTCTGCTGCTCCAATTATTGTTGACCAGCCAGCTCCCTGTCCTGCAGATACAGCTGATGAGGCAATTAATCCTCCGGTGGAATCCCCTTCCTCTCCTGTCCAGAATAATTTTCTTGATCAATTAGGGGTTCTCATAGGCTGGGATAATTTCTCCTCCCCTGATAACTAGCAGAACTCTTTTGTGTGATCGCATCTTTTTTATTATTTTGTTCTTTGATTTTCTCTATGTTGTGCTGAATGCCATGCGTTATTTATCTTCTATTTATTTTTTATACTGTCAAAGGGGGAGAAAAATATGTGACTGATAAAGATGAAGATTATTTATTTTGGTTGCATGCATAGAGTATGGGGAGTTAAAAAAGTTATTTATCATTCTGAGATTACTTATTTTATGGGGGAGAAAACTGTTAATCATTATATATATTTGTCATCATCAAAAAGGGGGGAGATTGTTAGCTTAAATGCGTTTAAGTAACTATATTTTGATGATTATGTTTAATCTGGATGATTATGATTAACATGATATTAGATTATACTATAAATTGTATTTATCTAAAAATGCCCTTTGAAAAAGGTATTACGTTTTTCTGACGAATTTTGGTTAAGTGTTTATTAGTCCACAGTATGACGACCCCAACCCGATCAGGGCCGCCACGGACTTGCCGTGACGTAACTATTACCTAAGCCCTCATATTTTCTCATTAACTTTTTCATTTTTCATTCTTTTTACTTACACTTTAAAAGAAAACAACTAACTTAGACAATTGACCCACCTCTAACGACCTTTAGGGTCTAACTTTGACTTAAACATTTGACTTAAACATTTTGAGCGTAAAACCTTTTGACTTTTAAAACATTTAGAACTAGACTAAAACCATTAATAACTTAAAACAAATAAAACATTTAAAACAATTAAAGTAAGATCAATTAAAACACGACACTAATAAAACCTATACTCAAGAAAACAAACTGCGTGGATCGCTCTAAAAATCGAGCGTATCCTTACCTGTTTTAAAAAAAACGACCAACAGTTAAAAATACCCAAACAGTTCCAGTATATTCTCCAAAATAAAGACTTCACATCTTAGACATTCCACTACCACATCATACACATCAAAGACTACTTTCATACGTTTTTCTATCAAATCATCCGATCCACACTTAAACACTTTCATTCTCTTTCTAAATCAAAACAAATCAAGTCCTAAAACAAACATCGAGCATAAGCACTAATTTCCTAAAACATCACCAAGGACATACGTTACAAATCATTCAAATAGTACTACTTCAACCTATATCCACTATAAAATTTCCTGAATATTAAACTTAATATACACCCTAAAATCCATCACCTTTCTAACCAACAAAACTAACTCACATCCATTCAACATACATCATTCAAGCCATCGATCATCGAGCCAAAACACACCCCGTCGCCACGAGCACCACCCATCGACCACCTTTTCCTTGTCATCATGAGGAACTCTCACCTTCACACCTGTCACCTACATCATACAACATAAACAGTAAGCCTAATGCTTAGTAAGGGGATCTCATGACTTGCCCCGTAGTAACATTCATGACTTGCCCCGTAGTAACATTCATAACTTGCCCCGTAGTAACATTCATAACTTGCCCCGTAGTAACATTCATGACTTGCCCCGTAGTAACATTCATAACTTGCCCCGTAGTAACATCATGACTTGCCCCGTAGTAACATTCATAACTTGCCCCGTAGTAACATTCATGACTTGCCCCGTAGTAACATTCATAACTTGCCCCGTAGTAACATTCATGACTTGCCCCGTAGTAACATTCATAACTTGCCCCGTAGTAACATTCATAACTTGCCCCGTAGTAACATTCATAACTTGCCCCGTAGTAACATTCATAACTTGCCCCGTAGTAACATTCATAACTTGCCCCGTAGTAACATTCATAACTTGCCCCGTAGTAACATTCATGACTTGCCCCGTAGTAACATTCATAACTTGCCCCGTAGTAACATTCATAACTTGCCCCGTAGTAACATTCATAACTTGCCCCGTAGTAACATCATGACTTGCCCCGTAGTAACATTCATAACTTGCCCCGTAGTAACATCATGACTTGCCCCGTAGTAACATTCATAACTTGCCCCGTAGTAACATTCATGACTTGCCCCGTAGTAACATTCATGACTTGCCCCGTAGTAACATTCATAACTTGCCCCGTAGTAACATCATGACTTGCCCCGTAGTAACATCATGACTTGCCCCGTAGTAACATTCATAACTTGCCCCGTAGTAACATCATGACTTGCCCCGTAGTAACATTCATAACTTGCCCCGTAGTAACATTCATAACTTGCCCCGTAGTAACATTCATAACTTGCCCCGTAGTAACATCATGACTTGCCCCGTAGTAACATTCATAACTTGCCCCGTAGTAACATTCATAACTTGCCCCGTAGTAACATTCATAACTTGCCCCGTAGTAACATCATGACTTGCCCCGTAGTAACATTCATGACTTGCCCCGTAGTAACATCATGACTTGCCCCGTAGTAACATTCATGACTTGCCCCGTAGTAACATTCATAACTTGCCCCGTAGTAACATTCATAACTTGCCCCGTAGTAACATCATGACTTGCCCCGTAGTAACATTCATGACTTGCCCCGTAGTAACATTCATGACTTGCCCCGTAGTAACATTCATAACTTGCCCCGTAGTAACATTCATAACTTGCCCCGTAGTAACATTCATGACTTGCCCCGTAGTAACATTCATAACTTGCCCCGTAGTAACATTCATGACTTGCCCCGTAGTAACATTCATAACTTGCCCCGTAGTAACATTCATGACTTGCCCCGTAGTAACATTCATAACTTGCCCCGTAGTAACATTCATAACTTGCCCCGTAGTAACATTCATGACTGCCCCGTAGTAACATTCATGACTTGCCCCGTAGTAACATTCATGACTGCCCCGTAGTAACATTCATAACTTGCCCCGTAGTAACATTCATGACTTGCCCCGTAGTAACATTCATGACTTGCCCCGTAGTAACATTCATAACTTGCCCGTAGTAACATTCATGACTTGCCCCGTAGTAACATTCATAACTTGCCCCGTAGTAACATTCATGACTTGCCCCGTAGTAACATTCATAACTTGCCCCGTAGTAACATTTATCGTTCATAATTCACAATCGTTCTTTAATTCAACGTTTCACATATCATCTTTTCATCATTCATCATTCATCGTTCATCATTCATCATTCATCATCATCATTCATCATTCATATTCTTTAATTCAACATTTTCATAAAACATCTTTAAATCATTACCGTTCAATTCATCTTAAAAACATGCTCGTAAATAGTTCGTATGCACCTTTTATAAAACATGATGCATGAGCAATTCATAGACATACATGGACATATCATCAACCATTCACAACGCACATGGACTTACTATACTCATAGCAAACTTAACAAACCACTAATAACTAACATTCTAAGCTACCCGACTCATTAAACCCACAGTCAGAAAATCATCATCAAAATATAAAAACCTAACGTTGATACGATGTAGGGCCTTAAGGGCCGGAAACCTAACATCCACTTACCTGGCGTCCGTAGCTAGCCGAGCACCGTCCAAAAGTCGTCTCCACCTAAGGCATTTCATAAATAAAGGACATTAAAATCAATCCTAATTAAACTAATTTCAACTTAAACTAATCTCCTAATTAAGGAAATTCTTTCCTAAAATTTCCATTTTCTCATTTGGGCATAACTAAACTCTCATTTTTGTAAAAACATCTTAAACTACTATTTCTAGCCTAATCCAATTAAAACCTAGTTAAATGGCCACTAATTTGGGTTCGGTAAAAACCGACCTAAAACTTCGAACGCGCGTAACTTTCGCGTCGGTTATCGGAATCGAACGATTCTAGCGGCCACGTACTCCTCTAATAACCTATTTTAATCTGCCAAAAGGAATTTTAAAACAAAAGACCGAAGCTAGGTCAATTTTGCAGAAACCTGAAACTGCCCTTTCTCCCAAAATTTCACTTTTTCGATCTTTCATCAAAACTCATCAATTTCTTCACCAATCAACCACATATACACTCAATTAGAATAATCTAACCTAAAATCGAAGCTACATTAAGCAAAACCCGAGTGCCCTAAATCGGGCCTCACTGATTTTCGCTCGAATTGAGCGTTCCACGGCCAATCAACAATAGCCGGCCCTAGGGTTGGCAAACCCACGCCGGAAGCAGCCTATTTTGGCCGGCGATCGGAGCTCAATCGAGCTCACCACCCACAGCCACAAATCGAACCGAAAACAGGGAGAAACAAGGGCCTTACCGTCGGTTCGTGCGCGAGGATGGTCGGAGATCGCACGTCGTCGTTGCCTGGCCGGAGAACGGCGAGATATCGCCGGCGTTTTCGTCGGAAATCGTCGCTCGCGCCTCCCTCTTCTCCTCGGTCTCTCTCAGCGTCGGGCGAGCTCGAACAACAGAATGGCCTTCGGGCCATTCTGTTGTTTTTATGTTATTATTAATAATAATAATAATAATAATAATAATAATAATAAAACATTAATAATCCTAATTCCTATTAAACATTAATATACCGTTTTGCTCTTCCGTAAATTCCGTTAAATCTCGTTCTTAATTATTACCCACGACTTAATTTCTCCATTTAGAATACCCGAACACAATTTAATTGATCAATTATTTTAACCAATTTTATTCACGTTTCTTTTAAATTAATTAAAACAACTATCTAATAAATAATTTCCTTATCATTTTATTTTTTCCTCAAAAATCCCGGGCGTTACACACAGTCAATTACCCATGTGAAATAAAACAGAAATAGACGCAGTCGTCTACGTGAAAGATAAACTCTGTCGTCCACGCAAATGAAAGACGCAGTCGTCCACACCAATGATAGACGTTGTCGTCCACGCAAATGAAAGACGCAGTCGTCCACACTAATGACAGATGCTGTCGTCCACGCAAATGAAAGACGCAGTCGTCCACACTAATGACAAACGCTGTCATCTACGCAAATGAAAGACGCAATCGTCCACACTAATGACAGACGCAGTTGTCCACGACAGTGAAAGACGCATTCATCCGAGCTCATTGGTCCAAAGACTCAATCATCCAGACTTTAAAGACCGTGAAAGATAGCGACTCCAGAACACAACGACTAATTTTTCTGAGTACGGAAAGCTCTCCAATGGTCATATTTTTGAATGGAGACAAGGACCTTTTCGAATGCAAAACAAATCAAAGACAGAGTATAAATAGAAGAATTAAGCTCAGGAGAACAACTTTTGCTAAAACTCTCTCTGAACCCTTACACGCAAAAAGGCTTTGTAATACTCTGTTATTTTCCTACACCTCTCGAGATTTTAATTGGAGACTTAATATTTGTGAGAGTGTAGCCTGTGCTGTAAATCTAATCCATTCTGTTAAAGTGTAAAGGCAGTGGATTGTCGCCAATGAAGAGCAATCCAGATTTGTAAAAAGCAGTAGATCGTCGCCCGTGAAATGCGATTTAGATTTCTCTGAGGAGAATGAAAGAATCTTCAAGGGAGGAGCCTTGGAGCGTGGACGTAGGCAAGATTGGCAGAACCATGTTAAAAACTATGGTGTCGATTTCTCTCTACCTCTTACTTTAGATTGCTTGTTTGTTTGCTGTAAACTTAGAAACTGCACACAAAGAGAGAAAACTATTAGGTTAAGAAATTAACTTAAAAAATCTAATTCACCCCCCCCCCCCCCCTCTTAGACAATCACGTTCCTACATGATGTTCCATACATTCCATCTTTTCGGTATAATTTGTTGTCTGTCAGTGCACTATCTTCTACTCTAAATTGCTCCATCTTTTTCAACTCTAATTCCTCCTTAATTCAGGGCCAAAACTCAGCCAAAATGATTGGGATAGGTAAACAAATTAGAAACTTGTACGTTTTCAATCAAAGTCAAAATCATGCAACAACTATATCCAAATTTTCTTCATCCCAGTTTTCTTTTTCAAAAACATCATGCAATTTGAACATTGCTAGAAGTTCTCTCTGGCATTGTCGGCTATGACATCCATCAAATGTAAAAATTCATCTTTTAAAGGATATTTTACATTTACATTTGGTGGAAGACTCAATTTGTCATGTTTGTCATTAGCTAAACAACATCGTTTACATTTTAAGTCTCACAATAATATGTTTGAATCACCCTTTCAATTGATTCATTGTTATGTATGGGGTCCTTTTAATACAATTACACATGATGATTTTTTGGTATTTTTTTAACCATTGTTGATTATCATAGTAGAGCCACTTGGGTGTATCTACTTCCAAATCAGAAGTTGTTCATATTATCCCCAAATTTATTTCAATCATTGACATTCAATTCAATTTTATTGTCAAAAGCATTATGACAGATAATGCTCTAGAGTTTTCACTCAATACCTTTTATGATAAAAATAGAATAAATCATTATACATATTGTGTTCAAACTCCGCAACAAAATTCACTTGTTGAAAGAAAACATCAGCTCATCTTAAATGTTGCACGTTCCCTTATTTTTTCAAACACATGTTCGCATAAAGTTTTATGGTGAATGTGTTCTCATTGCTGTTTATCTAATAAATAGGACTCCTTATACAATTTTGTCAAACAAAACTCTGTAACACCCGGCATTTTTGGCCATATAATTAACCCTTGAATTATTGAACGGGATTAATTTGAGACTAACATAATGAATATTTTATTGGAATTTGTTGGGATGTTTAGTGGAAAAAGAAGATTTTGGAGAAACCAAATCGGCGAGCTAAATAGCGGATTAGTTAGAAACCAATGTAGGGGCAAATTAGGAAGACAATTAAGGTAGTTGGGAGGGATCCAATGAATGCATGACAATTGTCCAAACTTGTTGAAGATGTAACACCTGGAAAATTTTCTATGATGTCTGTAGCCTTAGACTAGGTTACATTGAGTGTTTATTTTTAGAGTTCTCCTAAGTATGGGAAGGAAAGCAAGAAATAGAAAAGAAGAAAAGTGTGTGGTTAAGTTAAATAGGTGATGGTGTAGGATGGTTGAAAAGTCAAATATGATTGAACCAATAGAAGGTAGGAAGCAAGTGATGAATGGGAAGGATTCACGGTGGATTACTTGATAAAAATAAAGGTGAGGTGAAATTATGAAAATGAAAAACTTGGTGGAAGATTTTAAAAGTGAAAAATGGTGTTAGGTTAAAAAGCCAATGTTGCTTTCTTCTTCCTCATTCTTCACGGTTCTTATTCCTCCATAGCCGATCTCTTCTTCTCCCTTTTCTTCATTTTTGCAAGGAGTTCTAAGGTAAAATTGATTGGGTTTTTGGTTTCATACATTTAGGTGTTGGTTTTTAATGTTTTTAGGGTGTTTTGTGAAGGTTTGGTTAGGGTTTGGAAAACCCTAAATGAGTATTCCGAAAATTTCTACCTTAGCTAGTTTCCTTCCTAATTTTAATGTTTAAAGGTTAGATGGATTAGTTTATGTTGTTTTTAGGGAGAGTTTAGAGTTTTGGTGAGAGTTGAGCAAAAACCGAATTTTTGAATTAAGGGCACCGATTCTGTTTTGTGGATTTCGAATTGGCTAAGTTATTTAGTTGTTAAATTTGGTTGTTTCAATGGATAGTAGACGTGTAGAGGTTTACGGAATGGGGTGGCACGTCAAAATTCATTGAAGACGCTAAAAATTGTGGAGAAAATCGGGTTTTAGGATTTAAACTCTAAGTGGTTCAAATTATTGTTAGTTTTGGTTAGAAAATTTCCTTAGAATTTCTTAGGTTGATACTAAGTTAGTTTTCTCTATTGAATAGGTTGACAAGAGAATAATTTAGCTGGACAAAGTGAACGATTACGTGCAGAGCAATCAGGTCAGTAGTAGTTTGCAATCATTTTGCCTTTGGGCTTACACCATGGAACGGTAGGGTTTAATGGTTGGTTGTTTGTTTCGAGTTGTGTTGTGTTGCATATTCTCTTAACATGCATCATGGTTTTAAATTACACAAAATACGAGTTTTCTTGCATGGTTTGAATTGCGAGCGTGAAATGTAATCAAATAAAAAGAATTGCAAACTTAGTCTTGATTAGAGTTGCCTGGTCGGGAACAAGTGCTAGAGTGTAGCACCCCGAGGGGACCTCTATGAAAGATGCCAGGATAAAATACGTAATGGTCGTGAGTATGAACTCCTAGACGGTTATAGGATTCTACGATCGACGTGGAGGGAGAATTTGTATAGCCATCTAACACGGTCATGGGATGATTGCTATCTAGTCTTGCTCTGGTGGTTCTGAGTGTGGCCGTCCTAGATGGTTATAGGATGTGAGCCTACTCGATCCACTCGGCTTATGAAATGATTAAACCAACTAATGTGAAACGAGCAGAACTGAGTGTTAGAAACTGCATGTGATAGGATTGGTTGCATTGTGTTTTGTTGCATTCGTTATTCCCTACTTGCTAAGCATTAGGCTTACATTTTTGTGTTCTATAGTGTAGGTGATGATATATTTACAGGTGAGCTAGATGAGGGAGTTCAAGACTAGGAAATAGTCGGCGGCGCATGGAGCATGCCGGTGCAGGCAGTTGTCGGGGCGTCTCGGCCATGACTTTCCGGGGAATGTGTGGGGAGTTTGGTATTTTGTATTGTGTATAGTTTTCTAACTATCTTGGTATGGTTGTGGATAGTGGTTGTTTTGTTGGATTGTTTATATGTAAATGATAGTGATTTAAAACTATTTGATTTTCAGGTTTTGGTTTAGAAAATATTCACTCGTTATGCTGCTCATTTTTTTGTATAACAACAAACGTCGGGTTCATTTGTTTCCACGGTTTCGTTGATATTTTAAGGTCGGTTTTTTAAGATGTTTACGTGTCAAGAAGTCGAGGATGTTGGGAATGTTTGAGATAAATTTTGGGTGAATTTGGTGTAAATTATTTGAAGAAAAAATGAGAAAAAGTGGAAGAGGGTGCTGGTGGTCGAGGAGTGCGCGTGCTAGGCAGGGGAGGCGCGCGCGCAGCGCCTAGCACCGATCGATCGGCAGGCGCTACTGTAGCGCGCTTGAGCGACCCGAGAGGTCGCCGATCGATCGGCACCTCGCGCACGCGATGTGGCATTTGCGGCTCACTGCTGCGCGCGCGGCGGCAAATCGAGCCAACTTGGAAATTTTTTTAAATTTTTTATTTTCAAATATATTTTAACCTGACCTTTTTCAAAAGGTTTGGCATGTATTCTATGCACATTTTCCAACTATTTTCGAGGGTTCGAGAAACCCAAAAATTGAGTCAAAATTTTATCAAAAATTATTTTAAAATTCGTTTTAAATGTGGGATTGGTTAATAGAGTAGCGCGCCGAGCCGTGGTGGATTTTGGGCGTTACAGAAGAAGCCAAAGCTCTCTCTATCTCTTCCTCTCTTCTCCTCTCTTCCACGTGAAACTCTCCCCTTTCACTCCTTCTCTTTTCCTTCACCAGCCAAGAAAAAAACTTCTCCTCTTCTCCACGGTTTTGTTCCCTTTCTTCAAGATTTCCACTCCTTTTATGAAGATTAAAGGTAAGTGTTTAGTTTTGGTTGATGGGTTTTGGTTTAGAGTTAAAAAAAAAGGAAAAAATGTTGATGTTTTTAGTAGGTTTCATAGGAACTCCGAAAATTTCATATCCCCCTTTGGAGCTTGGCCGAACTTTACCACCTCTTGGACATCTAAAGGTGTTGACCACCAAGGATTTCAAGAAGATCAAAACGTGCTAAGTACGCCAGGTAAGTTCATACGTATAGGTTGGCCCTTAAGGCTGTACATCACGGAGGTACTAGGTTTTTATGCTGTCGGGTTGTCGTTGGGTAGTTAGGTCGTAGATTATGTCTGAAGTTAACTGTAATGCTCTGTGTATAGTTTCGATGACCTGTTGTTCATTTATGCTTTGACTTGTCCTTTATTATGTTACATTTACGCACATTATATGTTCATGCATACACGTTTTCTAGAAAGTCATGCAAATATTTTATGCACGCGATTTAAAGTTAAGAAAGATAAAATGTGAATGTAAAGTACGGTTAAGTATGGGACGGGGACTGGCATATGTTCTTGTCCTTTCTTGTGACTATGTAAAACCGTCATCGCCAAGGACAATATGTCTTTTATCCCTCCCTGGGACCCGGCAAAACTACTAACCCATGTCATGTTATGTTATGTCATGTATATATGTGCGCCAGTTCCTCTAGAAGCCCTACTTATACCAACATGTGCACGTGAATGTAATGTAAAATAATGTTTATGTATTTCAAACGTTCATGCATAGCACGTGCATCACTCGCATTTTATGATCTTACTGAGCTTTAAGCTTATAGTTGAACTCCATGATGTAGGTACAGACCGTGCAGATGAGGACTCCAAGCCTCAGGCCGACATATAGGCTGTTGGCGGGACGAGCTTGCGGGGTTGGTTGTGGCAGTCAGGCGCATTTTTTTGGTAAGGTTTTAATGTGTATGTCACGTTTGTATAGTCTTTTTGGGATTTAGGTGATGGATAGGTTTTATGTCGATGCTTTAGAACTTTTGTTTAGATAGTTAATTTTAAAAAAAAAAAAAACATACTGAACTGTTTGGGGCTTTTAGGTTTATGCAAGTATTCGTTCGTTTTTCTTTTGATCGATCCATGCAGCTTGATTCTCGAATTTCTGCCACGTTTTCTGACAAGTTTAAGATTTACGTTTTGAATCGAGTTTTTGGGGGTTTGAAGCATTTTGTGTCTAAAGAGGTTAGGAAGAAGTTTAGTAGCAATGTTGTGATGTTATCAGGTCATGAAGGTGTGAAAGAAGAAAATAGGTAGGAGGAAGAAATAGATCGTCAGATAGAAGGGCAGCCGATCGGTCAGCTGGGGTAGCTGATCGATTAGCAGAGTATTGAGATAAGAGTGTCAACATCGACCGAATTGTGTGGATGTCGACTCTATATGGATTGAAATATCGACCCCAGGTGTTATACGCTCAGTCAGGTGTCTATGTCGACCGAAATTCTGAGGCGTTTAAGTCTTCTGATTTTATGTCTTCCGATTTTATGTCTTCCAATTACATGTCTTCTGATTTTATGCCTTCCGATTTTAGTAAAAATCAATTTCAGAGAGTTTGAGTTAAGGTCAAGTTATTGACAGCTATTCTTTGATGTCATCCGATTTTATGTCTTCCAATTTTATGTCTTCTGAATTTATGTTTTTCGATTTTATGTCTTCCATTTTTATGTCTCCATTTTTACGTCTTCCAATTTTATATCTTCCGATTTTATGCCTTCCGATTTTAGTAGAAGTCAATTCCAGAGAGTTTGAGTTAAGGTCAAGTTATTGACCGCTATTCTTTGATGTCGTCCGATTTTATGTCTTCCGATTTTATGTCACCGATTTTATGTCTTCTGAATTTATGTCTTCCGATTACATGTCTTCTGATTTTATGTCTTCCGATTTCATTTCTTCCGATTTTAGTATAAGTCAATTCCAGAGAAGGTAGTAATATTTTTCTTACGGACATTTCCCACTATCTTCAAAGGCTTGAAAACGACTCTAGGCTTTCTTTTAGAGTTTTTAAAAAAAAAATCGAAAAAAGTTTTATGTCAAAAAAAAAAAAGCCAAGTTTAAGTAAAGTCATATCCAACTGGTTTGGGTCGTCACAGTTATGATATCAGATCACGCCCGGGTTTTAAAATCGATTCTGTAGACTATCTGACTGCGCAATCTGCCACGTGAGATTGCTCCATCAACTGTAAGTGTTTAAGTTTCCGTATAAGTTTAAGTTTATTAAATTGAGTTTATTATTACGTATAGAATTTCTGTAGAAATGGTGAAAGGACACGAAGGTGAGCCAAACGACAGGGGCGCCGCCCTTGACCGTCTAAGCGAGTTAGTCGGCGTTCAATCTCGCATGATGGAACGCATGATGGCAAGGGAGGACAATGAGAATAACAATCATGCGAATGCTCCACGTGACAGCAGTGGAGACAGATTCCAGAGGCTACAACCACCAACGTTCGACGGGCAGTCGACGGACCCTACTCACGCCGAGGAGTGGATCCGAATGATAGAGCGTATGTTCAGATAGGCGGAAGTAGAGAATAACAGGAAAGTTACGTGTGCGGTATTCCACCTCACCAAAGACGCGGGCTTTTGGTGGGACACCGTACAGTCGACTACCGTGGCAATAGATTGGAGCGAATTCAAGAGGATTTTCTACGAGAAATATTTCGACCGCAGTGTGAGGAAAGAAAAGATGATCTAATTCTCTCGACTGCGGCAATATGGATCGGTGGCCGAATATGTTCAGAATTTTGAGTCATTATCCCGCTATGCAACACATTTGGTGGACACCGACCAAAACAAGGTACACCAGTTCATCCAGGGTCTGAAGATGGACCTTTTACGGGGAATCACAACCGGGGGATTTGACAAGGCACCGTATACAAAAGTGGTGGCCAAAGCTTTTTAGTTGGAAGCGTTAGAGATGAAGTTGCAGAGACAGAGGGATTCATCAAAAAGGATCATACGGGATGTTCCTCAATAACATCAACAGCAAGGTTGTGGTTGGCAACCACAGCAGCAACTGAACAGGAGCGTGAAGAGGCCCAATGAAACAACTGCCAATCAGGACAGGGGGAAAGGACCACTGGGAGCTCCTCAGCTTCATGTATGCCCATGTTGTCAGAGAAGCCACACGGGTGAATGTAAGCTATTTACCGACCGATGCTTTAGGTGCGACAAGGAGGGCCATCACATCCGGGATTGCCCAATGTCGAATAGGAGGCCGAATCGTGCTACCCAAAGGGTTTTTGCAATGATCGAGGATGACGACGAAGTACAGCATACGGCTATCACAGGTACAATTTTGATTTGTAATTCACCTTCTTACACGTTGTTGGACACGGGGGCCACACACTCGTTTATGGTGATGGACTTCGTGGTTAGGGAGAATTTGTGTTTTGTGCCGTCAGATCAACCCTACAGTCTCATGCTACCGTCCGGAGAGTTTATGCACTCTGGGATGGTAGTGCGGGGCGATATAGTGTCGGTAGGGGACCAGAAATTATATGCCAATCTTATCGTCATCGGTATGAAAGGATATGATGTAATTCTGAGAATGGACTGGCTGTTTAGACTTCATGCCACCATCAACTGCAGGTCTGGGCTAGTGTCTAAGCTCCCGAACGAGAAAGAGTTCTCCTACTAGGCTATACCAAAGAAACACAATATGCCTGTTGTGTCCTCCTTAGAAGCTCAACGGCTGATGAGGTCAGGATGTGCCGGATTTCTAGCCTACGTAGTGGATGTTCAAAGGCAAGGTGAGGTGGAGCTTCAAGATATTCCGGTAGTTCGAAACTTCTCAGGGGTTTTCTTAGACGACTTGCTGGGGTTGCCACCGGATCGCGAGATTGAGATCAAAATTGAAGTATGTCCTGGTGCTGAACCGGTATCGAAGAATCCGTACCGTATGGTGCCAATAGAGCTGAGGGAGTTGAAAAATCAGCTAAAGGAATTAGTGGACAAGGGCTTGGTACGCCATAGTTTCTCTCCGTAGGGCGCTCCCGTCTTATTCGTCAAAAAGAAGGATGGGTCCCTACGTATATGCATCGATTACCATGAGCTGAACAAGTTAACCATCAAGAATAAGTACCTGTTAACGAGGATCGACGACTTATTTAACCAACTACAAGGGGCTCAGGTATTTTCAAAGATTGATTTGCGCTCCGGTTATTATCAATTGAAGGTCAAGGCTGCTGATATTCCAAAGACCGCATTCAGGACCCGGTACAGACACTATGAGTTTTTAGTGATGTCGTTTGGATTGACGAATGCCCCGGCGGCATTTATAGACTTGATGAACAGGATATTCTAGGATTTTCTTAACAAATTTGTGATCGTCTTCATCGACGATATCCTGGTTTATTCTCACAATGACGAAAAGCACAAAGAGCACTTGGCGATTGTGCTATCAACCTTGAAAAAACACCAATTGTACGCCAAACTGTCGAAGTGTGAATTCTGGTTGAGCAGGATTAACTTTCTTGGCCATGTGGTGTCTGCAGAAGGAGTGTTCGTGGATCCGACCAAGATTCAGGCTGTGAAAAAATGGCCGAGACCGAGGAATGCCAGCAAGGTACGGAGTTTTATCGGGCTAGCAGGTTATTACAGGAAGTTTATCAAGAGATTTTCTGTAATAGCAAAGCCTATGACCAGCTTAACGAGGAATGATATCAAGTACAAGTGGTCTGAAGCTTGCGAAGAGAGTTTTCAGACACTCAAACTGAAATTAACCACTGCTCCTTTATTGGTGTTGCTGGTCGAAGACGGAAAATTCAGTGTATATGGTGACGCGTCAAAGATTGGTTTAGAAAGCATGTTAGTGCAAAAGGGAAAAGTGGTGGCTTACGCATCCAGACAATTGAAGAGTCACGAACAAAACTACCCTACTCACGATCTGGAGTTAGTGGCTATTGTTTTTCCACTGAAGATATGGAGGCACCACTTATATGGACAGTCATGTGAGGTATTTTCGGATCACAAGAGCTTGAGATATATATTTACTCAGAAGGAGTTAAACATGAGGCAGAGGCGGTGGCTCGAGTTTGTGAAAGATTATAATATCGAGATTAAATACCACCCAGGAAAAGCTAACGTGGTAGTCGATGCGTTGAGTAGGATGCCGGCTACTATGCAACCAGCGATGTCGGCTATATCAATGCCTCTGAGGACAGAAATTTAGAAGTTCGATTTGGAGATAGTTTCTGAGTTATCGGTTGTACTGGCGGACCTGACAGTACGGCCAACCATTCTGGACCGAATTAAGAAAGCCCAAAGGATCAATTCAAAGGAAATTGTCGATATAGTAAGCAAGTTGCCTAAGGCCTTTTCCGAGTTCAGTCATTCGGGAGATGGCATTCTAAAGTTCAAAGACAAGTGGTATGTTTCGAGGGATGAAGAGCTACGAAAGGAAATTCTGTCAGAAGCTCACTCGTTTTCTTTCTCAGTACATCCGGGAAGCACGAAGATGTATCGAGATTTGAAACTGCACTTTTGGTGGCTAAATATGAAGAACGAGGTTGCTAAGTAAGTAGAGTCTTGTATGGTATGTCAGCAAGTGAAGGCATATCATCAACGACCAGGTGGACCCCTCCAACCTCTACCTATTCCCGAATGGAAATAGAAAAATATTACAATGGATTTTGTTGTCGGCCTGCCGTGTAACACCCGAGAATTTTTCCTCAGTTTAATTAATCGAAAGAATTGGAGAGAAAATAATAAAAAGTTAAACTAATTAAAAGTGAATAAATTGGTTGAACTAAAATGTTTATTAAATTAGGTTCGTGAAATTAAGCCATGAGTTATAATTAAGAACGAGATTTAACGAAAGTCGAAATGGTCAGAAACACGAGAGGGCAAAATGGTAAATGAGGATTCGATTAATTAATGGTTATTAGTATTATTATTATTATTATTATCATTATTATTATTATTATTATTATTATTATTAATTAAAAACAACTGAATGACTCGAAGCCATTCAGTTGCTCCCGCGAACGCCGAAGGCAGGGCAGCGAAGGGGAGAGGCGAGGGCGAGCGATCGACGGCCGTTCACCGCCGATTTCCAGCGTTCTCCGGCCAGACGACGGCGATGAGCGAGCTTCCGGCTGTCTCCGCGCGCGAACCGACAGGTAAGGCTCGATTTCGCCCTGTTCTATCTCTGTTTAAGGCCAAGAGGGAAGAGCTCGATTGAGCTCCGATTTCTAGCGGCTTTTGGCCATTCTTGGCGTCAAATGGCCGGGCTTAGCGCCGGCGATGGTTGTCGAGCAACGGTGAGCTCAATTTGAGCGAAAATCAGAGAACTCCAAATTTGGGAGTTTCTGTTTTTGGTGTGAGGCCTCGGATTTCTATTAGTTTATGCTAATTGAGGCTATTTGTGATTGATTGGTGAGGAAATTGGTGTGAATTGATGAAAAATCGAAATGGGGAAATTTCCCGGGTTAGGGCAGTTCGGGTTTTACCTGATTTGACCTAGCTACGGTCGTTTTTTTTTTAAATTCCTTTTGGCAGGTTAAAATAGGTTATTAGTGGAGTACGTGGCCGCTGGAATCGTTCGATTCCGATAACCGACGCAAAAGTTACGTGAGTTCAAAGTTTTGGGTCGGTTTACCGAACCCAAATTGGTGGTCCGTTTAGTTAGGTTTTAGTTGTATTAGGCTTGAAATAGTAGTCTGAGAATAATTGGTGAATATAAGCTTGATTTAATGAAGCTTGGATGTTTGTCATAGGTCGAGCAATAGGCGACGAGATGTGCCAAAACCAGCGAACTACAGATGACAGGTAAGTTCTCGTGATTCTTCTCTGGCCGATTGGCCTACACCGTACGTCGAATGTCGTGTCGAGGAATTTTGGAGATGCACTTGTTTTATATTGCTTTGGTTGGGTAGCTAGGCTTATTTGTTTTATAGATTATGTTTTACAGTCTTTGATGGTATACATTATTGCTTGTTTACTTTAAGATATGAACTGTTCACGCATCACGTGTTTTAAAGAAAAGCATGAAAATGAACTTCCGCACAGGGTTTTAAAGATAATGTAAAGCATAACATAGGCCGAAAGGCATATCGGCCGAAAGGCATATCGTTTATCGGTCACGCGAGGTGGGGCTCAGGCACGGCTGTACGTGTTGTACACCTCTTGCTGGAAAGAGTAGTCCGCCCGCTGGATGAGCTCTCTCCAGTTAGAGGGATAGGATCTCGGTGACACCTATCGTGCATTGCATAGTAAAGAAAATAAAGCATGATTTATCAAACTCATACGCACAGCATGCATTGCATTTACGTAGAGCTTACTGGGATTTCATCTCATAGAGTGTATGTATGGTGTAGGTGATTACGAGGATACAGGTGAGGATGAGATTCCTCCTCCTGAGGCTTGAGTTCAGTTGACGGAGGATGGCTGCAGTGGTGTGCTGGCGCAGTCGACGCTTACCTGACCCGTGGGGACAGTATGTATAGATTTTGAGGGTTTTTAGAATGTTTTGGATTGATAATTGTATAGACATTTTAGGATGTTTGGTTCTGGTTAGCTGATAGATTGATATACAGATGTTTTGGCAAACTGTTTTATAAAGCGTTTTGTTAAATCAGTTATTTGAATGATATGGAACTGCTTGGTATTTTCTTTGAAACAGGAGGATATGTTAAACTTTCAAACGGAACCACGCAGTTTATTTTCATGAAAATGTATTTTGTTATAGTTGTGTTTCTAGTTGGTTTTGGGGGTGGTATTTCGGAAGACGTATAAGTATCGGGTGTTCGATGTTAAGTTAAAATGTGAAGTGTATGTTTGCGATGTGGATAGAATTCGTGGTATAGATAGAATTGTGTTAGTGAAATGGTGAGGTTGTATTCTGTAGGTGTTTGGGTACGTATTGTTTAAATAATTGTTTTGTAATTGCTTTAAATGTTTATTCAATTGATTTTAAATTATTTTCAAATTGTTTTCCGCATAAACGCTAAGGATAAAAGAAAAATAATAATTTCGTACGAGAAATTAGGAATAGTATGAGGGATGTGACAATTATGGTATCAGAGCCCCCGGGTTTTAAAATCGGTTCTGTAGACTGCTCGACTGCACAGCCACTACGTGGACATTCTTCATCAACTGTAAGTATGTTTATAGTTTTATTTAATTACTGTTTCTTAGAGTGTTTGTTTAAACATTTTTATAGGAGTTATTTATAAATATGGTGCGTCGAGGGAATGATCGAGACGACCGAGACGATACGATAGATCACCATAAGGATTTGACCGTAATAATGTTGCGATAGATCGGAGTAGGAGTTGAGTAAGAAAGACTCTTAGAAGAATTTTAACGAGAAGACGGTAGGTTAAATACAGGACGACATAGGCCTATGGAAAGAGAGTTATGCGTTAATAGGACTAGCTTGACTTAATCACGAAAATGGTGCACTTAGAATTCAAGTTACTATTAGAGGGGTGTATTTTATGAGACCTAAGATTTAAAGAAATGGAAATTTACCCCAGTTGACGAACCTTTGGAGCTTTAGAGTATGACGAATCAGAGAGGGGTTTGAAACTTAGATGTTTTGAAACTTAGGTATAAACATATCGAAGGATGCTCTAAATTGCAAAGGTGTAAATAGTGCGCATAAGCAGAAAAAAAATATATATATATAGTCGAGCCTTGTAGATCGTAGATCTATGTGAAGCTTGAAATACCTAGGTGAAAACGATATTCAAGAATTGAAGTTTAGATTTAATTATTGAGGGGATAAACAATGAAAGGTTAAAGTCATACGAAAGGTAATACTCATGATACAAAGTTTGACCGATCTTTAGGAGATAAGTATCGACTGGAAAGACTAATCAATTAAGGGCAATTGTTAATTCACGGAAAGATTACGGCCGACATACTATAAGGGGAGACCTAGTGAAGTTAAGAGCGATCAAAGAGTAGTAAACACGTCAAGCTTGCGATGTTGCTCGACCAAAGAATGCAGGGCTAAGACATAAGAGTTGGATTTAACTTAAAAACCCAGATACTCTAGCTAATCAGAAAAGGGTTTGACGCCTTAAAAATTAGAAGTCATGTTTTGGGGTTTATTGTAACCTGTGTGAGGTTAGAAGAAATGGTGGAACGACTTGGGTGAGTATCTTGGGTAGAAAATATACTGAAGTAAGAAATGACGAATTCTTTTGGGTTTAAAATGTGATCAATCGAGGAGAAATTTGGAGTTTAGATGTAAGACTTACTAGGGAATGTTCTAGATTGTTGAGGTACCGTTAGTATGTAAAATTAGTAGAAATTTAAATAAACTAGATCCACGGGAAGCTGGAAGTATCTAGATGAAAATGATATTTAAGAATTTAAGACTTAGATTAATTGATGAGAGGGTATAGGGAGTGGCTATCTCCGCGGTGATTCGGAGGATGTAATGAATCAATGCAAAATCGTGACGTAAGATCTAAGCGATTGCATCGGGGTATGCATATCAACCTATATCGATGAGGAAAAATAAAGGTAATTACTCGGAGTTGGAAGGTTAACAAATTCGAGACAATAAAGGGTTAGAGTTATATGAAAAGTAATATGCAAGTGATACTCAGGTTACTGAATTTGGTCATTCTCTAGGAAATAAGTGCCGTCCTAGAGGTCTGACAAATAAAGGACAATTGTCAGCTCGTGAAAAGACTATGATCGACACACTGTAAGGGGGAGACTTGAAGAAGTTAAGAATAATTGACGAGTTGGGGACACGTCAGACGATTAGTGTTGCTTGATTAGATTATGAAGCAAAAGATATAGGAGTTAAGTTGTGAATCTATAGTTGGTACAATTTAAGTTAGGAGCCACAAACATGAGGCCACCTCCAGGATGAAGGTAGAAGCATTAGTGTTTGAGGAACTAGGAAGGTTATCATTAAAGAAGAGGTGTTTCAAATTATTGGAGAATAAAAATGGTAGGATTTGAGGACTTAAGGAGAATTGGAATAAAGGCGTAAACTTACCTACAACAAGTCCGCAAACAAGAAGATGGTTGGAAGAATATTTGCATGTGAGTCAAGTAGACAAGTAGAATATTCGAACCCGACTAGGGGGAACGAGAGAGGATAGACCATTGTGTAACTTTGAGGAAATCCTCGTGCGATATAGAGGTAAGTGCAAGGGATTGTTAAATTAAAAGAAGAGTTAAGATTAGAAGCTTAGCTCGGTGGCTAATGTTGTGCGATTTGTGAAATGTTCAATATGTTGAATAAAGAGAATGTGGGTTTTCTCGGGAAGCCATTTAAGTGAACTTAGAAGTGAGACTAAGTTAGAAATTTCCAGGAGTTCAATGGCCTAAGGTAATAGTGTGTGGTTTAGAGCACATCGATTGTGGAAGTTATGGACTTGACGCTACTCGAAGCTAATAGAGATTTAAGTTAGACTAATGGGCATAACGTAGGAAGTAAGAGAGTTTCAGCTAAGGGCATAGCGAGAAGGCTCGCTAGTGTGGCTTAGAAAGAAAAAGTGATACTTATAGGAACTTATTCATAAAGGAACGAGAGCCTTAAGAAAGTAACCGCATTAACTCCCAGTTGGACTCAGTGAGATTTTGAGGAATTTTGAGGATATAGTTTGAGATAGTTGTGAAACCCGCCCTGAAATAATTATCGAGATAGGTACGTTGTCCAAGGAAGTGGGTGACTTGGGGCAATATTGATGAAAGAGTTTAGGAGGAATCGTCATAAAAAAAAATGCGAGAATTTTAGTAGACATACGTTTCTACTATGGTCGAGGTAGATGAATTTACGTAGATGTTGGCTTACAACCCGAGAGTATGCAGAAAATTTTAAGTGTTAGTCAATTCAAAAGAGATGATAGGAAGCTTAGGTATGGCTTCTGCCTAAGGAAATAACCAGGGGAAAACCTGAACATGAGGTTAATTAGAAGAGTTAGAGAGTTTAATGTTTTGGATGATTGAGTATAGACCAACGCGTGCGCGAGTCGTCAGGCGTTGAGTACCCAGTTAGAGATTGCTCAATTGGGGATTCAGGAAATTTTGTAAGACTCGATACGTAAGCAAGGACACGTGTAGGCCAATTAAAAGTAAGGAATACGGTTATGAAGTTAATATAGAAATTGAGTTGGTGTGCATCCTGACAAGAGGTAGAGTTGATGAAACTATGTTTAAGTTTGGATTACAGCCCAAAAATTGGAAGGAATTTTAGATGATGTTCGATCTAATTGATGTTATGAAACTTGGACATAGATGCAATCTAAAGTAATAGCTGAGAGAAACTTCGATGGGAGAAGATTTTTTTTTTTTAGGTTGCTTCATTAGGAAATTGAAGACTTGAATTAGGCTTAGATCGGGGAAGCCTTAACATAAGGACAAGTCAGAAGAGTAAAAGAAGTTTAACTTATGGGCGATTAAGTGGAAACTAACGTGTGTAAATTATTTAAGTGCATATTAATGCAGTTGGGATATTAAAAATTTGAGACGTGAGGATTACTAGCACGTGGTGCACAACCAAAGACTTGGTTAATCAAATCAAACGCAGTAGACGTGGTTAGGAGGTTAACGATGCTTCATTTGATTTTAGGGATTCTAGTTTAGAACCATAGAGATTGACCCTAAGTATGGGCTAGAATCGAAGCCCTTGTGTGAGAGTTCAGAATTTTGGAGGGATGGAGAAAGGTGACTTGAAAAGAATGGAGCGATTGTAAATCATAGTATAAGGCCGCAAGACATGAGACAGTAATGCCAAGGACTGCAGCTAAGTCAAATTTTGAGGACAAAATTTTAATTAAGGTGGGTGGATTGTAACACCCGAGAATTTTTCATCAGTTTAATTAATCGAAAGAATTGGATAGAAAATAATAAAAAGGTAAAGTAATTAAAAGTGAATAAATTGGTTGAACTAAAATGTTTATTAAACTAGGTTCGTGAAATTAAGCCGTGAGTTATAATTAAGAACGAGATTTAATAAAAGTCGAAATGGTCAGAAACACGGGAGGGCAAAACGGTAAATGAGGATTCGATTAATTAATGGTTATTAGTATTATTATTATTATTATTATCATTATTATTATTATTATCATTATTATTAATAATTAAAAACAACTGAATGGCTCGAAGCCATTCAGTTGCTCCCCGCGAACGCCGAAGGCAGGGCAGCGAAGGGGAGAGGCGAGGGCGAGCGATCGACGGCCGTTCACCGCCGATTTCCGGCGTTCTCCGGCCAGACGACGGCAATGAGCGAGCTTCCGGCTGTCTCCGAGCGCGAACCGACAGGTAAGGCTCGATTTCGCCCTGTTCTGTCTCTGTTTAAGGCCGAGAGGGACGAGCTCGATTGAGCTCCGATTTATGGCGGCTTTTGACCGTTCTTGGCGTCAAATGGTCGGGCTTAGCGCCGGCGATGGTTGCCGAGCAACGGTGAGCTCAATTTGAGCAAAAATCAGAGAACTCCAAATTTGGGAGTTTCGGTTTTTGGTGTGAGGCCTCGAATTTCTATTAGTTTATGCTAATTGAGGCTATTTGTGATTGATTGGTGAGGAAATTGGTGTGAATTGATGAAAAATTGAAATGGGGAAATTTCCCGGGTTAGGGCAGTTTGGGTTTTACCTGATTTGACCTAGCTACGGTCGTTTGTTTTGAAATTTTTTTTGGCAGGTTAAAATAGATTATTAGTGGAGTACGTGGCCGCTGAAATCGATCGATTCCGATAACCAAAGCAAAAGTTACGCGAGTTCGAAGTTTTGGGTCGGTTTTACCGAACCCAAATTGGTGGCCCGTTTAGTTAGGTTTTAGTTGTATTAGGCTTGAAATAGTAGTCTAAGAATAATTGGTGAATATAAGCTTGATTTAATGAAGCTTGGATGTTTGTCATAGGTCGAGCCATAGGCGACGAGATATGCCAAAACCAGCGAACTACGGACGACAGGTAAGTTCTCGTGATTCTTCTCTGGCCAATTGGCCTACACCGTACGTCGAATATCGTGTCGAGGAATTTTGGAGATGCACTTGTTTTATATTGCTTTGGTTGGGTAGCTAGGCTTATTTGTTTTATAGATTATGTTTTACAGTCTTTGATGGTATACATTATTGCTTGTTTACTTTAAGATATGAACTGTTCACGCATCACGTGTTTTAAAGAAAAGCATGAAAATGAACTTCCGCACAGGGTTTTAAAGATAATGTAAAGCATAACATAGGCCGAAAGGCATATCGGCCGGAAGGCATATCGTTTATCGGTCACGCGAGGTGGGGCTCAGGCACGGCTGTACGTGTTGTAAGCGTGTACCCCCCACCTCTAGCTGGAAAGAGTAGTCCGCCCGCTGTATGAGCTCTCTCCGGATAGAGGGATAGGATCTCGGTGACACCTATCGTGCATTGCATAGTAAAGAAAATAAAGCATGATTTATCGAACTCATACGCACAGCATGCATTGCATTTACGTAGAGCTTACTGGGATTTCATCTCATAGAGTGTATGTATGGTGTAGGTGATTACGAGGATACAGGTGAGGATGAGATTCCTCCTCCTGAGGCTTGAGTTCAGTTGACGGAGGATGGCTGCGGTGGTGTGCTGGCGCAGTCGACGCTTACCTGACCTGTGGGGACAGTATGTATAGATTTTGAGGGTTTTTAGAATGTTTTGGATTGATAATTGTATAGACATTTTAGGATGTTTGGTTCTGGTTAGCTGATAGATTGATATACAGATGTTTTGGCAAACTGTTTTATAAAGCGTTTTGTTAAATCAGTTATTTGAATGATATGGAACTGCTTGGTATTTTCTTTGAAACAGGAGGATATGTTAAACTTTCAAACGGAACCACGCAGTTTATTTTCATGAAAATGTATTTTGTTATAGTTGTGTTTCTAGTTGGTTTTGGGGGTGGTATTTCGGAAGACGTATAAGTATCGGGTGTTCGATGTTAAGTTAAAATGTGAAGTGTATGTTTGCGATGTGGATAGAATTCGTGGTATAGATAGAATATTGTTAGTGAAATGGTGAGGTTGTATTCTGTAGGTTTTTGGGTACGTATTGTTTAAATAATTGTTTTGTAATTGCTTTAAACATTCATTCAATTGATTTTAAATTATTTTCAAATTGTTTTCCGCATAAATGCTAAGGATAAAAGAAAAATAATAATTTCGTACGGGAAATTAGGAATAGTATGAGGGACGTGACATGCCGAGAACAGCTAGAGGTCATAATAGTATATGGGTCATTGTTGACAGACTGACGAAGTCGGCCCATTTTCTACCTGTGAATACGACCTTCTTTATGGATCAGTATGCAGAATTATATATTGGCAAGATTATCAAGCTGCATGGAATACCGGTGTCAATCATTTCTGACCGGGACCCAAGATTTACGTCGAGGTTTTGGAAAAGCTTGCAAAGCTCCTTGGGTACCAAGTTAGACTTCAGCACAGCATTTCATCCACAAACTGACAGACAATCCGAGAGGACGATTCAGATATTGGAAGATATGTTAAGGTCGTGTGTGTTGGAGTTTCAAGCTTCTTGGAGCAAGTTTTTGCCGTTAGTGGAGTTCTCTTGCAACAACAGCTACCAAGCTACGATCGGTATGACTCTGTATAAGACTCTTTACGGCAGAAGGTGCAGGTCTCCTTTGTGCTGGGATGAAGTTGGAGAAGCTAGGCTTGTCGGTCCTGAGTTATTACAACACATGTCTTAGAAGGTGGCTATTATCAAACAAAGAATTCAAATTGCTCAGAATCGACAGAAAAGTTAAGCGAACCAGAGGAGGAGAGACTTGGAGTTCGCTGAAGGCGATGAAGTATTCCTGAAGGTGTCGCCTTTCAAGGGCGTGGTGAGGTTTGGTAAGAAAGGGAAGCTCAGTCTAAGGTTCGTTGGGCCATTTCTCATCTTGAAGAGAGTAGGAAGCACGGCTTACAGACTGCACGTGCCAGCGTCTATGTATGGAGTTCACAACGTTTTTCATGTTTCGATACTGAGAAAATGTGTGTGAGATCCTACTCAGATCGTGGAACCGGTGGACATAGACATCCAGCCGACCCTGACATATGAAGAAAGGCCCGTAAATATTTTGGATTCTTCAATCAAAGTGTTACACAACAGGGTGATTCCATTGGTGAAGGATCTATGGCGCAATCATAACGTGAAGGAAGCCACTTGAGAAAGACGACGGGACGTTAGGGACCAATATCCAGAACTATTTGTTTAAGCAAATTTTGGGGGCAAAATTCTATTAAGGTGGGTGTGATGTAACACCCGGCATTTTTAGCCATGTAATTATCCCTCGAATTATTGAACGGGATTAATTTGAGACTAATATAATGAATATTTTATTGGAATTTGTTAGGATGTTTAGTGGAAAAAGAAGATTTCGGAGAAATCAAATCGGCGAGCTAAATAGTGGATTAGTTAGAAACCAATGGAAGGACAAATTAGGAAGACAATTAAGGTAGTTGGGAGGGAGCCAATGAATGCATGACATTTGTCCAAAATTGTTGAAGAAGCCAAAGCTCTCTCTCTCTCTTCCTCTCTTCTCCTCTCTTCCACGTGAAACCCTCCCCTTTCACTCCTCTTTTCCTTTACCAGCCAAGAAGAAAACTTCTCCTCTCCTCCACGGTTTTGTCCCCTTTCTTCAAGATTTCCACTCCTTTTGTGAAGATTAAAGGTAAGTGTTTAGTTTTGGTCGATGAGTTTTGGTTGAGAGTTTAAAAAAAAAAGGGAAAAAATGTTGATGTTTTTAGTAGGTTTCATAGGAACTCCAAAAATTTCCTCTCCCCCTTGGAGCTTGGCCGAACTTTACCACCTCTTGGACATCTAAAGGTGTAACACCCGAAATTTCTATTACAAGTGTAGCCCTAGTTTTGGATAAGTAGGAGTGATAGTGTGGCTTGGTGTCAAGTAAGGTTAAGTGATGAAAGTGGAGGCTTTGACAAGTCAAACCAACTTGTGATTGGTGGAGGATTGTAGTTTGAAAAGTCAAATGCAAATAATGGTGATTTATTATGGTTTTTGGCGTTGAATTTAAAGAGAGTAAGTGTGGGAGAGAGTTTGAAATGTCAAACTCTTTTGATTGGTTGAAAATGGAGTTTGAAGGTCAAACAACCAATGATTTAATTGTGTGATTAAATGGATGTTGAAGTGGATGGATGAAAAGTGAACTTTAGTGATTGTGTTTGGCGTTGAAATACAAAGGAAAAGGGGAGGGCTTTAAGGTAATTTACTTGAGCATTTAATGAAAGAAGAAAAGGTGTATAAAAAATGAAGTTCTTTTCATTCTTCTTCTTCACTCCATCGATCTCTCTCTCCCTTTCCTCCATAGCAGAAGCTTCTCATCCCTCTAGCTTCATTTTCTCAAGCCAATCTAAGGTAATTTTTGTCGGGTTTTAGTTTATGTAAGATTGGATGAAGCTTAGGAGTGTTTTTAGTGTGTTTTGTGAGGTTTTAGAGAGGGTTTAAAAACCCTAGATGAATGAGTCCGAATTTCGGGGTTCCAAATTGGGGTTTTCTTTCTCTTTTGATTAATTAGCCTTAGATATGTTAGTTTAATTTGTTGGAGTGATTAGATAGTGATTTGGATTAGAAATGCACAAAACCGGTTTTTAGGTAAATAGGGCACCGATTCTGTCTTGGCCATTTTCGGATTGGTCAAGTGTCTTGTTTAATGGATTTAAGCATTTCAATGGATAGTAGACGTGTAGAGGTTTCCGAGTTGGGGTGGCAAGTCGAATTCCGTTGAAAAACGAGAAAGTTACGGCCGTTTAAAGTTAGATGTCGGTAATTTGTGCAAAAACCGGGTTTAGATGTTTAGAAGTGGGAATTGCTTAGTTGTTGGTTAGTTAAGTTTAAGGATCTTTTTAGAATTGTATTGGTAACTTATTAAGTGAAGTTTCATTATTTAGGTCGTCGAGCGTTTGAATTGGACGATGAAAGTAAGCCAGTGGAAAACCGAGCATCCAGGTAAGTAGTGGTTCTCATCCTTTTTGCCTTCGAGCCTACACCATAGAATGGTAAGTAATGGTTATTTGTTTTTGCTTAGTGATGTGTTGCTGTTTTGTTGAGGGTTGCATTGGTTGGTTGTTTGGTTTCGTGTTGTGTTGCGTTGTTATGTTGTGTTATGTCGTGTGGTGTTGCATTAGTTGGTTGTCGTGTGGTGTTGCATTAGTTGGCATGGTAGTCGGTTAAAGTGTAAGGCCCTTCGGGGCGGGCAACTAAGGCCCTTCGGGGCGGGCAACTAAGGCCCTTCGGGGCGGGCAACTAAGGCACTTCGGTGCGGGCAACTAAGACCCTTCGGGGCGGGCAATTAAGGCACCTCGGTGCGGGCAACTAAGGCCCTTCGAGGCGGGCAACTAAGGCACTTCGGTGCGGGCAACTAAGGCCCTTCAGGGCGGGCAATTAAGGCACCTCGGTGCGGGCAACTAAGGCCCTTCTGGGCGGGCAACTAAGGCATCCTTTCGGGTGCGGGCAACTAGAATTGTTTGGTCGTGTTGTCGTGTTAGGTTGAGCCAGTTTGTTAAGTTGCATTGAGTGGTGTTGTGTTGTTGTGTTGAGTTGTCGTGTTGAGTGGTGTTATTATTGTTATGTTGTTGTGTTGAGTGGTGTTGTGTTGTTGTGCTAGGGTAGGGTGGTGTGTGCATTGTTTTATTTATATTTATTATTCCCTACTTGCTAAGCGTAAGCTTACGTGTGTGTGTGTTCTGTGGTGTAGGTGGCGACAGCAGTACAAGTTAGAGCTACGAGAAAAGCTGGGTTTGGGACGCAGTCGTTGATGTACGCTGTATGCCGGTGCGGGCAGTTGTCGGGGCGCTTCAACCTAGTTCTCGGCAGGGGTTTGTGGTAGTGCATGTTTTGAAAACTTTGAGTTATTAGGAGTGGATTTGGGAATGTTTGAGTGTTGCTTGATTGGTCATGTTTTGAGTATTTGGAGTTGAAGTGTGTAGTTATTTTGGTGTGTGATAATGGTGGTGAAATGTGCACGTTGTGGTCGGGATTGGATCTTAGAGTCGTTTGGTTAAATTTTGTTTGATGTATAGTTGGATTGATCTGGTCATTTGGTTGGTTAAATCGTGTTTTAAAGGTATTGTCTCTTCAGGTTTTGGATTTCGAAAATTTAGCCGTTATATTGTCGATTTTTGGTTTTCAAAGCCAAAATGTCGGGTTGAGTTCTCTATTTTTTTTGTTAATTGTTTTAAGTCGGTTTTTCAAGAAATTTGTGGGACACGAAGTTATGGGTGTCGGGATGACGTGGTTAAAGTTTCGTGATTTTTGGAGGTGTCGGGATTGTAGAAAAGTGTAGAAAAGTGTAGGAAAGCGGGAAAAGGTCAAAATGGGTATTTTTGGATGTTTTTGGGTGTTAAAAACCCGAGCCGGCCCGATCGGTCGGGCCCGGGGCACGATCGGTCGCGGTCGGGATGTTGTAGAGTGAAGAAAACCCAAGGAGGCCCGATCGATCAGGCATTTAGCCACGATCGGTCGCAGTGGCGCGGTTGGGGCGCGCAGGCGCGCCCCAACGCGCGCGCTGTCTGGGCGCGCGCGGCGCCCAGCGCGCGCGCCCAGCGGCCCTTTGAGGCCAATTTTCGATTTTTTTTCAAATTTTCCCATTTTCTCAAATGTTTTGACCTGACATTTTCCGATGTATTTTAAACGTATTTTGGGCCCGTTTCCCAACAAATTTTGAGGGTTCGAAAAACCCGAAAACGAGTCAAAATATTTAAGATAATTATTTTTAAATTACGTTTTAAATGCGGGGTAGCTAGCCAAGTAGCGCACCGGGCCCGGAGTGGGTTCGGGGGCGTTACAAAAGGTGTTGACCACCAAGGATTTCAAGAAGATCAAAATGTGCTAAGTACGCCAGGTAAGTTCATACGTATAGGGTGGCTCTTAAGGTCGTACATCACGGAGGTACTAGGTTTTTATGCTGTCGGGTTGTCGTTGGGTAGTTAGGTCGTAGATTACATCTGAAGTTAAGTGTAATGCTATGGGTATAGTTTCGATGACCTGTTGTTCATTTATGCTTTGACTTGTCCTTTATTTTGTTACATTTACGCACATTATATGTTCATGCATACACGTTTTTTGGAAAGTCATGCAAATGTTTTATGCACGCGATTTGAAGTTAAGAAAGATAAAATGTGAATGTTAAGTACGGTTAAGTGTGGGACGCGGATTGACATATCTTCTTGTCCTTCCTTGGGACTATGTAAAACCGTCATCGCCAAGGACAATATGTCTTTTATCCCTCCCTAGGACCTGGAAAAACTACTAACCCATGTCATGTTATATTATGTCATGTATGTATGTGTGCCAGTTCCTCTATAAGCCCCACTTATACCAACATGTGCACTTGAATGTAATGTAAAGTAATGTTAATGTATTTCAAACGTTCATGCATAGCACGTGCATCACTAGCATTTTATGATCTTACTGAGCTCTAGGCTCATAGTTGAACTCCATGATGTAGGTACGGACCGTGCGGATGAGGACTTTGAGCCTCAGGCCAATGTGTAGGCGGTTGGCGGGATGAGCTTGCGGGGTCTGTATTGGCAGTCAGGCGCATTTTTTTTGACCCGTGGGTGATGTTTTAAAGTGTATGT
Organism: Begonia masoniana; assembly: GCA_022432975.1. Lineage (NCBI taxonomy): Eukaryota > Viridiplantae > Streptophyta > Magnoliopsida > Cucurbitales > Begoniaceae > Begonia > Begonia masoniana. The sequence goes on along the minus strand of CM039516.1, from coordinate 33,627,851 downwards.
TACGTTTGTATAGTCTTTTGGGACTTAGGTGATGGATAGGTTTTGTGTCAATGCTTTAGAACTTTTGTTTAGATAGTTACTTTTAAAAAAAAAAAAAACATACTGAATTGTTTGGAGCTTTTAGGTTTATGCATGGATTCGTTCGTTTTTCTTTTGATCGATCCATGCAGTTTGATTCTTGAATTTTCGACACGTTTTCTAACACGTTTAAGATTTACATTTTGAATCGGGTTTTTGGAGGGTTTAAAGCATTTTGTGTCTAAAGAGGTTGAGAAGAAGTTTAGTAGCAATGTTGTAAGGCTATCAGGTCATGAAGGTATGAAAGAAGAAAATAGGTAGGAGGAAGAAGTAGATCGTCAGACAGAGGGGTAGCCGATTGGTCGACTAGGGTAGCAGATCGATCGGTGCAGTATTGAGATAAGAGTGTCGACATCGACCGAATTGTGTGGAAGTCGACTCTATATGGGTTAAAAAATTGACCCCAGGTGTTATACGCTCAGTGAGGTGTCTATGTCGACCGAAATTCTGAGGCGTTTAAGTCTTCCAATTTTATGTCTTCCGATTTTATGTCTTCCAATTACATGTCTTCCGATTTTATGCCTTTAGATTTTAGTAGAAGTCAATTCCAGAGAGTTTGAGTTAAGGTCAAGTTATTGACCGCTATTATTTGATGTCGTCCGATTTTATGTCTTCCGATTACATGTCCTCCGATTTTATGTCTTCCGAATTTATGTCTTTCGATTACATGTCCTCCGATTTTATGTCTTCTGATTTTACGTCTTCCGATTTTATATCTTCCGATTTTATGCCTTTCGATTTTAGTAGAAGTCAATTCCTGAGAGTTTGCGTTAAGGTCAAGTTATTGACCACTACCGATTTTATGTCTTCCGATTTTATGTCTTTCGATTACATGTCTTCTGATTTTATGTCTTCCAATTTCATGTCTTCCGATTTTAGTAGAAGTCAATTCTAGAGAAGGTAGCAATAATTTTCTTATGAACATTTCCCACTATCTTCAAAGGCTTGAAAACGACTCTAGGTTTTCTTTTAGAGTTTTTTTTTTTAAAAGTCGCAAAAAAATTTATGTCAAAAAAAAAAAGCCAAGTTTAAGTAAAGTCATGTCCCGTGTTAGCCCGGCGGGTTTTGGTCGTCACTCATTTTGAAAAGTTACATTTAAAATCACCAGTTTACAATCATCTCAAAGTATTTGGCTGTTTGTGTTTTGTATCGACTTTGAACAGCACTTGAGATAAATTTACTCCTAGAGCAAAATCAAGAGTATTTCTTGGTTTTCCTATCAGGTACAAAGGTTACAAAATTTTGGATTTGGAGACAAATAGAATAGTGATCTCGCATAATGTGGTGTTTCATGAGAATGTGTTTCCTTTCAAATCAAAATTAGACAAAAATTGTGAAAATTCATTTCCAGATTTAGCGGATATTATTCATCCAATTTCAAAAGTGCTTCCTCCACAATGTTCAATTCATCCTATTCTAATAACTCAATTCCTTGTAAAAACATTATTGATCTTCCATGACGTCAATGCAAACGAGTTTCTAAAACTCCTGCTCATTTAGCTGATTATCATTATTATTTAGCTGCTGCTCTATCTTCTTCATATCCATTTATTTCAAGCTATCAATATCCTATATCCAAAAGTTTGTCTTATCATCGTTTGTCCAGTTCTTACAAAGCTTACATTTTGTCTATATCTTCAAAATATGAACCTAAGTGTTATCTACAAGCTGAGAAATATCCTGAGTGGAAAAAGGCAATGAATGTCGAGCTTAGGGCTCTTGAGAACATTCTTACTTGGACATTGAAAAATCTTCCACCATGTAAACATCGCATTGGTTGTAAATGAATGTACAAAATTAAGTATAATCCTGATGGAACGATTGAACATTACAAAGCAAGATTGGTAGATAAAGGGTTTACACAACGAGAAGGAGTTGATTATTTGGATCCTTTTTTTCTGTTGCAAAATTTGTCACAGTAAAGATTCTGTTGTCTCTTGCAGCTATAAAAGATTGGTTTTTAACACAATTAGATGTGAATAATGCATTTTTACATGGTAATTTGAAGGAAGAAGTCTACATGACTTTACCACCAGGCTATTCTATACAAAATGTTTCTCAACAGGGGGAGCATAATTTAGTTTGCAAATTGCACAAGTCCTTGTATGGTTTAAAACAAGCTTCTAGGCAATGGTTCTCTAAGTTTTCCCACGCAATCATCAGTCTTGGTTTTCGACAGTCATATTCTGATCATTCGTTGTTTATTCAATCAAAACAAGAATGTCTCACTGCTATTTTGGTGTATGTAGATGATGTTATTTTTGCAGGGAATTCACAACAGTATATAGTACTCATAAAGCAACTACTTGATAGTAAAATTAAGCTGAGGGACTTAGGAGATCTTTATTTCTTTTTGGGATTAGAGGTTGCAAGAAGTGATAAAGGTATTACTTTCAAATAAGAGACATTATACATTAGAATTACTTGTTGAATCCGATTCCTTGGTGTGCAAACTAGTATCAATTCCAATGAAATCTAATTGTAAGCTTGTTGATGATGGCTTATTGTTGGATGATCAAACTACTTACAAAAGGTTTATAGGAAGATTATTATATCTTATTTTCACCTGACTTTACATATCATAATTTTCGGTTGTTGAGTCAATTTTTAGCTGCTCCTCCAGTTTCTCATTTACAAGCAGCTTATCATGTTCTTAGATATTGAAAGGGTACTCTTGGTCAATGGATATTTTACTCCAACATTCATATTTACAATTAATAGCGTTCTCCAATTCAAATTGGGCATCATGTTCTGATTTCGAAGATCCATTACTGGAATTTGTGTGTTTCTTTGTTAGTCCTTAATATCATAGAAGTCAAAGAAACAACAAATTGTTTCCAAATCTTTTGCTGAAATGGAATATAGAGCTATAGTTCAAACCACGTGTAACGCCCCTGAACCCAACCCCGGCTCGGGGCGCTACTTTGCACAACAATCCCGCGTTTAAAACGTAATGTAAAATAATTTTCGATAAAATTTTAACTAGATTTTTGGGTTTTTCGAACCCTCAAAAATGGTTGGAAAACGTGTGTGAAATACGTGCCAAACGTGTTGAAAAATGTCGGGTTAAAACATATTTGAAAAACCAAAAATTTAAAAAAAGACCGGGCTGGCCACTATGGGCGCCGCGCGCGCTGGTGCCTATCGATCGGCACCCTCTCGGGAGCGTGCTCAAGGAATAGTGCCAAATGCCGATCGAGCGGCTCGCACGAGCACCCAAGCAGCGCGCATCACGCCCACGCTGCGTGCGCCACCACCGCGCCCCACGCGCGACTACCTTTCCCTGCGCGCCTCCTCCTCGGCCACCAGCGTGCTCTTTCCTCTTTTTCACATTTTTCTTCAAACCACACCCCACAAAATTTGTGACGACCCCAACCCGATCAGGGCCGCCACGGACTTGCCGTGACATAATCATTACCTAAGCCCTCGTATTTCCACATAAACTTTTTCATTTTTACTTTAAACATTTCCCAAAACCCTTAAACAAACTAACCATAACGTAACCTTAACTTTAAACTCTCGTAACCACGTAAATTTTTCTTTTTATATCACTCATTCCTCGATCATCAAAACATGACACTAATCTAACCTACAATTTCAGACAAATTCAAGAAATCGAACTGCGTGGATCGCTCTAAAAATCGAGCATATCCTTACCTGTTAAAAATAACCCAAGCAGTTCCAGTATGTTTCTAAAATTAAGACTCTACATTCTAAACAATCTACTACCACTACATATACATCAAAACTCGACTATTCACACATCTTTCTATCAAAACATCCAATCTACATACTTAAACACTTTGATGCTTTCACAAACAAAACCCAAATCAAATCCTCAAAACAAACATCAAGCATAAGCACTAAATTTCCTAAAACATCACCAAGGACATACATTAACAAATCATTCAGAATAGAACAACGTCCAACCTACATTCATTATACAATTCCCAAAATATCAAACCTCCCCACATATTCTAAAATCTTCCACATCTTTAACATCAACACAATTTCACATTAATTACCCAAAATAACCCGCAGTCATCGAACCTTGCCAAAACACACTCCGTCGCCACGAGCACCATCCGTCGACCACCTATTCTTTGTCATCGAGTTCACACCTGTCACCTACATCATGCAACATAAACAGTAAGCCTAATGCTTAGTAAGGGGATGCACTATATGAATTTAAAACATTTTACTTAACATATGAAGTTTCTACAGTTTCATCGTACATAATCATTTCGTTTCGTTTCATCGTTCATATTCATTTCGTTTCGTTTCATCATTCATATTAATTTCATTTCGTTTCATCATACATATTCATTTCATTTTGTTTCGTCATACATATTCATTTCATTTCCATCGTACATACATGTAATCCTCTACCAATGGAGGGCGGATTAGTTTCTCCATCTCTAGACGTTCCACATATAAATCTTTACCTGAAGGGTGAACCACTTCCTTCAGATATCATACATTTTCTGGACGTTCCACAATCTACATCTGAAGGGTGAACCACTTCCCTCAGACACTTTACATTTTCTGGACGTTCCACAATTTACATCTGAAGGGTGAACCACTTCCCTCAGACACTTTACATTTTCGTTTTACATCGTTGTCGTTTCTACGTTTAAATCGTGAAATCATATGCTAAAACATTTTCGTACATTTTCTAAAACATGATGCATGAGAGATCTATATACGACATATCATCAAGACATATCCTCAAACAATTCACAACATACATAGACATATACTATTCTCAACGGACTTCTCAAACAACTAACATTCTAAGCTACCCGACTCATTAATCCCCACAATCAGAAAATCATCATCAAAATAGTAAAGCCTAACGTTGCCACGATGTAAGGCCTTAAGGGCCGGAAACCTAACATCCACTTACCTGGCGTCCGTAGCTAGCCGAGCACCGTCCAAAAGCCGTGTCCACCTAAGGCATTTCATAAATAAAGGACATTAAAATTGATCCTAATTAAGCTAATTTCAAACTTAAACTAATCTTCTAATTTAGGAAATTCTTTCCTAAAACTTCCATTTTTCTCATTCGGGCATAACTAAACTCTCACTTTTGTGAAAACCTCTTAAACTACTATTTCTAGCCTAATCCAATTAAAACCTAATTAAACGGCCACTAATTTAGGTTCGGTAAAAACCGACCTAAAACTTCGAACGCGCGTAACTTTTGCGTCGGTTATCGGAATCGAACGATTCCAGCGGCCACGTACTCCTCTAATAACCTATTTTAATCTGCCAAAAGGAATTTTAAAACAAACGACCGGAGCTAGGTCAATTTGTCAAAAACCCGATTCTGCCCCTTTTACCCAAAATTTCTCTTTTTCGATTTTTCATCAAATTCCATCAATTTCTTCACCAATCTATCCTCCTAACATCCAATTAACATAAACTAACCTAAAATCGAAGTTTTCATTTAAGAAAACCCTAAGCCCTAATTCGGGCTCCACTGAAATCTGCTCAAATTGAGCTCAACACGGTCAATCAATAATAGCCGGCCCTAGGGTTGGCAAACCCACGCCGAAAGTGACCGAAAACGGCCGGCGATCGGAGCTCAATCGAGCTCGCCACCGCCAGCCCCAAACCGAGCCGAAAAAGAGGGAGAAAACCGAGCCATACCGTCGGTTTAGTGCGCGAAGACGAGCCGAAGCCTGCACGCCGCCGTCGTCTGGCCGGAAAGGTCGGAATTTGCCGGCGCTCGTCGTCGGAAATCGCCGCTCGTCGCCTCCCTTGTTCGCTCGCAGAGCTCGGGTTCGAGCTCGAACAACAGAATGGCCTTCGGGCCATTCTGTTGTTTTATTTCTTTTTTTTTATTATTATTTATTAAATTAATAATAATAATTATTATAATTATAATAAACTAAAACTATTTCTTTAATTAGTCTATCGATTCGGTCTCTCTGCAATTTCCTTATTTCTCCAAATATTCCAATTTAATCTTAGAGTTCTAACAAAACTCACCGCTCACAAAACGGACTTATTTTGCTATTTTTACGAATTAACATACTAAAAGGGTAAAAACGGGAACTCTAGCATTACTCATTCGATTTGGGTTTCTAAAATTTCACTTATTCTTCTACAAATCCCCATAAATTTCTAGGGTCCTAATCTAACTATCCGCTCGCAAAATGGACCTAATTTACTTATTTACGAAAATAGCCTTGGAGCAGAAACCTGAAAAACTCGGGTGTTACAAAATTACCTAAAACTTACCCCAAACTTTTCCCGACACATCCAACTTTACGACACATGAAAATCGTTAAAAACCGACGTCATTTGATTGATAAAAACGAACAGCATAACGACTAAAATTTCTAAAAACCACAACCCTGAAATCCAAACGTTCATAAAATACGTTCAAAACAATTCCAAACAATATGTACAACGTTGTAAAACCATCTTCATTTATACCAAGTAAAGTCCAAACTAACCTACCTATTTACAATCAAAATACTAATCCTCCAACTCTCCCCGAAGATCATGGTCGAGAAGTCCCGACAACTGCCCGCACCGGCATATGCGTACATCACCGACTGCGTCCCAATCCTAGCTTTCCTTAAAGCTCTCACTTGTAATGACGTCGTCACCTACACCATAGGACACAAAACGTAAGCCTAATGCTTAGTAAGTAGAGATTAATGAATGCAAACAAACACACAAGGCAAACCAATCCTATCACATGCAGTTTCTAACTCTCAGTTGTGCCCATTTCATATTTGTTGCATTACTCTTATCATAAGCCGTGTGTATCAAGTAGGCACACATCTCATAACTGTCTAGGACGGCCATACATTGACCCAACCAAGCAAAATCGGATGGTACCCATCCCATAACTGTCTAGGACGGCCATGCGCGATTTTACTCCCCCACATCGATAGTAGAATCCTATCACAGTCTAGGAATTTATACTCACAATGCCTTAAGTATTTTAGATAAGCCGTGTGGATCAAGTAGGCACACATCCCATAACCGTTTAGGATGGCCACACATTGATCCAACCAAGCAAAACCGGATGGAACGCTTCCCATAACCGTCTAGGAAGGCCATACACGATTTTACTCCCCAACATCGATCGTAGAATCCTATCATTGTCTAGGAAATCATACTCCCAATGCCTTAAGATTTGCCATTCTTTTATCTGATTATATTTCACGCTCACCAAACAATACTCACGCTTACCAAAACAATGCAAAAACTCGTATTTTCGTAGTTCGAAACCATGATGCATGTCGCACAATGCTTAACTAACAAACAAGACGCACAATGCTTAATAAGACAAAGATAAAACAACCAAACAAACAAACAATTACCTACCGTTCTATGGTGTAGGCCCGAAGGCAAAACACAAACGTCCTCTACTTATCTGATTGTTCGGCACGTGTTTGATCACTTCGTCCAGCTAAATTACTCGCTCGACAACCTAACAAATATAGAAAAATAACTTAGAAAGCCTCTAATAAATTCTAAGGGATTTCCTAACCAAAACTAACAACAATACAAACAAATCCAAACTCTAAGCCCTAAACCTAATTTTCCCACACATTTTGGTGTCCAACTTCAAACGGCCATAACTTATTTGTTTTTCAACGGATTTTGACGTGCCACCTCAATCCGTAAACCTCTACACGTCTACTTTCCATTAAAACAAACGAATTAACTGTCCAAACACCATGGCTAACTCGAAATCCCAAAAACAGAATCAGCCACTTAGTTTACAAAACCGGTTTTCAACTATCTTTCACCATAATTTTAATCTACCTCTAAACATCATCTAAAACAACCTATCTAAAGCTTAAACTACCAAAATTATAAGAAAAACCAGCAAAGAAATGGAGATTTTTGGATCTCTAAATTAGGGTTTTCCAAACTCTATCAAACCCCCCCCCCCCCCAACAAAAACCATTAAAAACCCCAAAAACCTTCATCAAAGTGTATCCAACTAAAAACCCAACAAATCTAACCTTAAAAACCTTGAGAACTCTTGATGGAAATGGAGGAGAAAACTCAGCAATGGAGGGAGAAGAGCACCGTGGAAAATGAAGAAGAAAACCCACATTTTTCTCTTTTTAATCCAAACAAATTTTCTTTTTTGAATTTCCACCCACATTTTTTCTCTTTTTATAAAATTACCTCACCTCTTTATTCATTCATTTCCAACGTGAGATCCTCCAAAATTTCGTCCCCTTTTTACTTAAATTTCATTTTTACTTTATACAATTATCTAAAATTTCAACTCCACAATAAGCATAACAACTCATTCTAGGGTTCTCTCTCAAGTACTCTTCAAATTGCACTTCTAAACTTAACGTACTAGGATAACATAAAACTAACTTTAAACTCTCCTTATCGTTAAATCTAAGGATTAAGCACGCTATAGAAATATTCCGGGTGTTACAATTCACCCTCTTTACAAAAATTTTGTCCTCAAAATTTGAGGCTTAGTTATTCCTCAACGTATTTACACCAAGCTACGCTTCTAACTTTTGGGTTGCTATATTAGATCTTAATTACCCCGTGCCCCTAATCACCTATCCACTAATGACACTTTTCTATATCTCCAAAATTTTAACTTTACCTAACTCTGCACTCCATAGTTCGATTACTCATACGTCTATGGACTTTAATTGAAATATTCATCTCTCACTTCCTACTTCCGTGTCTATCAAACACGTACCTAACCCATTTGAGCTCTCAATGTATTTTCAATCACGTAACCCTAAGGAATTAGTAAACAACTTCTTATCTCAAATTCTATATTTCCAATTTCCCCTCTACTCTACAATCTCATTCCTAAATTATCACATAACCTTAAGGAATTAGTAAACAACTTCTTATCCCAAATTCTAAATTTCCAATTTCCCCTCTACTCTACAATGTCATTCCTAACATATCGCTCCCATCTCTCACATCTACTTACCTCGAACAATCACGATATTTCATTGGTCATTCAAACATTATCCCCGTACACCATGCGCGTGCGTGGCGCCCCTTTGGGCCAGCCCGGTTTTTTTCTAAATTTTTTTTTTCAAAAATATTTTAACCCGATCTTTTTCGACACGTTTTACACGTATTTTACGCACATTTTCCAACCATTTTTTAGGGTTCGAAAAACCTAAAAATCGAGTCGAAATTTTATCAAAAATTATTTAAAATTTCGTTTTAAACATGAGAAGAGTGAGCCAAGTAGCGCACCGAGCAGGGCGGGTTCGGGGGCGTTACATCAACTCATCTTCCAATCACTTTATTTCATCTCTAAACATCCTCCAACTCCCATAATCTAATACATCCACTTAAAACTTCTCCCAAAATATAACTCCAATTCAAAATTTGTAAAACTGACTAGAAAACACGTAGCGGAACATAAAACACGTGAAAACCCTTTAATCAAAACATTTGTTTCAAAACATGGCATCTTCCAAGCAAATCCCCAAATCATCAAAACCTACCATCCATTTTTCTAAATTCATAAACGTGTACCAAAAAAACTTGCTTGGAGCATAAAACGCCCGCCACGAGTACCATTCATCAACTGACCTATCCATCAACTTTAGCAAGAACTTTCTCACCTTCAAATTCTTCATCTACATCACAAGGTTCAAACTATTAGCCTAATTCTTAGTAAGAGGTGTACATATATGGATAAAATGCTCATGCAATGCATGCCCAAAAAATCATGTTTGTTTACTCGTTTCTTGTTTTTTTCACTTGACATGGATTAAGAGGGCTTCCATGGAGGAGTAGGCAGTTATTCATGTACATGGTCCTTACGAAAGGGTTTCATGGTCCATTACATGGACAGATGACATGGTCCCTCGAGAGAGACAGAAATCATGGTCATATTATCCCAACCCACACTTAATCATTACGTACATTTCATATTTTTGTTTTTCTTTACATTTTCTTTACATAAATCATGCATGTAAAACATTTCGTATGCTTCTTTGGGAAAACATGATGCGTGTGACATGAATGCGCATATATACATAATTCTTGAACATTAACATATAACCTACTCAAAGAAATCTCATCATCAAACATCCTTAAACAATTCACAATAAAATATCGAAACCATCATCAGACATAACATCCTAGTACCCTTGCGAAGTAGGGCTCTATTGGCCGAACACCTAACACACACTTATCTAGAATTTCTTAGCAACTCGTGCACTTTTCCTTAAATCACAAACACCTAAAACATCACAATCTCATCATCAATATTGGTCCAATCACAACACAATGAACGAATGAATTTAAACTTCATATCGCATCTCCTTAAAATTTCTGGCATAACCTCCCTGTATTATGCATTTTCCCAAAATTCCACAACAATTCAACAAATCAATAATTCCTAACTCTCCATTCCAATATCAACTATACAAAAATAATCTCAAAATCAACAAAATTTCATAAAATTGACAAACTCCCAATGAGAGGGTTTTTCTTACCTTTAATCTTCTCAAAAATGGGAAATTCGGACCAATTCTTCAAGAGGGAGAGAAGAATATCGGAACCCTAGCACAATAGCCAAAACTCATGAAAATCAACTCAAAACCTAACCCTAATCCTAAAACTCACTTCATAAATCTTAATGCTTACTTAAAACTTCAAAGTCGGAAGAGGAAATTGAAGAAAATCACGTGGAGGAAGGGAGGATCGGCGCTGGCACGAAACGGAGAGGAGAGAAAAAAAGAGAAGAGAGAGAGAGGGGGGTCTGCTTCGAGAGAGAGAGTGTGTGTGTGTGTTAATAAAATTAAACTCAACTTTACCACTTTGCCCTTCAATCCAAATTTCTAACTAATGGTTTCGTAACCTGATGGTTTAAATTTTCGTAAATGCTTGATTCAATTTAGCCTCACAATTTAACTCTTAAAATTCCCATAAAGTTTTTCATTCTTGAAATTATGGTAAAATTCTCTAATTCCGGGCATATAATTAGAAATTAAAACGCTGAAAATTCTGGTTGTTACAAAATCAAAGTACCCAATCACATCGAAGCTATCAGTCCGTCTGTATATAAACATGTAGTCTTTGGTTTCTTGAAGGTACCACAACACTTTCTTTGCAGCAATACAATTGTCTTTATCTGGATTACTATGATATTTTCTTAACATCCCAACAACAGATGCAATATCAGGCCTTGTGCAAACCTGAGCATACATCAGGCTTCAACAACTGAAGCATATAGAATGTTCTTCATTTGCTCCCTCTCAAGATCATTCTTCAGGCACTTGTTCTCATGGAACCTGTCACCCTTCACAATTGGAGCTTGACTAGGTGAACAATTTTTCATCCGATGAAATTGTTTCTTGAGACCAACCTAAGATACCTCTAAATCCGTCTCGATGAATCTTAATACCGATAACATATGATGTTGTGACGACCTCGACTCCGCGTCGGTGCTGCCACGACCTGTGTCGTGCGTGCATATATACGTGCATGTGTATTACCCTCGCCCGTTCTCACTTAAATTTTTTCTTTCATTTCATTTTCTTTCATTGCATTTTTCATTTCCTTTCCTTTTCAATCGTTTAATCATTAGAGAACGGACTCGGGCTTTCAATCCATATCTAGACATTTAGGCTCTAACTTAACTTTAAAGTTTGTCAACGTCTAATCACTAAAACAAGGTTAAAACCATTTTTTGGGAAAATGTTGACTCGGTTTTTGGGTCCTTAAAATTCATTAAAATATTTGGAAATCGCTCGTAAAATACGTTTAAAAGTATCTTAAAGGGTCGGGTTAAAACGTGTTTTGAAAAGTCAATTTTTTTGAAAAAAAACATGTTGGGGGTCAAGTATGGCGCCGATCGATCGGGCCCAAAGGCCGATCGATCGGGCCTGCTCTGGATTCCCGGCCAAAAACAACCCTCAACGCCAATCGATCGAGACATAAGGCCGATCGATCGGTTCCTCTTTGGATTCCGACTTAAAAACGATTTTCAACGCCGATCGAACGGGACATAAGGCTGATCGATCGGGCCCTCTCTATTTTCCGACTTAAAAACGACCATTAAATGCCGATCGATCGCCCCTCGGGCGCGATCGATCGGGATGGGCATATCCTGGGCCCGCGCACAGCACTCCCAGCGCGCCCCACGCGCGCACGCACATGCCCAGCGCGCCTCAAGCGCCCGGCCAACGCACTACCCACGCCCCCTTGCCCCTTTTTCTACCCCCTTTGCCATTTTTCTTCAAATTTTCACCTAATACACACTTCAAATTTTATCATCAAAACGTCCATCAATAATCCAACTAAATTACACATCCAAAACCCGAACATTCAACCTAATTCATCAAATCCTGATACAAAACTTCGATTTCAACTTAAAACAACAAACCTATTTTCCAATCACCAAAACTCATCCAAAATTTATTCTATTTCATCAAAACATTCCACAATCTTCTATATCCACCCAAATACACATTAACATCAATATCCTATCTATTTTCCTCGAAACTATCCATGCATAGCAGAAGATATCAAAAAATCATCAAAACATCAATTTTCAACCTATCCAGATACCAAACATCCTAATATGTTTTTCTATACATTTCATCCAATAATCTCAAAACACATAACCTACGCTCCCCACGGGTCGTGCTCGCATCGACTACGCCGGCCGCTCCTACGAATATCCTCCTTCAAGGTGTAGGCTCGTCGGGTGGAGGGACATCGTCCTCACCTTGCTCGTAGTCATCTACACCATAAAGACACCTATGAGATAAAAATCTCAGCAAGTCCTATGTAAATGTATATGCATGATATGTATGCTATGAAAACCGTCCATGTCATTTCATTTATCAGTACGTGTCAGTCTATGGTTATCGAAAACGCTCGACAGATGGATAGGGCACATCAAGCGGTTAGACAGCCCACACCATCCGAAGGGAGGAAAACCCGCTCACCACGGAACGCCAGGCCTTAACCTCATCCCCGATAGCCCCATGCCATGGTTGTTTACTGTGATACTTTACTTGCCTTTACATGCATGTTTTTTCATGAAATCCATGCTTAAATTCATTTTCATGACGTTTTGAAACCATGATGCATGAACTGTTCAATATACACAATATAATATATATAACGTGAATACCATCAAAACCTCACAAATACCATCAAAACATCACAAGCACAGACTATAAAAGTAATTAACCCTAAAATACCCAACCAAAGCAGTTAAACAGACAAAGCACCAACATTCACCAACAATCCTTGAGGGACAAAGCTTGACATATGGTGTAGGTCAATCGGCCACAGTAAATCACGAGAACTTACCTCTCGTCCTGTGCACACCGAGCTCTTCGGTTCGAGCTTTGTCACTTAAAGCAAACCATAGCGTTCTTTGTCAAAACCGAGCTTAAACATAAAATTTCAGAAATTTACGAAACTCCTAGCTAAAGGAAATTTCCTAAAATTCTAATAAACCTCACTGAGGCATTTCATCGAGCAATTTATGCTCACAACTAACAAATCTCCATTAATGGAGTTTCCAAGCTCCAAATCTCCTATTTTTCAACCTAAACATCTAACCCACCTAATATTTCGTCCAATAATCACAAATACGGCAATAATTAACCGTTTCTAACATAACCCGATTATTTTCGATAAAACCTAACGAAACCCTAACGTTTAACAACCTAGAAATCGAGAACGAACGCCCGGAATGTAGCACCCGAGAAATTTTTCTCAGTTTAATTAATCGAAAGAATTGGAGAGGAAATAATAAAAAAGTAAAGTAATTAAAAGTGAATAAATTGGTTAAACTAAAATGTTTATTAAATTAAGTTCGAGAAATTAAGCCGTGAGTTATAATTAAGAACGAGATTTAGCGAAAGTTGAAATTGTCGGAAACACGGGAGGGCAAAACGGTAAATGAAGATTCGATTAATTAATGGTTATTATTATTATTATTATTATTATTAAAAATAATAATAAAATCAACAGAATAGCCGAAGCTATTCTGTTGAACCCGAGCCCGAGCGCGAGGGGAGAGGAGAGGCGTGGGAGACGACTGCGACGCAGTGCCGTTCACCGGCGATTTCCGACGGCTTCCGGCCAGACGTCGGCGACAAGCAGGCTCCGGCCCATCTCCGTGCACAAACCGAACGGTGAGCCCTAGTTTCTCCCTGTTTTCGGTTTTGTCGTGGCCGAGGGTGGCGAGCTCGATTGAGCTCCGATCACCGGCCGTTTTTGGTCACTTCCGGCGTGGGTTTGCCAACCCTTGGGCCGGCTATTGTTGCTTGGCCGTGGAATGCCCAATTTAGACGAAAATCAGTGATGCCGATTTAGGGCATTTCGGTTTTGGTGAGTGTAGCTTCGATTTTTGGTTAAATTATGCTAATTGAGGATATATGTGGTTGATTGGTGAAGAATTGAGTGAGAATTGATGAAAAATCAAAAAGGGGGATTTTTCGGGAAAAGGGGCAGTTCGGGTTTTCTGCTTTTTGACCTAGTTCCGGTTATTTGTTTTAAAATTCCTTTTGGCTGATTAAAATAGGTTATTAGAGGAGTACGTGGCCGCTAGAATCATTCAATTCCGATAACTGACGCGAAAGTTATGCACGTTCGAAGTTTTGAGTCAGTTTTTACCGAACCCGAATTAGTGGCCCGTTTAGTTAGGTTTTAATTGGATTAGGCTAGAAATAGTAATTTGAGAGTAATTGGTGAATGTAGGCTTGATTTTAATAAAGCTTGAATATTTGTCATAGGTCGAACCATATGTGACGTGATGTGCCAAAACCAGCAAGCTATGGACGACAGGTAAGTTCTCGTGACTTACTCTGGCCGATTGGCCTACACCGTACTTCGATGTCGCGTCGAGGATCTTAAAGGATTGTTCGTTTAAAGTTGTTTTGGTTGGGTAGATAGGTTTAGACGTTTAGTAGGTTATTTCTTTTACTGTCCTGATGGTACATATGATTGTTTGTTTATAGCCTTACTGAACTGTTCATGCATCACGTATTTTAACTTGGCATGAAAACGAATTTCTGCACTGCACCATGTTTTCTGAAAACCGATGTGGCCCAGAAATTGGGGACTCAGATCTATTGTGCGGACCGATTGAGGGTCTGGCCAATACCACATTTCATGTACTGTAATTAATGAACGTAATCTGTTATCTGGTCACGCGAGGTGGGGCTTAGGCACGGCTGTACGTGTTGTAAGCGTGTACCCCCCTCCTCTAACCGCACGGGGTAGTCCGACCGCTGGATGGGCCCCCTTCGGTTAGGGGGATGAGATCTCGGTGATAAACTGTCTGCGACGCTCTGTTATGCATGATTTCTGAACTCCATATGCACTGCACGCATCTGCATTTACGTAGAATTTACTGAGCCCGTTAGCTCATAGCGTGTCTGTATGGTGTAGGTGATCCTGACATAGGTGAGGACGAGATCCTTCCGCCTAAGGAGTGATGCAGTTGATGGAAGATGGCTCGCGGGGTGTGCTGGCGCAGTCGATGCTTGACCGACCCGTGGGGAAGTATGTATAGGTTTTGAGGGTTTTTGGAGTGTTTTGGGCTGATGGTGAAATTGTGTAGAACATTTTAGGATGCTTGGTTCTGGTTAGGTGTTAGATTTTCATGTTGATGTTTCAAACGTTTTGTTTAAGCCATTAATTTAACGTTATGGGAATGTTTTTAGTTTAATTGTATAGTTGATACATTTTAGGGTGTTTGGTTACGTTTATTTGATAGATTTGTTTTATAAAACGTTTGTTAAGATTTTTATTTGGATTTTTATGAACTGCTTGGTGATTTTGTAAACAGGAGGATATGTAACACTTTTAAACGGAACCATGCAGTTCGTTTTCATGAAAATGTACTTCATTTTAATCGTGTTTAGAGTCGGTTTTGGGCAGAGTTACGAGAACGTATGAATGTTTGGAAAGTTTATGTAAAATGTATAATTGAAATGGAGATAGAAATGATATTGTGAAGAAGTGATAAGTTGATAAATTGAGGAATGTGGTTTTATGTAAACTGTTTTGTATGATAAATGAATTTTCTTTAAAGGTTTTCGAGGATGTTTTAATTGATTTAGAGGCTTAAAAAGAAAAATTTCGTACGGGAAATTAGGAATAGTATGAGGGTCGTTACAATTATGGTATCAAAGCCCCCGGGTTTTAAAATCGGTTCTGTAGACTGCTCGACTGCACAGCCACTACGCGGACATCCTTCATCAACTGTAAGTATATTCTTTAGTTATGCTTGATTTTTCTATTTGCTTTGTTATAATTGAGGGTGTTAGAATAGTTAAGAAAGCATCATTGTTCGAGGAGTTAATTGTTGTCACACTATGGCTTATAGGTTAGTCGAAAAGTTCAAGTAAGGATAACTAGGTATTTGGGTGAATATAAATTTGATTATTTAAGGAAGTAGGAAACACCATTGGACGTTAAAGATGACAATCACCCTGAGATCAAGTGACGAGTGCATGGATTTCCATATTAAGGCGGGAGTTAGATTCATTACTAGCAAGGGGTTAACTTTTATAAGGAAGAAGTTAGAAAACTAGATGCAGAATTTTATTGGATCATTAAAGTAAAGTACTCATTTATGAGGAAACTTTGAGATCGAAGTTTTGATTAAGGGTTATTAAAGACTAAGACCATTGTAGCCATTGTAGATAGAAGTAACAAAAATGAGTTTGCTCAATTCGTGTTGAAGGCCATTATTTGACACGTAAGAGACTCTTTGGGAGGAATTACAAGTTTTGGGTCAATTTCAATTTTTCATTCTGAAGGTACTCAGTTGATTTCCACTAGTTATCCATAAGACTGAATTCTAAAATTTTGGACTAATCTAAATGGGTCAGGTACCTAGGTTCGCATTTATGTTTTAATGATTGGACTCCCGTCAGTAGAGTTTTCCCTTTTAGTTCAAGGAAGCATAAATAATGAGTCAATTTCCCAGCCACAAGTGATTTCGCTAAGAATGATTCACTTATTTTATCTAATCGAGTGGTTTAGATCGTTGCAAGTATACTTTTGCAAAATGATAGATTCCTTGATGTTCCAACTGATTATGAATCTAAAAACCAAGTTGGTTCAGTAAACCAGATGTAAGGTTCTACTTCACAACTTCCGAGTTGAGGGTCTTAGAATACAAACTTCGTACAACAAATTATGTAACCTAATACGAGGAAATGTGGATGTTTAGAAGTTTCTTTTACCTTATGATTAGAGGAACACAACTTATGAGATAAGTTAGGAATAATTAAGCACGAATTCTAGTAGACGGATTCCCTCGAAGTTTGGCTAATCATACAAAGAAAATTTAGAAGCTTAAATGTGAACTTGTGCAGATTAATCGTCAATTGAGACAACAAGGAAGTTGCACCAAGGATAATTACCCCGATCGAAGACAAGAATAATGCCCAACATTCAGCTGTTTCAGTTAGAGTTTTATCTCAACAGTTATTGGAGTTATAACGTTAGAGTGAAGATGTAGTATAGAGTAAGGATTTGACTATAATAATTATGCGATAGATCAAAGTAGGTTGGAAAATAGAGAGGTAAAAATATAATAGAAGGTGGGTAAGAAGGGTTACTAGGCAAACTACTAAGAGAGGACAATAGGCTAAATATAGAACGATGTGGACCTCATAGAAAGGGAATTGTGCGTTAATAGGACTAGCCTGACTTAACCACAAGAATTGTGCATTTAGAATTCGGGTTACTATTAGAGGGGTGCAATTTATGAGATCTAAAATTTAAAGAGATAGAAACTGAACCTAGTCGACAAATCCTTGGAGTTTTATAGTACGACGAATCAGTGATAAGTTTGAAACTTAGATATGAACGTATCGAGGAATGCTTTGGATTGCCAAGGTATAATAAGTGCACGTAAGCAAATAAGGGTAATTACTCGGAGTTGGAAGGTTAACGAATTCGAGACAATAAAGGGTTAGAGTTATATGAAAAGTAATATGCAAGTGATACTCAGGTTACTAAAATTGGTCATTTTCTAGGAAATAAGTGCCGTCCTAGTAGACTGACAAATAAAGGACAATTGTCAGCTCGTGAAAAGACTTTGATCGATGAGTTGGGGACACGTCAGACAATTAGTGTTTGAAGAACGTTTCAAATTATTGGAGAATAAAAATTGTAGGATTTGAGGACTTAAGGAGAACTGGAATAAAGGCGTAAACTTATCTACAACAAGTTTGCTAACAAGAAGATCGTGAGATAAATCGTTGCAAGGGAACAAAGTAGAATATTCAGAACCGACTAGGAGGAACGAAAGAGGGTAAGGTCATTCAGTAACGTTAAGGTAATCCTCGTGCAATATTAGGGATAGGTGAAGGAGATTGTTGGATTCTATGAGAGATTGAGATTTGAAGTTAGAATAAAGAGAATGATGATTTTCATATAAATCATTTAAGTAAACTTAAGTAAAATGATGATTTTCAGAGGTTCGTTTCGTGTTTGACCAGTCGGGACCAATGGATACCCAAGTGACTTAAGGTTATAAGGAATAGTTTAGAGCACACCGATGGTAGAACTTATGGACTTGACGCTACTCGGAGCTAATAGAGATTTAAGTTAGACGAATGAGCATAATGTAGGAGGTAAGAGAGTTTTAGCTAAGAGCATAGCGAGAGGGCTCGCTAATGTGACTTAGAAGGAAAAGTGATACTTATAGGAACTTATTCATAAAGGAACGAGAGCCTTAAGAAAGTAACCGCATTAGCTCCCAGTTGGACTCAGTGAGATCTTGAGGAATTTTGAGAATATAGTTTGAGATAGTTGTGAAACCCGCTCTGAAATGATTATCGAGATTGGTAAGTTGCCCAAAGAAGTGAGTGACATGGGGCAATATTGATGAGGGAGTTTAGGAGGAATCGTCATAAAGGAAAAATGCGAGAATTTTAGTAGACCTACGTTTCTACTATGGTCGAGGTAGATGAAATTACGTAGATGTTGGCTTACAACCTGAGAGTTTGCAGAAACTTTTAAGTGTTAGTCAATTTGAAAGAGATGATAGGAAGCTAGGTATGGCTATTGCCTAAGGAGATAACCAGGGGAAAACCTGAACATGAGGTTAATTAGAAGAGTTAGAGTGAGTTAACGTTTTGGGTGATTAAGTGCAGACCAACACGTGCTCGAGACGATAACTATCGAGTACCTAGTTAAAGATCGCTCGGTTGAGGACTTAGG
The DNA here is from genome assembly GCA_022432975.1 of Begonia masoniana. Lineage (NCBI taxonomy): Eukaryota > Viridiplantae > Streptophyta > Magnoliopsida > Cucurbitales > Begoniaceae > Begonia > Begonia masoniana. The sequence goes on along the minus strand of CM039516.1, from coordinate 33,608,582 downwards.
AAATTTTGTAAAAACTCGATACGTGAGCGAGGACACGTGTAAGCCAATTAAAGATAAAGAATACAGTTATGAAGTTAATATAGAAGTTAAGTTGATGTGCGTCCCGACTGGAGACAGAGTTGAAGAAACTACGTTTAAGTTTGGATTACAGCCCAAAAGTTGGAAGGGATTTTTAGATGATGTTCGATCTGACTGATGTTAGGAGATTTGGACGTAGATGCGATGTAAAGTAATAGCTGAGAGAAACTTCGATGAGAGAATGGTTTTGAGGTTGTTTCGTTAGGAAATTGAGGACTTGAACTAGGCTTAGGTCGGGAAGCCTTAACATAAGGACAAGTCAGAAGAATAAGGAAGTTCGACTTATGGACGATTAAGTGAAAACTAACGTGTGTGTAAATTATCTACATGTGTATTAATGCAGTTGGTTATTAAAAATTTAAGACGCGAGGATTACTAGCATGTGGTGCACAACCAAAGACTTGGTTAATCAAATCAAACGCAGTAGACGTGGTTAGGAGGTTAACGATGCATCATTTGGTTTTAGGGATTCTAGTTTAGAACCATAGAGATTGACCCTAAGTATGGGCTAGAATCAAAGCCCTTGTGTGGCGAGTTCAGAATTTTGGAGGGATGGAGAAAGGTGACTTGAAAAGAATGGAGCGATTGTAAATCATAGTATAAGGCCGCAAGACATGAGACAGTAATGCCATGGACTGCAGCTAAGTCAAATTTTGAGGACAAAATTTTAATTAAGGTGGGTGGATTGTAGCACCCGAGAAATTTTTCTCAGTTTAATTAATCGAAAGAATTGGAGAGGAAATAATAAAAAAGTAAAGTAATTAAAAGTGAATAAATTGGTTAAACTAAAATGTTTATTAAATTAAGTTCGTGAAATTAAGTCGTGAGTTATAATTAAGAACGAGATTTAGCGAAAGTCGAAATGGTCGGAAACACGGGAGGGCAAAACGGTAAATGAAGATTCGATTAATTAATGGTTATTGTTATTATTATTATTATTATTATTATTATTAAAAATAATAATAAAATCAACAGAATAGCCGAAGCTATTCTGTTGAACCCGAGCCCGAGCGCGAGGGGAGAGGAGAGGCGTGGGAGACGACGGCGACGCAGCGCCGTTCACCGGCGATTTTCGACGGCTTCCGGCCAGACGTCGGCGACAAGCAGACTCCGGCCCATCTCCGCGCACAAACCGAACGGTGAGCCCTAGTTTCTCCCTGTTTTCGGTTCTGTCGTGGCCGAGGGTGGCGAGCTCGATTGAGCTCCGATCACCGGCCGTTTTTGGTCACTTCCGGCGTGGGTTTGCCAACTCTTCGGCCGGCTATTGTTGCTTGGCCGTGGAATGCCCAATTTAGGCGAAAATCAGTGATGCCGATTTAGGGCATTTCGGTTTTGGTGAGTGTAGCTTCGATTTTTGGTTAAATTATGCTAATTGAGGATATATGTGGTTGATTGGTGAAGAATTGAGTGAGAATTGATGAAAAATCAAAAAGGGGGATTTTTCGGGAAAATGGGCAGTTCGGGTTTTCTGCTTTTTGACCTAGTTCCGGTTATTTGTTTTAAAATTCCTTTTGGCAGATTAAAATAGGTTATTAGAGGAGTACGTGGCCGCTAGAATCATTCGATTCCGATAACCGACGCGAAAGTTATGCACGTTCGAAGTTTTGAGTCGGTTTTTACCGAACCCGAATTAGTGGCCCGTTTAGTTAGGTTTTAATTGGATTAGGCTAGAAATATTAATTTGAGAGTAATTGGTGAATGTAGGCTTGATTTTAATAAAGCTTGAATATTTGTCATAGGTCGAACCATATGTGACGTGATGTGCCAAAACCAGCAAGCTACGGACGACAGGTAAGTTCTCGTGACTTACTCTGGCCGATTGGCCTACACCGTACTTCGATGTCGCGTCGAGGATCTTAAAGGATTGTTCGTTTAAAGTTGTTTTGGTTAGGTAGATAGGTTTAGACGTTTAGTAGGTTATTTCTTTTACTGTCCTGATGGTACATATAATTGTTTGTTTATAGCCTTACTGAACTGTTCCTGCATCACGTATTTTAACTTGGCATGAAAACGAATTTCTGCACTGCACCATGTTTTCTGAAAACCGATGTGGCCCAGAAATTGGGGACTCAGATCTATTGTGCGGACCGATTGAGGGTCTGGCCAATACCACATTTCATGTACTGTAATCAATGAACGTAATCTGTTATCTGGTCACGCGAGGTGGGGCTCAGGCATGGCTGTACGTGTTGTAAGCGTGTACCCCCCTCCTCTAACCGCTCGGGGTAGTCCGACCGCTGGATGGGCCCCCTTCGGTTAGGGGGATGAGATCTCGGTGATAAACTGTCTGCGACGCTCTGTTATGCATGATTTCTGAACTCCATATGCACTGCACGCATCTGCATTTACGTAGAATTTACTGAGCTCGTTAGCTCATAGCGTGTCTGTATGGTGTAGGTGATCCTGACATAGGTGAGGACGAGATCCTTCCGCCTGAGGAGTGATGCAGTTGACGGAAGATGGCTCACGGGGTGTGCTGGCGCAGTCGATGCTTGACCGACCCGTGGGAAAGTATGTATAGGTTTTGAGGGTTTTTGGAGTGTTTTGGGCTAATGGTGAAATTGTGTAGAACATTTTAGGATGCTTGGTTCTGGTTAGGTGTTAGATTTTCATGTTGATGTTTCAAACGTTTTGTTTAAGCCATTAATTTAACGTTATGGGAATGTTTTTAGTTTAATTGTATAGTTGATACATTTTAGGGTGTTTGGTTACGTTTATTTGATAGATTTGTTTTATAAAACGTTTGTTAAGATATTTATTTGGATTTTTATGAACTGCTTGGTGATTTTGTAAACAGGAGGATATGTCACACTTTTAAACGGAACCATGCAGTTTGTTTTCATGAAAATGTACTTCATTTTAATCGTGTTTAGAGTCGGTTTTGGGCAGAGTTACGAGAACGTATGAATGTTTGGAAAGTTTATGTAAAATGTATAATTGAAATGGAGATAGAAATGATATTGTGAAGAAGTGATAAGTTGATAAATTGAGGAATGTGGTTTTATGTAAACTGTTTTGTATGATAAATGAATTTTCTTTAAAGGTTTTCGAGGATGTTTTAATTGATTTAGAGGCTTAAAAAGAAAAATTTCGTACGGGAAATTAGGAATAGTATGAGGGTCGTTACATGGAAACTATAAAATCGTACCTAGGATATCGCTTGGAGAAGAAAACTTGAAGAACGTCGAAGATCAGAGGAGGAATCGTTGAAGTGTGGGAACGCCATGGAGGAGAAGCAAAATATCGCCGTGGGAGGGAAAATTTGGAGAAAAGCGTTAAGTGTGGGGAAGAATAAAGGGTTTGTGTATTTAATTAATCTTGACTTGTCAAATGACAAGTTTGCCCCTCTATTTGATTTTCTATTTATCTCATTGTTTGTCTCTCGATTCGGTTTCTCCAAATTTCCTTATTTCACCAATAATTCTGACTCATCCCTAGGCCTTTAATAAAGCTTTCCGTTTGTCAAACAGATTTAATCTGCTATTTCTACGAATTAAATCGCTATAGGGTCAAAACTGGAAACTTAAGCATTATATCTCGGTTTGAATTCCTTAAATTCCCATAATTCTCCCAAAATTCATATTAATTATAAGGACTCCATTAAAACTCTCGGTTTGTAAAACGGGCATATTTCAATTATTTACGAAATTGCCATTGCGCGTACAATTCAAAAACCCGTAAAACCGGATGTTACAAATGCATCACCTATTTCCTTGATATCAAAGTTTTCAGAGAAAAATTGTTTCACCTCATGCAATAAACATTTGTCATTAGTTGCAAGTAAATATCATCCACATATAGAACTAAGAAATAAATCTTACTCCCACTTATCTTCTGGTATATCCTTGATCCATGGTGTTCTCTACAAAATCGAATGGAGAGATAATATCATGAAAATTTGAATATCACTAACTAGATTTCACTCCGTATATGGATTTCTTAAGCTTGCACACTAAATGCTTACTATCACTAGAGGATAATCGTTCAAGTTGTTTCATGAACTCTTCCTCTAGCTCTCCACAGAGAAAATGTGTTTTCACATCCATTTGTTGCAACTCAAAATCATAATGTGCAACCAATGGCCAAATAATTCGAAGAAAATTTTTCTTACATACATGAGAAAAAGTCTTATTGTAATCGATTCCTTCTTTTTAAGTGAATCATTTAGCAATGAGTCTTGCTTTATATCTTTCGATGTTGCCCAATGAGTCTTTTTTAGTCTTAAAGACTCATTTACATCTTATGATTTTTACACCATTAGGCAACTCGACAAGATCCCAAGACTCTATTAGAATTCATTAAACTCTTTTCATCTTTCATGGTATCATACCATAACTTGATTCACTACAACTTATAACTTGTAAAAACATCTCAGGATCATTTTTGGCTCCAACATATAGTCTTATTCCTATAGATATGTCACATAATCACTACGAATAGCTAATTTTCTTTCTCTAATAGATCTCCGTAGTGTGATCCAATATTTTCTTGAGAAATTTGTTGTTCAACTAGTTGATAAAAAATTTCTAGAACTTCCTCAAGTATTTGATTTACTAGATCACCAACAACTTGTAGAATCTCATTTATTGATTGTTCAACACTCGCTTGAACTCGAGGAGTGGTATAAACAACAATCAATTTTTCACTGGAATTAGAAGGTTGAACATTAATGTGATTTTTTCATAAACAATATCGTGAAATTGATCATTCCCACTAATCAAGTCATTATCAATCAAGAAATTTTGCATTTCTTGATTCCACAATTCTAGTGCCATGAGATAGACAATAGAATTTATACCTCTTAGATCTTTCAGCATATCCAATGAAATGGCCACTAATAGTCATTGAGTCTAGTTTATTTTCTTGTGGGTTATAAATCCTGACTTTAGACGGGCATCCCCAAATGTAAATATGTCGCAAACTCGATATCAAACTTTTTCATAACTCAAACGGTGACTTTTTGACAGCCATTGTTGGAACTCAATTTAATATATATGCAACCGTCTTAAGAGATTAGGCCACAAGAAATCAAGAAGTTTGGAGTTGCTATGCATATTTCTCACCATGTCTAATAATGTTCGATTTCTTCTTTCTGCCACACCATTCTGATCTAGAGAACCAGACATGGTGTACTGAGTAAAAATTTCGTGCTCTTGAAGAAATATAGCAAATAGACCAGATTCTTGTCCATTGGCAGTGTATCTACCATAATATTCTCCACCTCTATAAGTCCTCATGATCTTAATTTTCTTACCGCATTATTTCTCTACTTCTGCCTTGAAAATCTTAAAGGTATCTAATGCTTTACTTTTAATCTGAAGCAAGTAAAAATACATGTATCAAGAGTAATCATCAATGAAAGAGATGAAGTATTTCAGACCATTTGAGTCCATAACGAGACTACAAATATCGTATGATCTCTAATATTTCTAAACTCCTCTTTGCACCTTTCTTAGACTTCTTAGTGTGTTTTCCCTTAATGCAGTCCAAACAAGTGTCAAAATTAGTAAAATCTAAGATACTATTTTTTTTTTT